>VZRF01002343.1:90331-161565 GCA_013396875.1 Vireo altiloquus
CGCGCATGCGCACAGCGCCGCGCACACCAGAGCCGCGCGCACCCACATCCCGCGCGCCGCGCCGCTCCGCGCCCGCCTTTAAACCCGCGCGAGGCGGCGGACCCGGCGCTGATTGGCCCGCGCGGCGCAGGCCCCGCCCCACCCCGGGGGAGAGCGGCGGGCGCGGCCGCAGTCCCCATCCCTGGCACCTCCTCATGCCGGGTACCACCCGGTCTGGGGCGCTCTCCCTTCCCGGGCACCCCCACATCCCGGGCACCTCTGCTACACGCGCCCTCACGCACTCTCTCTCTGGGCACCCATGAGTGTGCTCTCACCTGAACATCTCTCTGGATATAGGTGTGTGTGCAGGTATGCACAGGTGCCTGCACACTCACCTTGGGCATACGTGGACGCCCGTCTGTGAGTGTATGCCCGTGTACCGTGCATGCTCAACCATGTGTGTGTCCCACACAGGCTGTAGCCATGTCCCTGCTCAAGTGTCCACTGTGTGCAGTCAGGACACACAGCACTGTCCTCTCCAGCCCCTGCCGAAGCTGCCCATGGCTCAGGACCACACCTGTTCGAGGGTTGAGGCTTCCACAGCTTCACAGGGCAACTCCTACTACTGCCTGACCTTCACAGTACAAAGGTGTTTCTTGATATTCAAAAGAACCTCCCATGTCCCAGTTTGTGCTCATTGTACTTTGTTCCAGTACTGGGCACCACTGGGAAGAGATGAACCCTTCTCTTTTTGCACCCTCCCTGCCTGGGTATTAACAGGATCCCCCAAAATTCCTCTGCTCCAAGCTCAGCAGACCCTGACCTTGAAGCTACTCCACACACTACAGGTGGTCCAGTCAGCTCCACCACCATCACAGCTCTTTGCTGGTCTCACCCCAGCGTGTCTGTGCCTTGCCCAGGTGATCCCATGTCCTCCTCGGTGCTCCCTGCCCAGCTTTGCCAGGTGCAGCTTGTGTGGCTGCCATGAGGACACACCCCTGCCTCCTGCCTAGCTGGTGCCCAGCAGGATCCCAAAGTCTATCCCTGCAGAGCTGCTTTCCAGCTGGTGGCCCAACTTATGCTGGTACAATATCTCCGTGGGAATCAGGATCTCTCTACCCTGGAAACACCCTGGGTGGGTAGCTGGGTTGTGGGGCAGAGCTCACCCCACACCTATCCCAGGACCCCAGTGCTCCAGGGAAGCATTGCTTAGGGTGGCCAGTGGGTCTGGTAATACTGTGCATCACTGCTGCATCCCAAAAGGAAGTGGCTCACTGAAGTCCAGATGCACCTTTCTCTGCCCAAAGGGAGCTGGGATGGATGGATGGTAGAAAGGAAGGAAGGAAGGAAACGATGGTTCCTCTTCCCCGATGGTGCGACTCTTTCTTCCAGGGCTAGTCTGGAGTCATGTCTGTACCCAGGCTGATGCTCTGCCCTGCTGGGGTTCTGGGGGGCCAAGGAAGGTGATCTGTGGAGCCCCATGTGCCCTAACCTTAACCCGGGAACACTGGGGGCTGATGGATGAGGTTTGGCAGTGTAGGCTTATCTCACCTTATCAGGATTTCGCTGGCAGCAATGCACCACAGTCAGGGCAGAGTCCACCCTGTGGCTGTAATAGGGCTGCTGTGTGCCACCCATGACATTGCCCCGGGTGTCGCAAAAGCCTCCCCTGTCCTGGGAGCTGTGTTCATGAAGCTGGATGAGGGTTGGCAGGATGGGGACTGGCATGCCAAGGCTGGGGAACGACTCTGCTTGGGGGTACCCCAGACTTGGGAGAACCAGCTTTCCACTCCCCCCACAGGGATCCACAGATCCCTCCTGCCATGGGCTCTGCCACACTGTGCTGCATTCCTGTCCCAGTGCCCCTGGGGCTACCCTCTGCATGCGTTGTGCCCCCTCATGCCCAGCACCCTGGGGCTGTGTTGGCAGCCCTGTGGGGCCCCACAGGGAGGGATCCATGGAGCAGCACAGGACAGCCTTGGCTGACAAGTGTATGACTCTGTCAGGGTCACAAAACCCAGTTTGGGTTTGTCTGGATGATAACAGTGGATAAGGAGGGATGCTCAGTGCTCTGGCCTTCACTGCCCAAGCAGCCAGTGGGTGACAGGGCTGGCTCTGCAGCAGAGCTCCCCACTGTGCAATCATGCAGCTACTGTCCTGCTGCCAGCTGCTGGCACGAGGCTGGTGTCCGGCTGGACAGTGAGGATGTGGGGCTGAGCCCTGGGCTACTCACCCCTACAGGCAGCATTTCCAGCCCTGTACCCGGCTCTGCTGACGTGGCTCAAGGCCGCAGACAAGGCCAGCACGGGGCTAAGCTGCCAGATTTGGGGGCTGAGCTGCCAGACTTGGGGGCTGAGCCTGCAGTGGGGGAGCACTGAGCTGCGGAGATGCCAGCAGTCATGGCTGGTGCAGCGAGGGTGGGCAGTGGGTCCCAGTCTGGGTCAGCAGGAGTGCAGGAATGGGTTGGTGAAGCAATTCTTTCCCCCCTCCTCTGCATGCCATGTTCCATTTGAGGCTCCCCAGTACAAGAAAATCCCATACTAGAGTGAGTCTGGTGAAGGCTGCTGAACTGGTGAGGACTGGAGCTAGGCTTACTTGGGCTGAAGGAGAGGAGAAATCAGACTTTATCTACCCTGAACTCTGAGTCATAGTAGGGCTCATTTCTACTCCTTTTGCATTCCCCAGGACAGCATAGGCACCAGGGTGATGCCTACTGTGGAGACATCCTGCAGGCAGGGGCTGAATGACCAGTCTGGCAGACCTGGGGCCTCATCCATGTCTCAGTGCTGACACACTCCCAGATGTCCCCATGTCCAGCCTTGCCCTTGACCCAAGCCATCCAGCAGCACTGGCTCCCCACTGTGTGTGTACTGTGCATGCTGCTGGCCATGTCCTGTTTGTGTCCTCTGGGGACAGGCATCCTTGGAGGGGAGGCACAGCTCTCCCTTCTGGAAAAGGAATTGCTGCAGCTCTGGATATAAGCCTCTCTGGTTTTTACTGCTCCAAGGTGGAATTTATGGCTCTGTGGAAGGAAGGATTAACATGTGTCCATCCTGTGCAACAGAGTATCCAGGGCATCCATGGCTCTGGACATGAGAGGCAGAACAGGGAAACAACTTACTGAGAGAAAATATCTTGTGAAGGTTGGAAGACAAAAATCAAGCTGGAATGAGCAAAGGAATGGGGCAGTTATTTCAAGCCTGAGTTGAGATTATCAGTTCAAGCACCTTGCAGACCCAGGTGAGACCCCTGAGGGCTCTTGTGGACTCTGGCATACACCCACAAGTCCCTCTACCCCATACTGGTGGATTGGCACTCACCAGGCTGGCAGCCAGCACAGCCAGCACCTGTTTGCCAAGGAGAGCCTGGGTCAAGCTGCGACCACATGTGATATCTTTGTCCCACCTCGATCCCCACCCTGGGCATCCCTGGCAGCAGTGCCCAAAGGCTCCTGGAGCTCTGGCAGCCTCGGGGCCGTGCCCATTCCCTGGGGAGCCTGGGCAGCGTCCAGCACCCTCTGGGGGAAGAACCTTTCCCTGATCTCCAGCCTGACCCTCCTCTGGCACAGCTCTAGCCATTCCCTCAGGTCCTGTCCTGTCCCTGCTCACAGAGCAGAGATCAGTGCTTGCCCCTCAAGAGGAGCTGCAGCCCATCTGGTGAGGTCTGAATAAACCAAGTGCCCTCAACTGCCCCATGTATGGCTGCACATCTAGACCCTCCACCATAGTAATGCATGAAAGATTTTTCAGGCATTTTTGCCTGAAAGAGATTCTTACAGCATCAAGGTCAGTCAGAGTGCCTGTGGACAATGTTCCCAGGCAAACAGATGTAAACATCTGATGTTTTGAAAAAGGTTTCCATTGGCCAATGGAAAATTGAATCTTGTATTTGTTTTCACACACAATTCTCTGTTCACTGACTCGCTCTCAGGGCATGGATCGGGAGAGAAAGAGATCGCTCTTTGCTCTTTGTATTTGTGTCTTTGCTTTTTGCTTTTGCCTTTGCATGAACAAAAGAAATAGCCTTCTGATGATTTCTGAGAAGGGAGTCTTTTCGTTGCTCAGGCCCTAATAAGGGCCACATCATTGCAACACTCCACCGTCCTCACAGCCTTCACTGGATGCTCTCTAATAGATTTATAATCTTGTATTGAGGTGCCCAAAATCTCCTGGTGCCATGGCCACAAGGATGCCATGCCTGTGGTGGGCCCATGCCCTTTGGGATGCTGTGCCCATGCCATTTGAGGGCTGATGGTCCCTGCTGCATCAGCCATAAGTGCAAACTGGACCTGTCTGACCAGCCAGTGCAGCCCATCCTCCTCTTCCCACTGCCTCCACCCTGAAAGGACTTAGGCTTCCCTGGCTACAGCTGAAGGTGATGGCCCTGTCCCACCATCACCACAATACCCATTGGTCTCCTCCTCAGATGGTTCCTCAGTGGGGGTACAAGACTGTGGGGTTGCTCCAGCCCCATCCCATCCCATCCCATCCCATCCCATCCCATCCCATCCCATCCCATCCCATCCCATCCCATCCCATCCCATCCCATCCCATCCCATCCCATCCCATCCCATCCCTCTCCAGGTACCACCAGAGCAAGAAAGGGTCATGGTGGCAGGGTGGATAATGTGTGCTCTGCTGGAAACCATCAGTAGTCCTCCGTTCTGAGGGATCTGCTGCCTCCATGAGGAGCAACACACATGAAGAAGTGAGAAATGTCCTATAGCCCACCTGCCACCACTGCCAGCCCCAGGCTGTCAATAAACCCTGTTCACTGTGGTGGAATGGAGGGACATGGGTGTCAGAGCTGGTGGCTGTGTCCTCATCCTCCAGCCTTGCATTGCCATGGTGAGGACATGTACAGCCTTCAGCCATGGGCTGCTGGTCCTGCTGCAGGGATGTGTATAGGGTCTCAGGCTCCCCCACCTCACCAGACAGACCCACTAATACCTTAATGAGAGCTGACGAGTGCTCGGGTCGAGCCTGCCCAAGCACATTAGCACAGGGATGTCACCCCACTGCAGGCAGGACTGGCTGGCAAGTGTGGGCAGCACCTGTGGGCACTACCTGCCTCATGCTGGCATGGGCTGGGCCGAGGATGGGGTGAAGGCAATGGTACCACAGCCCCCAGTATGCCACGGGTGGTACCACAGCCACTGGCACCCACAGCTCCTGACTCCTCCCTCCCTAAGAACTACACATGCCTTCTACCACACATTTATTTACAGACTCTGAAAATTAAAACCACACCAGGGGCTAGCACAGACCTGTGGAGCCCAGCTCCAGCCACTGGAAAGCCCCAAGTCCCCCAGCAGGCAGCTAGGGGCAAAGACAGCCCAGTCCCAAGCATGGTTCTGCCTCCCTTCCCTCACTGCAGGAGGGGTGTGCTGTGTGTCTGGGGTCCGGCCCATGGCCAAGGGGGTCCAGTACCACTCTCCATGGATGTGAGAGCATGGAGTAGGCAGGAAGAGCAGCCCAGCCCTCACTGCTGGAGCTGGAGGTTGGTGTGCAGCAGCCACTCAATGGTTTCCAGAAGGTAGGCCATGCCATAGTGCCGGGCGATGTTCTGGAAGACGCTGACATGGTCCATAAAGGCCTGGGGAAAACAGGGAGGGAAGGAGGCTGCCCAGCATCCATCCCGGGTAGCCAGGGGCTCTGATGGAGTGGATGGGCAGGGCTGACCAGAGGGCAGCTCAGCAGGTGCCAGGGGACAGGGGATGTGCAGTTAGAACAGAGGCAGAGGGGCCTAGGGCCCCTCACTGAGCTGCTGGGCTGTGTTGAAGTACCTGGGAAGAGATGGTGAGGGTGAAGTCTCCAGCGCAGCTGCAGTACACAGGCATGTGAGTCTCCTTCACACCATGACACTTTTTGCACACCTGGAGGCCAAGGAGGTTCAGGTGGGTCAGGAGATGAGGCCAAGCCCCTCTGCCAGTGGCAAAGTGAATGTGTCCAGGCTCAGACAACAACAGAAATGGGCAGAGTAGGGGATCCTTGTGCTCACCAGGTCCTGAAGCACGAAGGCCATCAGCTTCTTCTGCAGGGCTTCCACCAGCGCTGTCTCAATAGCATTGGTGTCGTACTGCACCTGGCAGTTGGGGCAGACCCAGCTGGGCAGCACCAACCCATCCTAGGGGAAAAGAGAGGGAGGTCAGCACCACAAGTCCCATGCACTGGGATAGCGGAACTTGTTTTTGGAGAGGACAGAACATAAGCCAAAGCCCAAGCATGCTCAGACCCATCACATGCAGCTAGAAAAGATGAACAGAAAATTAGCTTTAGGTAAGGATGATCATGGGCAGCAGGCAGAGCTGCAAAACAAAGGGGAGATAAAGTAGGTAAGGTGATGGACTGGCCTCCAGCACTGCTGTACTGGGGCCTCTCTTGTCCCTAGGAAAGAGGCAGTACCTGGGAGAGGGCAGGGTCTTTGCACAGGTCCAGGTCCCTGCAGAAGTTGCAGTTCCTGCAAATGACTTCAGGAAGCACGTAGGAGCGGCAGGGGTCCCGAAACTGGGCTGCTTCTGAGAACTCGCCCACCTCGATGAGACGCAGCAGGTCCCGGCGTAGTTTGTTCACCTGGTTTGTTATGTTGGCATCCAGGGAGAGGACCTGCAAGGATAAGAGCCAGGTGAGCCTACCAGCAGAGACTGTTCTCAGCAGGACAGCTCAGATCCTTATGACCCTCAAATGGATTCGGGGCACAGTAAACTGGTTGTAGATCCCTCCTGGGAAAAGCTGCAGCAATGGACAAGGACCAGAATTTCAGTCCAGACCCCAGTCCTGCAGCCAAGAGGCCTGGCCCATCCCTACTGACCTTGCAAACGTATTTGATGAGCTCCAGAGCTGGGTTGTTGAGTGGCAGGTAGGAGCCAGGCAGGACCGGGAACAAGTCTGAGGGCTCTGTGGCATTGCGGGAACCAGTCATCTTCTTCTGGATCTTCTGGGTGATGGTGAAGAAGCTCTGGGTGAGCTCATTGGACACATAATCTTGTGAGAAGGTGATCATGCCTAGAGGGATGAAGCAGAGTTTGAATTGATTGATGGCACATAGGGACAAGCTCTCTGAGGTGGCTCTCTGCCTGCAGCAGGGTTGCCCTGGGACTTGTCACTCACCAGGCATGGCCCCCAGCTCCCCCAGAGCCTCCTGGGACATCTGGCTGGTGCTCTTCCTCTTGATGGGCGTGCTCCCAGGGGTGTTACGCCGCAATTCCTCCTTCATGCTGTGGTACACAGCCACGATGTAGGCTGGGAAGACACAGGCAAGGCTCCAGCTCCTGCCCAGAGCTGGCTCTGGGGCAGGGCATAATGATCTCAGCATCTCTCTGTACTGCTCACCTGATACAATCATCAAGAAGTAGCTCTGGCAGGAGGCAGCCTGGGGAAGGAACTGCGCAATGTTCCAGCTGTTCTCCAGCAGCTCCTCCACATCTGGATCCCCTTCCTCCCTCGCCACCTCCTCCTCCTCTTCCTCGCTGTCCTCCTCCTCCAATGTCTGCCTCTTGCTGGTGTCCTTCTGGGGGACCCAGAGATGCCACAGCAGTCCCTCATGCCCAGCCAACACCTCCCTACCCTGCTCAACCTCAGCACCCTGCTCCCAAGGGACAAGGTGCTTCCCATCTCTTACCTCCCCATAGTGGATGCGAGAATCCACTTTTCCCTTGATACCTCCATAATTTGCTGGGTCCATCCAGAGCAGGAACTCCCAGCAGCGAGAGAAGGAGATAGTCAGAGAGTGGAAGATCTCCTTGGAGTGGATGCTGGAGGGAGGAAACCTCAGTCAGTCAGTCCTGTGTCAGCTTTATCTCTTCTCATGGGACACTTGTGGGGAGGTGATACTGGCCATGAGAGAGGGGTGTCCCTTTCCCATCTGACCCCTGCCAGGGATCCCAGGGGAAGTCACGCCCAAGGACACTTGGCTCTCTATGACTGTTCTTCGAATACTGCCTATAGAGGACAGCTAGGGACAGATCACTATTCCAGGCATGACAGCAAGACATCTGGGAAGCTTTTTGCTTTCTGATGTGCCTCAGAACTGCATTTATTAGGTTTTTTTGGCAAAGCTACTGAAGGGACAAAGTCAGCATCCTCCTCCCTGGCCTTGAGCCCTGCCCCAGCCCCACCAGCCAGGAGCCTCATCTCCAGGTGCATCCCACCTGCTGATGATGTAGTCCATGTAGCTGAGGGCATCCTCAATGCGCCGCTTCTTGGTGCACAGGATGATGCGGTTGAAGTTGGCATAGACAACACAGGAGCCCAGGCGCTTGAATTCGGCCACCAGCCTGCAGCAGGGCACAGGGTGGGGTCAGTGGGCAGGAATGCAATGCCCAAAGGACAGAGGCAACCCACACAGGATGTGTTGATCAACATGCAGCAACACTGTGCAAGGGAAGTCACGCAAAGAAGATGAGGTCCACCCTACTGCCCACCTCTCTGGAGGTTTACTGTGGGTGCCAGCATCCTAACATCACACCTCTTCATTCCCCATCCACCAGCCTGGCACACTCCAGGCCTCACTTACTGCAGGAAAAGCTTCTTCATCATGTTGTGGAGTGTGCGGTGCAGTGCTGGGTCGTAGAGCAGGGAGGAAGGAGAGCGGAGCCAGCGGTAAAAGTGAATGACCTGGTTGTCTGCATAGACGTTGTGGTACTGCGTAATCTCCTTCACCCAGCTCACCACCATGCTCTTCAGGATCCTGCCAGTGAGATCAGCATCACCCCAACAGCCAGAAGCAATCCCTTCCCAACACAGACGTGTTTATGGACACACTAGAGGATTTAAAGCAGGAACTCCTTTGTTCAGCCCTCACCACATGAGCCACAGGGTAAATATGTGCCTCTATAACTTGGTGGAGCATGAACAAAGGAGAAAGCAACATCCCCACACGTCTGCTGGTTGAGGCACCAGGCAGCTCTGAGGATCTTCCAATGTGTTGAAGAAGATGCCTGCCATGCACTTGAGGCCTGGATTTATATTTAGAGCACCCTACAAATCCTATTGCTAGGCAAAGGCTAAAGCCAGGAAGGAATGTAGCAGGACCCTGAGGGGACCTGCCAGGATGGAGACCACCTGCTCTAGCTGCTGCTGTTTCTCAAGCCACACCTGAAAGTGTTGGAGCAGAGAGCAGTCTCATCATAGCTGGCTGGGATGTTGGCAGCTTGGTTCCCAGTCACCATGTCCTCCAGGGATGCCTGCTGAATCACATCAAAGCTAATGCTCATGCTGGAGCCTCCTTCCATGTCGTTCACGTGGTGGGACTGCAACACGGTGTTCACAGCCAGGCTCTGGATGTCCAGCTCCAGACACACTAAGAACAGACATAACTGTCAGCAGGGAGGCAGGGACAGGACCAGGAACACCCTTCCTGCTGCTGCTAGAAGTGCTTTTCACAGGTACAGGGTGATCTATAGGTGCTGCTGCATTCAGAGGGAAGATGCTTTCATAGGCATGACTGGACCTTCATAGGCCTTGACTGAGCTTTGTCTTTCAACATGACTTGGACCCTATTGACCCTCTGGGGACCACCAGTCTTCCTGGAAGCTGCAACAGTGGACCTTAGAAGAACTCATTACACTCCAGCTGCCTAAGAGACCTGTCCCAGCATCACCAGGGATGACCAGCTGAGCTGTCTTTCGGCTGACACATTGCAGGTGGTCTGCCAAGTGCTGCTGTCACTGGTCACTAGTGAAGAATCCCCACTTTGATGCTTGCACATATTGCAGGTGAGCCTTCCCTGCTCCAGGACATGCCCCTAGCATCCACCTTGCCCATATCGATGCTGAAACCCAAAAGCTGCTGTTACAACTGCCACCATAGAGACTCTTTGGAGACTGCATCCACCCCTCTGCAGGACTCATAAACCTCCTCACCTGTGGAGTAGCAGCCAGGGTTGTTGATCTCAACTGAGGCTCTCTCATCAAACTCCATGACCAGGCGGTTGTCATCAGCCTCCTTCCCCCCCAGGTCAGGGCGGGCTGTAGGGGACAGCCACAACAAGTGGTTGTGACGACGAAGGTGGCGTGAGAAGAACAGGTCAGAGCCAAAGGTGGAGATGTCATCAGGGAGGTTCCCAATGGGGATGTGGTAGTACCTGAGGTGCAGAGACGTCAGTGGTCATTGGCATGAGCATGGCTGCAGGGAAAACAGGGACCCTGCCTGTCCCCTCAAGGGACAAGGCAGCTGCTGTGGTCCCACTGAGGGCACAGCAGCCTCAGGGGAATATGGCCACTCTGGGTACCTGCTCATCTCAAAAGCCTGGGAGAGGCACGTGTCCAGGTTGAGGTAGTGGCGGATCATGCGGCGGGCGGCATGGCGCTGCCAGTCCAAGACTGAGTAGCTGATGTCATCTACCAGCCGGATGGGGACCAAGGGGAACTCCTCAATGATGGGGATCCCACTCGCCAGCCGTTTCAGGTCCCAGTTGGACTGCACAGCCACCAACGTGGGGCCTCGGCGCTCGTCCTGCACCAAGGAGAAAGGGACATGTCCTAGTGCACCTCTCACCTGCTCAGCAGGAAGCTGGTGGTGCCAGGTGCCCCATCCCCGCGGCAGATCCCCATGGTCCCGGGACAGCACACACTAGCATTCCCAAAGTACCCACACACCTCCCCACCACCAGCTCTCCAGCTGAGTACAGGGATGGAGAGAGATCCTGAGGTTCTCTCTGAGGTGGCCTTGCTGCTGGCACTGCTCCAGAGAAGACCCCACAAGCAAAACAAGCATCCACTTCTTGACCTTGGGTCCAGCAGTTATGAGCAGGTGTTCTCCAACTAGTGCACCAGTGCCTTCCACAGCATCCTTCCCTTAGTCCCCAGAAGCCCACTGAAACCTTCCCCCCACCTTCATCTCACCTTGTAGCCCAGGAGCAGCCGCTGGACACCTCTGTAGACGGCCTTGGGGTCGGTCTCAGCGCGCACCTCAAAGGTGTGTTTGTCTGGGGGCAGCAGCTCCTCGCCCACCTTTTCCAGCAGAGCTGTGCGCTCCGCCGAGAACAAGGTGGTGAGGTTTGGCATCTGGTTGCTGCGTACCTGGGTGCAAGAGGGACCAGGTCAGAGCGACCCTGGGATGTGTGGTGCCAGGGGCCCTGCCAAAACATGGCAGAGATCTGCGATGTAAGGAGAAACCTCCTGCTGCCTGGCCCTACCAGGAAATGGTCTGGGGTGGAAAGGACCTTTAAAGGTTGTCTAGTCCAACCCTCTGTCACAGAGAGGGACACCATATAATCTCAGAATTCTTTAGGTTGGAAAATACCTTTAAGATCAAGTCCAGCTGTTCACCCAGCACTGCCAAGGCCACCACTAAACAATGTCTCCAAGTGCCAAATCCTCACATCTTTTAAATCCCTCCAGGGATGGTGACTCCACCACTGCCCTGGGCAGCTGTGCCAGGGCTTGACAACCCTTTTGGTGAAATTTTTCCTAATATTCATCCTAAACCTCCCCTGGTACAACTGAGGTCAGCTAGACCAGGTTGCTTCAGGCTCCATCCAGCCTGGCCTAGAACACTTCCAGGGATCCAGGGACAGCCACAGCTTCTCTGACAAACCTGTGCCAGGGTCTCATCACTCTCACAGGGAACAATTTCCTCACAATATCCCATCTAACCCTGCCCTCTGGCAGTGGGAAGCCATTCCCCCTTATTCTATCACTCCATCCCTTGTCCAAAGTTCCTTTCCAGCTCTGTTTAGGCACTGGAAGGGGCTCTAAGGTGTCCCTGGAGCCTTTTCTTCTCCAGACCTCCAGCTCTCCCAGCCTGTCTTCAGAGCAGAAGGGCTCCAACCCCTTATCAGAGCATCTCTGTGGCCTCCTGTGAACTTGCTTCAGCAGCTCCACATCCTTCCTGTGCTGCAAACCCCAGCGCTGGAGGCAGCTCTGCATGTGGGGTCTCGCTTGAGCAAGGCAGAGGGGCAGAATCCCTCCCTCCCCTGCTGCCCACACTGTGGGGATCAGCCCAGGACCCAGGGGGTTTTTGGGCTGCCAGTGCACACATCCAGGGCATGTCTAGCTTCTCACCTATCAGCACTCCCAATTCCCCACCCTCCACAGCTCTCCTTACCTTGTCCAGCACGAAGATGGCAGCCTTGCGCTGCGAGGGGATGAAGAGGCCCAGGAGCGCCTTGCTGCCCTGGGAGCTGTGGTAGAGGTAGATGTGGCGAATGCTTCCTGGGGACACAGAGCACAGAGCATCAGTGGTGCCCACGGGTGCCAGCTGCCCCAGGAGCCCCTCTCCCAGGATGCCTCACCTGGCTCCAGGTAAGAGAATTGGGCCAGCGAGCGCATCTCCAGGTGGTCAATGTCGAAGGTTTCAGCCTCTCGTCCTGCCAGGTGCCGGACGAGCTGCCTGCTGACCATGCACACACAGCCCAGGTGGATCAGGGCACGGAAGAGCAGCGGCACCTGGAATTATGGGGAGAGATGTGATGGAACAACTGCTACTAAGCTCTTCTTGGGGGTTGCAGACCTAGAATAACCCAGATAAAAACCTACAGGTAGCAATTATCTGAGGTGCCTTAGCATGAGTTTGGTATTATCAGCCTTGCTAAAGGTATAGAACAGGTATCTCAAAATCCACGTCTTCCTATCTAGGCCCAGATCCTACCATCAAGGTGCATTGGAAGACGTGTGGAGTGGTACTTGGCCAATCTTGCTGCTCTGCAACTTGTGGTTTGTCACTCTGAGGCAGGAGCTCCATCTGAACCTCCAGATAATTAGCATGGTGGGAGATTCACCACGGATCCATCCTGTTTTATTAACCCTGTAGCTGTCAAATCCACTGCTGCAGGAGACTCCTGAATGGCTTGCTGAGGAACCTGGTCCCAAACTAGTGAAAAGCAATAAGCATTTCTTGCCTGATTACTCTTCCCTTGTGCTAGTTTTAGTTGTAGAGGCCCTTCTACATCTCTTCAGCAAGGTGAAGCATTCCCATCTAAGTTCCATCCCTGAAGGCAAACTGTCCTCTCACTTGCATCCTCCTGTATTACTCCTGCTGTGTTTTCTGGGATCATGATCAGAACTGCACTGCAGATGTTTAAAGATCAAGACAGATCTTTCCTTGCCCAGGTCTGTGTCCAACTGGGTTAACTGTGTCTCTGAGGATGTAAGCTCAACAGCCCCTTGGGGCAACCTGCTCAACGATGCTTGCAGAAGTTTCTTCTGACATTTACACAGAATTTTCATGTCTTAGGTTGTGCCCACTGTCTCCCATTCTTTCCTGGGCACCAGAGCAGAGCCTGGCTCCTCTTCTCCACTCTTCCCATCAAGCAGGGCCCCATAGCCTCTTCTGGGCTGCACAGTCCAACTCACTCAGCCTCCCCTCAGATGACAGATGCTGCTACCCCATGATTATCGAAATTCCTTCATATCTTTAAAACTTCTCCATGCCCTTTGTTTTACTTCAGCTGCTATTTTAATTTCCCCTTAGCTTCTTGATTTTTCCTCTTCCCACTTATTAAACACTAAGAGTGGAGAGGACTCAGGTTTGCTAGAGAAAGGTCTATAGATATAAAGAATTTGGGTACATGCCAGTCACTTCAGACAAGTAATCTGAAGTAAGTTTTGGGTGCTGCTTACTAAATCACAGTTTGGTAGGCACCATTTTCAATTGCTGATGGCATATATATGGTTCAGTCTTTTTCATCACCACAGGATTTCACAGGCTCCATGTAATCATTAAGAGTTGTGCCTTGCCTTGAGAGACCTTTCTTCAAATTTTTCAAAAGCAGAAACTTAAGGTGAATAAAAAAGTTTTCTTTAACCATGTCCTGCTGGAATGCTTCACAGGTTATACCAGTAACTTCAGTAGCAAGTCTCCCAACTCTGTGATGCTCTTTTTGCCCTTGCAGCCTCCTGTACCTCAGAAAGCATTTCATAGCCAGTGGCACCTCTGCTCACAGCAAAGCTTGTCTTATTCAGGACTTTTCATCCATAATAATCCTACAGTGCATTTCAGTATCAAATTCAGCTGCCTTTATGCTTTCTTTAACTCCACTCTTACAGTGGTGTGGTCTATTCTATCACTTCCATACAGGCCATGTCTTTTCACTACATCTTAGTTAAATTCCTGTCATCAGGTTTTGATCTGCTGGACAAACCAGTATCCTCGCTGGAAGCAAGCATCCCAGGTTCCCACCTTCATTTTCAGCACTGGCAAATTGAATTTTAGCCTCATTGCTTTCTACAGAATTTCATTTAGGTTGTTCTTGCTCTTCCTGAACTTTCAAGTTGTATGCTGTTCGTTTTTCTAAAGCTTTTACAACCTTGTTTTAGAGGACATGGCACTCAAACATTGAAACCTATGTACCACTCCACCATATGTTGGGTTTTTTCTCAGCTTTACTCCAAATGCCCCTTCTCTTTCCTGGTTCCAATACCAGCAGGCTGGCTCTGCATTAGTTTAGAGGAAGCTCTCAATTTCTTTCCCCAAAGTTTCCTAACTCCAAATAAACTGAAGTCCCTTTCTTGACATACTGTAACCCATATGCTGATACTCAGGATTTCTGTCCATATAAGCATAACTCCCAGTTCCCTGGACAATGTCCAGGGTCTTGGATTTTTGGTGTCTCACCACTGGAACTCAGACTAATGAGCTACTGCTCAGCAACCCTTAAAGATGAGCACCTGGAGGAGTTACCTGTGTCTCATACACTCCCTCAATGTCTGGAGCAGAGAGGTCTGCGTTGATTTCGTTGATGTGCTCTTGGTACATGTCTTCAGGGACAGAGTATTCGTACAAGTTGTAAACTAAGTTTGAACGAGGCAGGATCCTGTTTACCTGCCAAGGTAAGGAACAGGATTATTGGGACACGTCCCATCACATGGCACCACAACCAGGAGCCAGGCTCAGAGCCAGGTCAGCTCCTGGTGCTCCTCTCTCCTAAGGAAATCAGTGGGTTATGCTCGTTACAAATTCCTGCAACAGAGAACTTGATTTCCAGGCAGGCTGGGATTAGCAGAGGGACTAGGGCCTGGATGAGGTATATCCATGGGGTGGGAGAATGAGGTGTTGCACGGCAGATGCTTTTAACTCCTGCTTACAGGGGAGGTGAAGTGCCTTATCTCAATGCAAGCAGCTGTTTCCCCTTGCAGAAGGGACAGGTCCTCACCTTCCTATAGGCTGTTCCCTCCTCCGGCTTTGGGATGCGCTGGTTGACATAGAAGACACGGGGGATGCTCAGCTTGATGCAGTGCAGGTCAGTCCCTATCACTGCCCACAGCCGGAACAGCCCAGGCTGGCTGGTCTTGGCGATCTGCAGGACGTGGGGCACAAGGCCAGCGTTAGCAGGAGATCCAACGTGCTATCAGTGCTTACATCTACACTGCAGAGTGCTCTGGGGATCTACATAGTCAGCTGGTGGCTAAAAACAAAGTGGGGGGCCTAGGGAGTCATCACTTTCATCTCTGGAGTCCCTGTGTCCTGCTATTTTCCAGGGTACCATGAAGAAAACTCTGCCTCAGGCTGGCCAACCAACTTCGGGGAATGTAACCCAAGTTACTCTGAAGTCTTGGACCTGCAGCTCTGAGACCTTTCTGGAAGATGAAGTGGGTGACAGAGGCTGGGCTTAGGTTGCCACACATAACAAAGGTTTGTAAAATCAGCTGGATGGCACCACCCCACCTCTTCATTTGTACATTGGCTGCTTCTAGGCACCAGTGGAATCCTGTGCCCAATGCTGGCCTCCTCAACACAAGACATGGACATACTGAATAGAGTGAAGGGCCACAAGGAGGAAGAAGGAATTGGAGCATCTTTCACATCAGGAAAGGCTGGCAGAACTGGGACTGTCCAACCCAGAGCAGATAAAGCTCAGAGGGATCTCATCCACATTCATATATCTAAAGAGAAGTAGAGAGAGAACGGAACAGACTCTTCTGAATGGACTAGAGAGAACGGAACCTGACTCTTCCCAGTGGTGCCCAGTAGCAGGACCAGACATCATGGGCACAAAGCAGAACCCAGGAGGGTCCCTCTGCATGTCAGAAACTTTTCCCTGCAAAGGTGAACCTGGTCCAGGTTGCCTAGGGAAGGTGTGCACTCTCCAGCCTTGGAGATATTCCAGGATGTGGTCCTGGGACCCCAGCCTGGGTGGCCCTGCCTGAGCAGCATGTGGGACCAGAGGAACACCAAAGTTGCCTCAGCCTCAGCTGATGTTTTTGGCTTTCTGTGACTGTGCAGTGCTGCCCACGGGCTGAACTAGAGCTGTCCCACCAGCAGATCTACCCACACATCCCAGAGTCACCAAGAATGACTCTGTGGGCACCTGCTTCCATCCAGATGTGTGTGAGTCTGAGGCTCTGCAGCCCCTTCTGGGCTCCCCAGGGCTAACACCTACATGGTGTTAGTTCAGGGTTCCTGAACTTCACAGACTGATCACAGAGTATAAATGTGAGGCCTGTGCCCCATGCTGCTCTGTGGCAGGTCCCCTCCCCAGTACCTGCACGATCTGCCAGGGCAAGTCCAGGATGCTGCGTGCTGTCCGGCGCAGGTAACTGCTCAGCCCTTTGGAGAGGGCATCCCGGACCACTCCTCCCCCTGCCACCACCCCTCCATCCTCCAGCCGCCGCCTCTTCCGCCGCTCCTGCCGCTGCCGAGCCTGCAGCTCCCACTTCTTCTGATGGAAGCGCAGCCAGACCAGACGCTCCTCCTGAGTGGGATGACAGCAAGTATGAAACCAGGAAAGGCTTCCCAGCCCCACAGCATCACACCATACAGCCTAGCCCTCCGGGCCCCAGTCCCGCATCATGTTCCTGCCCCAGCTGTGAAGCCACTGCCCTCCTTTTCTCTAGCAGTGGTTGCATTTCTGTCTCCTGGTTGTATTTCTCCTTGTATCCCTGAGCCATGTGTGTGCAGAGTGTTTTGAAAAACGCACAGCTTGCTCCTGGAAGCACCCCAGCTGTTGGGGCATCCCCTGCACAATCTGTTTCACCTACCTTGGTGGTGCCAAGGGGCGGAGGTGGGCCCAAGATCTCCCGCCAGGACTGGGACAGCTCCAGGTCCTGGGACAGCTGCTGGCTTTCCTCTGCTACAGGGATGCGCTTCCGCTTATTTGCAATGGGAACCAGTGGCTGAGGGATCTTGACAGCCCCAAAGTCTTCTATGTCACCCATCTGTGAGTTGGGTGTCCCCTCCGCAGGCTGATTGGCAAGAACCTGAGGGAGCAAGGAGAGCAGGAGGATGTGGGCTGCAAGAGAAAAGCCACATTGGCACTGTCAGCACCTTCCCCTCACCCTCTTTACCTGTCTCTTGCCTTCTGAAACAAAGAGCTCATTGATTTTTTTCTGTTTGTACACATCATTCTTCTCCAGAAGTTTCTTGTGAAGCCAGTCTGGGTGTCGGACCCGTGGCACTGGGTTCTTTACCTGCAGAGTAGCTCCAAATCACACCAAGTCCCCCACACAAATCCTTCCTGTCTACCCCTCCACTGCCCCGTACCTGCTGCAGGGCTGCAGGAATGGTGATGATTTTCTGTATGGTGCTTCCCAGTCTTTCGATGTAGTAGTCCCAGTCTAGGATCTGGGAAGAGGGCAGAGCATGAGCAGTGAAGAAAGCCAAGCAGAAAGGCCTCCAGACACAGGATGAAACATCCCAATAGCACCCCCACCTCAGCCTCCTGCTTTGTGAGCAAGGAAGCCACTGCCCAGGCTGTGCCTCCAAAAGGATGAGCCCCTGTCCTAGATGCAGGGCCATCTGCAGGGATGCCTCACTCACCGCACGGATGTTGAAATCCTGCAGCGAGGGGCTCTTCAGCCATTTTCGGAGATAATGTTTGCACACGCTGGGCTCAGCTTGGAAGATAGCAAGGGGGATGGCCCTGGGGAAGGCAGGGAATCAATGTCCTAGCGCCCCACAATCCACTCTCCCAGCCTGTGGAGATCCTTCAGGCTTCTTCTCAACCCTTGTGAGGCCACTGGGCAGTATGGTGTTACCCACTGCTCTGCTCATGGCCTGTGCCAGATTCAGGTGATCACCTGCCCATGTATTCCAGCTCCCTCCCCTCCTGCTACCTGCCCATCCCCTCTTGGTTTCTCCCACACTGCCAGAAGCCCTGGCCCCTCAAAGAGGGGTTACCTCTCGGTGACCGGAGACCCTTCTGGTTTCTTGGAAATGATGAAGCGACAGCTCAGTCCTGCATCCTTCACCATCTGGTCCCCCAGAAACTCTGCCAGGCGCTTGGCAGTGCTGATGGAGGTGGACTTCTGCTCCCCGTAGTCCTCCAGTTTGCGTGACATGGAGCGGTTCTCTGAGATGAGCTCAAACAGCTCTGAATCAGGCATGTTGGCAGCCTGAAAGACAGGGAAAAGCCCAAAGTTAGCAATAACTAATGATCAAACTTTGCTGCTGTCAGGAACAGGGAGCACCACACACAGCTAATGTGTCTCTTTACAGGGAGCCTGGGAATTGCCTCCTGTTGCAGTTGCCAGTGGGATCTATAGAAAAGAGGGCGTGTGGGTTTCAGGCTGGCACCAGTTTGTGCCATAGCTGGGCTGTGGCAGCGTAGCTTTGTGTTGTGCATGCAAAGCTGGGCTCACCAAAAATGTGTTGTAAAACAGCATCACAAAATGAAGGACTGTAGAGGACCAGAACTAAGCATGTTTTGTCTCAAATGTTTTGAGTATTGCTACAGGAAAGGTGTGATTGGAGGAGAGGGTCCCGTGGCAGTGTGGCAGTGCTGTTGAGCCAATTCCCTGCTGTGCCTTAAGACTCATGCTTAGTCCCCTCTCCAACTCACATCCAGAAGGGCTGGCTGTGCACAAAAGGGAGCAAATAGGTCCCCTCTCTCTCTTTTCTTTTTCTCCTCTCTTTCTCTTCCACTTTCTTTGTCTCATTGTTTGCCCCAGCTCTGGACCATCCATGTGGCATGACCAACGCAAGACCAACACAGATCTAAGGACTGGTGATATTCTCAGCAAAGCAGGGCCATCATATTCTACTTCATACTTTGTACTGAACCCTGCTGTGGGATATTGGGGAGCTTGTGTAAAGGTGTGCTGCGGCTTGTTAGCCAGGACCTTTGAGTAGTAGGACCTTTTTTTGTGTGATGGTGTGTTGCAGCCTGTTAGCCAGTGCCCTTGAATACTGGTGGTCTATTGGGGCTTGTGAGCCAGTGCCTTTTGAGGAGCTTGTGGGAGTTGAGAACTTATTACAAAATTAAAGGCTTGCTTGCTTCCACTCTTGTGGAAGTCCATTTTAAGAATTGGCTTGTCGGCCAACACCTTTTGAGTCTAAGCAGTGGGCTGGTTGCTGGAGTTACAGCGACTGTACAATAAACCCTAAGAGTTCCCGACACGTGACTGATGTCTTTGTTCAACCTGATGAGAATTTATGATGAACATCATGCCCCCTGACCAGTAGGTCATGACAAGGACCCAGTCAGACTCTCATTCTCTCTCACCCCTTTGTCTCATAGAATCACAGATTCATTTGGGTTGAAGAGCCTGCTAATATCACCAAGTCCAACCATTCCCCCAGCACTGCCAAAGCCACCACTAACTCATGTACCTAAGTGCCACATCCACACAGCTTTTAAATTCTTCCAGGGATTTGGACTCTACCACTGCCGTGGGCAGCCTGTGCCAGAGCTGGACAGTTCTTTTGGAGATGAAATTTTCTCTATCACTCAACCTAAACCTCCCCTGCTGCAATTTGAGGCCATTTCCTCTCATCCTGTCAATTGTTCCCTGGGAGAAGTGCCCAACTCCCACTTGGTTCTACCCTCCTCTCAGGGAGTTGTAGAGAGTAATAATGTCCCCCTCGAGCCTCCTTTTCTCCAGGCTGAGCCCCTACAGCTGCTCCTCATCAGACTTGTGCTCCAGCCACTTCCCCAGCTCTGTTCCCTTCTCTGGACATGCTCCAGCCCCTCAATGTCTTTCCTGTCATGCGGGGACAAAAACTGACCCCAGGGTTCAAGGTGCCTCACCAGTGTCCAGCACAGGGGGATGGTCACTGCCGTGGTCCTACACTATGGCTGGTACAGGCCAGGTGACATTGGCCTTCTTGTCTACCTGGGTGTGTGTTTAGTCACTGTTGATCATCACCCCGACATCATTTCCTGTTGGGCACCTTTACAGACCCTTTTGTCCCCAGTCTGGAGCATTCCACAGGGTTGTTGTGACCCCTGTGCAGGACCCAGCACTTAACCTTGTTGAATCTCACACCAATGGCCTTAGCCCATGGGTCCAGACTGTCCAGATCCCTCTGCAGAACTTCCTGCCTTCCAGGAGATCCACACTCCCACCCAGCTCAGTGTCATCTGAGGTGACTGAGGGTGAAAGAGGTACAGGGGACCACTGACTCTACACAAGCTAAGTCCACCCTCCCACCGTGCCTGATCAGCTTGGACACTCCTCTCCAGGCTCCACCTCGGAGCGCAGACATGCTGAGCTGTGCCTACCTTGCTGTAGAGCACATCCAGCCAGTAATCAGCCACCTTGGCCACAGAAGCATAGACCTCCTCCAGGGTGCTGCCTTTCAGAAAGGCTTCAAACACAGATGACTGGAATATCTTCACCAGCTGCAGCTCTCCTCGGCGTTTCACCTCAAACCCCTTCAGCTCAGCCAGGGACCCATCCTCGTTGAACACAGCGTACCTAGGAGAGAGCACGAATAAACCTAGGAGAGAGCACGAATAAACCTAGGAGAGAGCACGAATAAACCTGGCCTGCACCAAGGGACATGTCCCTCAGGGTGCCACTCCTGGGGGACCACCACGTGCCCCAGCTGCCTCTCCTGCAGGGTGCTTCTCTCCATGCCATTGTGCCACCATCCAGCATGTTCAAAGGAGCCACAGCAGCACCTGGATAATCTCAAGTATCTACAGCTTCTCTAGCAATCATTTTACCTTGGTCAGGAAAAGGACATCGGGTCTCGCACCAGCTCATCCACAGTGACTCATTGAACCACAGGGGAAGAGACCTTAAAGATTGTCCAGCCCCACGCCCCTGCCAGGGCCAGGGATACCTTCTACTAGACCAGGTTGCTCCAATCCCTGTCCAGCCTGGCCTCAAACACAGTGGGGCAGCCACAGCTTCTCTGGGCAACCTGTGCCAGGGTCTCACCACCCTCACAGCCAATAATTCCTTCCCAATATTCCACCTAACCCTTCTGGTAGTGGAAAGCCATTCCTCCTTGTCCTGTCCCTCCCAGCCCTTGTCCAGAGTCTCCCTCCAGCTCTCCTGGAGCCCCTTTAGGCCCTGGAAGGGCCTCTGATGTCTCCCTGGAGCCTTCTCTTCTCCAGGTGAGCACCCCCAGCTCTCCCAGCCTGGCTCCAGAGCAGAGGGGCTCCAGACCTTGGAGCATCTCCGTGGCCTCCTCTGGACTCAATCCAGCAGCTCCATGTTTTCTTGTGCTGAGTGTGCCAAACCTCGATGCAGCACTGAGGGTGAGGAGTGACCTTAATTGGTGGAGGATGACCTTAACTACATGTAAGTAAGGGTAGGAGGTGAGAGCCCAAGTGGGGAAATGAAGATGTCAGGAAAAGATTTAGAAAGAAGGAAACTGTCAACTCCAATACTGGCAGAGGGGTTGAGAGGAAACTGGATGCAGCCATGACACACCTAAGGGAACATTCCTCCCTCTTGCCTTTTCTCTCGCACTGTTTTGCCTTTCACAGCCCTGAAAATTACCTGTATGTCTCAAAACCCCCCCAAACCACCACTGTGATAATGATCAGTGAGGAGAGGGGATACTCAAACCTGCTTGGCCAGCCCTTCTCCCACCTGCCCACATTCCCATCAGCACAGCCTTTCATTCCTCCACCAACCATGGTGCCTGCAGCCACCTCCAGGCTGTTGTGCTTGGAGAGTGACCAGGAAATAAGATCCCTTTCTAAGATCCCCAAACTATAGGAATCCAGAGGCCCTGAGGAGAGTCCTACGAGCACAGCCTGCTCAGAGCTGGGCAACACCTTGATCCTGCAGAAGGCACTGACTGCTTGGAGAGGGACATTGGAAGGGAATGGTGTGTGCTGCACCTCCTTCTGTCAGGGATTAAGCACAAAAAAATTCCAGAATTGTGAGGATAGAGGGTGCTGGGGATAGCAACAGCATTTTTTGGAGTCAGACCCACGTCTGTGGGCTGCCCTCCAAAATAATGGATGCTGCTGCTCTAGCTCACATACATGGTTAGGAGGTGGCTGGTTAGAAATCTGTGAAGTTTGGGTACAACTATCCTGTAATAAGACAGCAAAGGCAGAACTCAGTCCTACTTACAGATGGAGAAGGAAGCAGAAACAGAAGTGTTTGAAGTCTTTGAACTTCTGAGAGATAGAAAGGCAGGAACTGCTGAGTTTAAATACATTAGACAGAATACATGCAGTATTAGAAATTCTCAGAAGGAAAGTCAAAGTTCTCCTGCACACCTCAGAGCCAAACAGAGATGTCTGGTCACCAGGTTGGAGAAACGTCATTTTGCTGTTATCTGCTAAAATTTACTGCCATAGTAGCTGGATTCAAAGATGATCTGCTGCAAGGAACTTGCCATTTAAAGCCAGTGAGTCAGGTGCTACTGGCTCTGGAGGCAAGGACCAACATGCCCCACATGCACAAAGGCAACGAGATCCTTTGTTAGCTCAGGGAAAGTCAGTATTTCAAGCTTTGAAATCTCACCTTTTCTTCAGCTTCTTGCCCTCCTCTTTGGAGGCTGGAAGGATCATGGCTAGGTATGGACCATCCACTTCAAAAAAGATGCTGTTCTCTGAGCGCGTGATGTAGGTGAGTGAGGCTGGATCCTGCAGTTCTTGGTACTGGTCATTTGTGAAGCCTTCCTGTGGCACAGCCCCAGGAGAACAGCTTCAATCCACAGCTGTCTGGTCACACAAGGGGATGCCCGTGGGACACACTCTGCCCAAAGGGACCCCTGAGCACCCCTCTGAGAGCTACAGCACAAATTAGGACTCAAAAGTCAAAACACCTGTCCTGCCTGTTAAGAAGAAAAAGGCTTTGGACCCTGAAATGATATTTTCTTGTCTTACAGAGCCTGGAGTGAGCAGAGGATAGGTTTAGACCTTGCTTTGGCTTCCCTACTTGCACAGGTAAGCATGCACCTAACCTGGCCTCTTACAGATCCCCCTTCTCTGATGGGGGATATCAAGCCTCTTTCTCCACTCAGATGCTCTCCATGGCCATCATCCCTGACATCTCACTCACTTCATGGGGAGTGGAGATGGAAGAGGGACTCTCCCCACTCATCAGCTCTCTACCTCCTTTTCCCAGGGTGCAGAGCTGGCCTGGACAGGTGCCAGACTCACCTTCACTAGGATGTTCAGCATGGCACCTGGGTAGGAGATGGTCACTTTTGGCTTCTTGGTATTGGTTGACTTGATGACGAAGTTCTCTGGGAAGCTGTTGGGAAGGACACACCAAATCCCATCGGTATCCAGTTCCAGGGGTCTCCTAAGGAAGGAAGGCCACTGTCAGGAGCAGAGTGGATGAGAGGTGAGGATCAGCTGTGTCCCACATGAAGACAGCAGCAGCCTGTTGCATCGACTCTGTTCCCTTCTGCAAAGCAAACCCTCAAATACAACACAGCAGTGTCAGGAAATCTGAATGCTCACAGAATCAGAGAATCACAGAGTGCTTTAAGGGACCTTAAAGCTCAAGTCATTCCAACAACTCCTTGCCATGGGTAGGGTCAACTTCCCCTAGACCAGCTTACTCCAAGCCCTGTCCAACCTGGCCTCGAAACCCTTCCAGGGACAGGGCAGCCACAGCTTCTCTGGGCAACTTGTGCGGGGAAGAATTCCTTCCCAATATCCCATCTAATCCTGCCCTCTGGCAGTGGGAAGCCATTCCCCCTTGTCCCTCCACTCCTAGCCATTCCCAAAGTGTGTCTCCAGCTCTCCTGGATTGCCTTTAAGCACTTAAAGGGGCTCTAAGGTCTCCTTGGAGTCTTCTCCAGGATGAAAATCTCCAGCTTTCTCAGCCCTTCCTCATAGGAAATGTGTTCCATCCCTCTCAATACTCGAGTGTTTAACATGCTCCCACATCTGTCCTAGATGCAGACAGACCTTCCCCAGCTCAGCACACACTCACCCAATCTGCTCAATCAGCTCTCTGGCCTGGGTGATGATATTTGCCCCTGTGAAGCAGACAATGCCAGCCATTTCCATGGAGTACCAGCGAGCTCTGTGAGCAGAGGAGTTACAGTTAAGAGCATGACATTCTCCCTCCAAAACCCAGCTTTGGAAGGGCAGGAGGATCTCCAGGAGAAGGAGGGCAAGAAACACATCAACACTGGGCCTTGGATCATTGTTCTCCTATGAAATTCTCTACCTATAATGTTCCAGAAAAGCTGAAAATACACTAACAGACAAGATTCCCATCATTTAATGTCTGGTAAGAGTCTCCAGGATGAGAAGTAATGGGGAGAAGCAAGAGGAGAGTGTTACAGGCAGGACCTACTCTCAGTGCTTCAGGAAGTCACTACCTCACCAGGACAATCCTGGTTTCCAGAGGTCCTCTCTAGAGGACTCTGGGTGGCCCAGGGGAGACCTACCCTTTCCGCATGACATATCCATAGAAGGAGTTGAGGATACACTTGTGGGCCAGCTGCAGGGAGTCATAGAGGATCTCCATGTTCTTGCAGCGTTTCACTTCAGAGGCATCTCCAGTCTCCATTGCTGCAGACAGTTTCTTCTTCCACACCTGCATGCCAAGGGCAGAGTCAGGATAATTCCACATATCACTACTAGTAGCACCCAACTGGTTTCTTCTCAGTCCCAGTATAGCATTGCAGCTCTACAGGAGTATCTTTGCCAAAGATCAGCATCATGAGTCAAACATCCCATTTTCTTTTGCAGCACAGAGAGGTTGGCCAGAGGCGCTTTGTCACTTGTCAGAAGAGACTTGTAGCTCCCACCATTGATCAGAATTCAATGATTAATTGATCAGCATCAGCTGTGCTGCACCATATGCGTGTAGGGAAGAACTCAACTCACAGCCTGCTGCAATCCATGATGACTGGCTAATAGCAGAACCACCAGTGTAGAAAAAGCCTCTCTGCCAGCCCTGGGAATCATGGCAAAAGAGGCAGCTGGGAGGAACTGCAAAACAACAGGGTCTTTAATTAACTCTGCCAGACATAGAGCCCCAGGGCCTCCTAGAATGGTTTGTGTTGGAAGGGACTGTAATGCTCATCTCATCCCACCCTCTGCCTTGGGCAGGAACACCTTCTACTAGACTAGTTTGTTCTAAGTCTCATCCAACCTGGCCTTGGACACTTCCAGGAATGGGGCAGCCACAGCTTCTCT
This sequence comes from Vireo altiloquus, assembly GCA_013396875.1. Classification (NCBI taxonomy): domain Eukaryota; kingdom Metazoa; phylum Chordata; class Aves; order Passeriformes; family Vireonidae; genus Vireo; species Vireo altiloquus. The sequence continues at coordinate 115,544 of VZRF01002343.1, forward strand.
GGGCAACCTGTGCCAGCGTCTTACTTCCCTCACAGGAAGAGCTTCTTCCCAATAACTAATACAACCCTGCTCTCTATCAGTGGGAAGCAAAGAGTAATCCTTTGAGGTTTTCAGCAAGGCACAAGAGGTGCCCAGGCTTGGCAAGACAATTTGACCAGCACCCAAGCTTCGTACCTTGTGCAGCCCCTTGAACTCGTATCGGCGGTCCCGGAATGCTCGCACTGTGTCCACATAGAAAGAGTTCTCTCGTTGGCAGATGGTGGTGACTCGCTCCTCCACTTTGGTGACATGGATCTTCTTGTATGCCTTGCGGCAGTAATCTGGTCAAGGGAGGAGGCAGAGGGAGGTTCTCAGGGATGGGTGCCCTGCTACAGGGGGATGGGTAGAGTAGGGATAGGGAGGCAGCTAAGCATGAGGCATGGGTGAGTGGGGAACAGTCCTACTGCAAAGGAGAGGAAGATCCCAGTATGTAAAGAAGCAGCACCTCTTTATATAAGTGGAGGGAAAGGGGGAAAACAAACTAATCATATGGCCCAGCTACAAACCCAGGCTTTGCCCCCAGCCAGCTGGGTGGTTCTGCTGGACAGCATCCCTCCAGGTGATAGGATAATGTGATGTTTCCCTTTCATTAACTAGCTTCAATTAGCAGCCTTACAAAAAATTGAGCCATTCATATTTCAGCTCAAATCCATGGCTCTCTAAGACAAAGGGAAACACTGACAGAGGTACCAGTGCCTGGCTCCTCTTAGGACGCACACCTGAGTCTGCTGGGATCCTGCAGAAGTTCTGAGATCAGCCTGACCTCACCCCACAGCCCTAGGAGGGGTCACTACTGCTGAACACCGCTCACAGTCCAGGTTGCAAAACATTGCCAGGATCATGACTTTGATTTGTTTTTTTTACCTGCCAGGCGCTTTTTCTCATACTTGGCTTGTTCTTCCTGGGAGAGCTCGTGGAAGGCACGGGGTGGTCCATCAGGGAACAAGGGAGGGAACTTCTCCGACTCCAGCTGCTGCTGGATGCGGTGATACTCGCTGCGGCTGGCAGGCACTGCAGAGGAGGGCAGGGATCAGTCTCCCAGGGGAAAAGCAGGAATTTGGCTCCACCCCTGAGGGCTGGACTACATGGTCCCTCCTGTACTTACTGAACTCTCCTCTCCACTGCCACGTCATCCGGCGCTGGCAGTTGGCACCTGGCTTGTTGAAGTCACAGGCAGCACATGTGGCCTCATCCACCATGGCCGAGGGCTGGATGCAGTAACAGACACACAGGTGTTAGAGGGGACAGGTCCCCAAATGACAACTCATGCCAAAACAGGTGCAGAGTGGCAGGAGAACACAGGTGTGAACATTAGAGATGGCACTCAGTGAGTTCCCCTTTCCAGAGCCTTTCAGGAGCACATGTCCCTCAAAACAACAGCTGGGTTTTTGGGAGTTCTAGCTAGAGCTGTATCTGAGTGTCTGATGGCCTGCCTATCCTGAGGACAATAGAGCTGGGGAAGGGGCTGGAACAGAAGTCTTGATGAGGAGTAGCTGAGGAAGCTGGGGGGCTCAGACTGGAGAAAAGGAGGCTCAGGGAGGACATTCTTGCTATTACACCTCCCTGACAGGAAGGTGAAACTAAGTGGGGGTCAGGCTCTGCTCCCAGAGAACAAGTGAGGAAACAGTCTCAAGTTGTGCCAGATGTTTAGGTTGGATATTAGAAAAAATCCTTCACTGGAAGGGTGACCAGACACTGGCATAGGCTGCCCAGAGTGGCATTCTTCTGCAAGGATTTAAAAGCCATGTGGATGTGCCACTTGGAGACATGGGTTAGTGGTGGTTTCGGCAATGCTGGCAGAGTGGTTGGACTCAATGGTCTTAGAGGGCTTTTCTAACCAAAGTAATTCTGATTCCACAATTCCATGGCAGCTTGACCAAATTTCAAGCTGTATCTGCTTCCCATGCCCTGTGCAGAAAATTCAGCCCTTGCTGTTAGGGGGATTCCAGAGGTCATCTGGAAGTCAGATTAGGAGAGACAAGATTGATGTTACCCACCTGCAACCTGTTGGTCAGAATGATGTTGGGGTACATGGCCCCCACATCCAGATGATAGATAAGAGGACACTCAATTCTGTTAGGAACATCCTTCAGGGAATTCAGTTTGACCTTGATTTCATCACAAACCTGTGGTGAGATAAAGTGAAACTAGGGCAGGAAGGAGTTAATGAGCTGAATACTTGTTAAATTTGGTTCTTCTTCACAGTGACACCTGCCACAGGCTCTGGGATGGATCTAAAGGACCAAAGGAGCAGATCAGGGACTCCTCAACCACTGGTGCTTCAGGTTTTGATTTGAACCTCCTGGTAAGCTTTACTGTAGGGATACCTGAAAAGTGGGAGCAGCTGCTTCCTAAAAATGTCTTCATTGAGGGCCTTTTCAGTGCAAATGGGTTAACAGAGACAATAGCAAAGACCAGAGGTCTCCAGCCTAGTGCTGCCCTCCAAGAAACTCCAGACTTTGATTTGGAGACAGGCAACCTGCACTTTTGTGCAGTTCCCCTTAAGAAGTTCTCATAAGAAGTGGGGAACAAGAGGAACAAGAGTATTTGGGATATCTGAGGGGTCTGCCTTCTCCCTAAATTTCTTCCCATCTCTCTCAGAGCTTTGCTCCTGGTTGAACCTGTGACAGGAAAAGCAGGAGCTCCATTCCTCAGATGGGGCAGAGACCCTGATCCCCAGGCTGGGCTGCAGGACTCAGCCTATAGATGGGCTTCTTAGTCTCTCTTTGTATAAAGCATAAACCAAACCCAAAAAAGCCCTTTAGAGCTCCAGTCCCAGTTTCCTGCCCAGCCCAGCCACGCTGCGAGTGCTCTACCTCCTGGAAGTTGGTGACCTGATCCAAGGGCAGACCCTCCTCCTCCTCAATGGCATGCTGCAGGGTCTTCTCCACGTGCTGCACCAGGAAGTCAAAGGCTGCAGGATTCTACAGGGACATGGAGGTGACAGTGAGGTCATGGCTCTGGCTGCAGGCTGCCAGGTCCTAACCTGCATCCCCTGCTTGGCTTGGGAACCTCTAGGCTGTAAGGGACATGTTGAGGCATTGGGGAGGTGATGGAGGTAGCAGCCTGATCGAGAAACAGGTAAAAGACCCTCAGGAAGGGTTCAGATGAAGCTCAGTTTGGGAGAGAGGACAGGACCCCAACCTTCAGAGGCATAACTTCCAAGAACCACTGGCTGAAAAACAAACCCAAAATCCCACTTCACCACCATCCCCTGCTGTCAATAAGCTCTGGCATGCTTCTAGTATATGACACTTGCTCTCCCACAGATGCAGACTTAGAGACCACCTCCCATCTCATCCCAGCCCAGGATCAGGTAGCAAGGGTCTCCTGGAGGTTGCCAAGCATTGAAACAGGCTGTTGAGGCCAATGGTGAAATCACCATCCCTGGAAGTGTTCAGAAAACATGCAGATGTGGCACTTGGGGACATGGTTTAATGGTGGCCTTGGCAATGCTGGGTTAAGTTGGACTTGGCAACATTAAAGGGTTTTTCCAACCTTACTGATTCTGTGATTCTAGGTGCTGCCCAAGCCCAGCAGGGACACACTGGACATGCCACCAACAGTGGAAGGGCTATCCCTCCCCACCATGCTGCTCCATGAGGACAGGGGCTGGCTGCTGGCCCACTACCATTTTGAAGCGGCAGGGAATGTCGCTGCGGAAGACTCCAGATTCCAGTGCTTCCACGTGGCCTCCCACATAGGTCTCCGAGTCCAGCACATGTCCATCTTCTGTAAGTTTGTTGAATTCCTGCTCCTGCTTGTTGGGGAAGATGATGTTGGCATGGTAGGCCTGAACCATCAGCAGTGCCTCGCACAGTGTACCAGATCCTTTTCTTAACACCTGCACAAGAGAAACCAAAGTTGGTTTAAAATTCAAAAATAGTAGATTTAGATATTAGGAGGAAATTCTTCCCTGTGAGGGTCATGAGGCACTGGACTGGCACAGGTTTCACAGAGAAGCAGTGGCTGCATTCCTGGAAGTGTTCCAGGCCAGGCTGGACGGGGCTTGGAGTAATCTGGTCTAGTGGAAGGTATCCCTGCCCTTGACAGGAGGGTGGATGAGATTATCTTTAAGATCTCTTCCAACCCAAACCAGTCTGTGATTCAGTAGAAGTGCTGTCCCAGCATTGGCAAGACTGGACTGTCACACACCAGCTTCACCTGCAACACCACTCTGTTTGCCAGTTCAGCCAGGTGGGAACAGACTGACAGCTTCTACATGCTTAGCATTGACAACTTCCCAACCATCCTCCCTACAGCTGACAACAGCCATCAGGATACCCAGCTTTGCATGGCCATGACTGCAAGTGAATCTGGCTGAGTGTGGTGCATCAGCCATCCTTCCTTGCTCCAGCCTTACACTGCCAAATCTCAGATGTCTTCTTATAGAAACCTGTCTCCAAACACCCCACAGCTGTAGGAGAAAGGAGTAGCCTCTAAATCCACCCTTCTTTCCTCCCTGTCACACATGCAGAGTGTCTAGGCAGTGGGAATCAGATCTGTGGCCAGAGCATCCCTGCAGTGTGGGAGACATGGCACTTCACCCAGCAAAGATATCATCATTTTGGGAGACCACACACCTCATCAGGCTCCATGGGAATGATGGTACACAAGGCGAAAATGAAGGGATGCACATACTTCATGTACATATAGTAAGTAGCAACAGCATCGGACACTGAGTAGGTGGCCAGAGTCTGTCAAGGAACAAGAGAAGCAAATTAATCCCAATTCCATGTGACAGAATGGCTCAATAACATGGCTCAAATGATCTTTCACTGCTTCCTCCTGGACATCCTCATTTCAGGAAGCAGGAAAAGGTGTATTTCTTCATAGCCTAGGTTGTAAAGAGTAATGTGTTTGCTTCTGAGACCATCCTGCTTTAGCTCTAATCAAACAGCAACATGTCAGCTCTAACTGAGAAGGAACAGGGAAGATGAACTGAAGGCACAGAATCCGCCCAGTTTGGGTCTCAGGAAGCTGCTACAGGGCTCAGCAGAACCTCCTGCCTGTGACACCTGGAGCATTAACCCTCTCCTGTTCCCCCAGTAGGTCTCAGTTCTTTGTGGTGTTTCTGATTTCAGTGGTGCTTTTCACCCCACACTGATGTAAATAAATGCAGAGAATGCACAGTGAAATGCCAGGGCCAGAACCACTTCAGGGGAATTCTGCTCCTTCTCCCTGTGAGCTCTAAGGCACTGGCAGTCTGGAGAGACAGATTCAGGTAGTTTGTCAAAATCCACTTTAACTTACAGACTCAGTCATAGTGCAGCTGCTCTAGGCTTGTTTTCCCATAGAGCATAGGGAGGGAATACCTGAGGCTCCTCTGTGGCCATCCGGCACATCTCCTCAGGGTCCAGCTCCACTGGATCGTAACCCAGCTTTGCTTTAGCTGCTGCTTTCAGGTTGTGACTTCCCACTGGGAGGTAACTGTCTCTCTTCACCCACCTGGAGAGAATCAGGAATATATCAGTTTGTGAGGGTAAACCAGCCCTCACCTTCAAAACAGGCTAAAGATTGTAAAGGAGACCTCAACTTCTGTAGGGACCTCTCACTAAGGACAGCCCACCATCCAAGAACAGTGGGGTACAAGGCTGTCCAACTTCAGATAGACCAACCAGAACAAACCCCACTGTCCATCCCACCACCACTGCTCATAATTTCCACCTTCCAGTCCCCTCAGTGGCTTTAAGATAAATATTTCACCACTGGAGAAGACCCCATCAGAACTGCAAGGACATCCAGCTTTGCCCCAGAGCCCAGACTACTCTAGGGTGAAAAACCCACACAAAAGTCCAAAGTTGTCTTTCTCCCATGTGTCCTTTCCTCTTCCATCTGTGTCAGGAGGTTGGTAGGTAAGGCTATAGTCCCCCTCCCTGCTCCAATGGCCAGACCTTAACCCACTCCCTCTCCCTTTCTCTGTCCTCCCAAATTAGCGAGCAAACACCAAAGGCTGAAGGGCAAGAGGCAGCCCTGAGAGCCCTTAAGGGGAAGACTTGGCACCTTCTGTGGGATGCAGCATGCCAAGGGGAAGAAGAAAACACAGAAATGGATTATCCCACAGCTGAAGAAGGTGACACACAAAGCTTTCAACAGACAGAATGCGGTAACAGTATTTAAAAACAACTGTAGGTATTTCATCTGACTGAAGAAATAAAGACACAGCTATGTGATAGAAAGGCAGCATTCGGTACCTCAGACAGTCCATGTGGATGCACTGGGATGCCTTGTACTCTCCCTGGCTATCCTTCTGAAACCCAATTTCCTGATACATATCAATTCCATGAGCTGCTGCTCTTGCTTCCACAAAGGGCCTAGGGAAAGAGGCAGTGTGAAGAGAAGGAGCAGAACAGCCATTTTTCTGCATCTCCAACAATGGTTCCACAACCACTTTGTTACGAACTGCCTAAAGAATTTTTCTTGTGATTTATCTGTGTATGGGGTCACAGGGAACACTTCCTGCTGGACAAGTAGACACATCATTCCTGGAAGTGTTCAAGGCCAGGTGAGACTTGAAACAACCTAGTCTAGTGGAAGGTGTCTCTGGTCATGGCAGCAGGGCTGGAACAAGATGATTTTTAAGGTCTCTTCCAAGGCAAACCATTCTGTGGTTCAAGAGGCAAATGTGCTTGCTTGTATCCTGCATCTGGAGGGGGAGGCATGTGATCCCTCTCCCCCTGCTTCCCCAGGCTTGTCTGTGCACCTCTTCCAGTATCCTCCAGTCTCTTCTGACACCCTCCCTGCTCTCCCACGACTGGGCTCATCCATATGCTGACATTCCCATGTTGCTGAGGGTTTAAAAGCAGTTCAGGCAAGTGGATGGGATTCTTCAGAGTGCTACTGCCAAGCCACAATGACCAGAAGGTTTGGCAAGGTGCAGGACATGGCCACTCTGTATGTGGCCACATGGCCTCCCCACACTGTCTGAGCTATGGAAGGATGCTAAGGATGGAACCTGACCCTGCCATCTAGCTCAGGTGACACCTTGCCAGTTTAGTCGTCATCCCTGATCTTACCAGTCAAAGAAGTCTCCGTTGTATGTGACAATGATGGTAGGTTTGGTCTCCTGAACATGTTCAAACCATCTCTGGATTAGATGAGCCTGGGATGAAACAGAAAAGACATGTATTCTAAGGAACTTTATCACCTCCACAGAGAGGTGGTAGATACCAGAGTTTGTTCCACCCTTCCCCTTTCCTCTGCATCTAGCCCAAACCTGACCTCTCTTATCCTTTATTCCCAAGAAACAAAAGCACAGGCAACCCTGCCAGACTTACCATGTTCCTCAGGGAGGCAATCTGCCAGGGAATGAGTTCTCTGGCCAAGAAAAGCTCCAGGCAGATAAAACTCCACAGAGCAGAACTGACTTACCTCATCTGGTTCATTGAAGACACAAAATGGGCCCTCATACTCTGGCTTGGGAGTAAACTCAAAGTCTTCAATGTCCTCTGAGACAATCTCCCTGTTTGTGATCAGGTAGCCCTGAGGAGGTAACAAGGAGGCAGTGAGGAAGACTGGGGTTGCAGGCAACTCAAAAATGCTGTCCAAACAATGGGATGCTTTCCTCTTGAAAGCCAGAGCTTCTGTCAAGGGAGAACAGCATTTTGGGAGTCATCCACTGAAGCATCATTGACCAGCAGAAAAGGAGGCCATGGAGAGACAACACAGGACACTAGTGTTGTCTCTCTCCCACAGAGAAGCACCAGGAACCTGGGCTGGGTTCTACGAAATTTGGTTTCTTGTGCATCACCCAGACTTCAATGCCATTCCCACAGCCACACACCATGCAGCTGGCACCATGGCAAGCCTGGAGCCAGCAGGATTGGAGAAGAATGCTAGGCTGCTTCCTGGCTTCACTGCCCAAGCCTGAAGGAAACCACCCTGGTATCCTTACCTGCCCATCAATCATGTAGGAGATCATCATGATCTGGTCAGTGTCTGCATCAGGAAACTTCAAAGGCAGTTTGGTCGTTTCAATATCAAAGGCAAGAACAACAGGATCCTGGGCAGGACCAAATTCATCAGAAAATATTCCAGAGCTGACTTAAAGAGAAGTTCCCATAAAACCCAGTGCTGTCCCAGTAAGCGAACCAGAACCTCCCTGTTAATCATTTTAGTGCTTTATCAACCCAAAAATCACCACCCAAGCCCAGCATTCCCCCTGCCACCACGGTTTTACACTGGCAGCGTGTCAGAAACCAGTCCCTTGGGGTGGATGCATCTGCATGGAGGACAGCTGCCCGCCCAGTGCTCACCGGGCGCTCCACGAGGTCATCCCGGCGGACGATTTCGGGGGGGTAGGTGTTGCCCTGGTATCGCACGTTGTACCAGTGAGCCTGTGGAGAGATGAGGGCAGGTAGTGCCTAACGCCAGGGCATATATCATATGATCCCCATGTCACTCTGTCCAGCTACTGGGGATGGAACTGTGGCAATCACAGGCAGCCTAGAAGAAAAGCTCAAACTACGGCCATGCATTCATCAGTTAGCTTTTCTGTGTGCCATTAACTAAGGAGAAGCCCAGCAGAACAGAAGTGAGCTCTAGACATGAACTCATTGTCACCAATACTTTTGTAAAGGTGTTGGAGAGAAACAAACTCTCCCGCACTTCAGGAGTGTGACTGGGAAAGCAAAGCTTTTCTCTGCTTACCACATGGATCTTTAAGTCAATGGAGAGGCGAATGTGGTAGGGCACATCATACTCCCGCATATCCACAATGTTGTCCATCTGGTTGGCAATTTTTTTGGAGACTCCTTGCTCATCTGTGCTTAGACTGCCCCCACTCAGAGCACTGCAAGAGCAGAGGGAAGCTGCCTTACCCATGTGTCCATCTCCCATCACCCAGTGGCACTGGTGACACTGGTAGCAGGAGTCAGGGACAGGAGAGAAATAGAAAACGTTGAATTATTTTTGTCTTGATCACAGCTAGAAGTGAGGTTGCTCATTGACTCTCTGGATTCTTTCACAGGGAACAGGCAAACTATTTGACAGGCAGCCAAGATACCACCACATCCCATCCCATCAGCTCTGGGACCTCTTGATGTGAAGCACAGAGCTGGCAGAACCACCCTGAAGATGAGTGGCAGGGAGGCATAGCTGAGGTCAGATGCAGGCAGGACAGCATCTCTAAGGACAGCTGGGAAATAATCAAAAGGGTCTAATTATTAAGTGGGTGGTCAGGCACTGGCAGACTGCCCAGAGAAACTGTGGCTGCCCCATCCCTGGAACTGTTCAAAGCCAAGCTGGACATGGCTTGGAGTAACCTGGTCTAGACAAAAGTGTCTGCAGGTGGGTTGGACGAGATGGCTTTTAGAGGTCCCTTCCAACCCAAACTACTCCATGGTTCTATGAATTATTAACATGAGAGACCGACTGGATCCCCTACGGGGAGCTCCCACCTTGACAGCATGGCCGTGTAGACATCACTCGCCTGGTCCTGCTCCCTGTTTTTCCTCACAGCAGGAGAGATCTCCTTCCGCACCTTCACCAAGTCCTCCACCGTGTTGAAGGACAGCTTGATGTAGTTCCTCTTCAGGCCCACCAAGTGGTTTGGCTGCAAAGCAGCAGGAGAACGGCAGCTCAGGGATGGGCACCACGAGAGAGGGGTGGAAGGCCAACGAGACTGATGCAGGTGGAAGGATTGGCCAAAAAAGAGGTGTTGATGGATGGGATAGTAAAGCATCGAGGAAAGGGTCTGGTGGGTGTATCAAGAGCACAAGAGCAGCACAGCAAGAGCCCAGCCAGTCCTGCAGGCACCCACAAGTGGGATTTACCCAGGGAAAAAGAGGAAGAATGGGTCAAGCGTGAGCAGCATCCCCCTCTTGCAGTATGCTTCTTCCTCCAACCACTTTAATTCCAGAAATTAATGTCCTGAACACATTGTCTGAAGCAGCCGATATGTTAAAGGAGAAGAATGTAATTATTGCTGATAACCATTTAGCCATAATAAACACATTTCTGAGATGCCACAGCAGCACCAGGAGATTTAAGTTAAGCATGCTGCTTTCTTTCCCTGCTCATCCCTTCCTACATCACTAGAGCTGTGCAAGGTCCAAAAAACCCCCACAGAGGGATACAGACCAGGTCCAAGTCCTCTTTGGGGACAGTTTCCAGCTTCGCAATCTTCCCTTGGAACTTCTTGGAGAGGAAGGAGGACACTTCCCGTTCGCAGCCCTGTCAAGAGAGCCAGGGGCTGAGCAGTGCGTCTCTGTCCTTGGTAGGAGACCATCCCAAAGCAGCCAGCCCAGGAGGTCTTGAGCTCCCCAAGATGCTTCCCATGGTCTCCTTCCCTGGGGAGCTCAGCCCTGCCCCTCCTCACCTTCTGGGTGGCGATGTAGAAGTAGGGCTTGTAGGGTAGGGCCACCTAGGAAGGAGCAAACAATGGTAAGAGATTCCCTCCTGGAACACTACCCACTTGGTCCCCCCACCCCGGTACCCACCTTGAAGCGGCTCCCATCTTCTTGGATGAAGTAGTAGTCCACTGCGCTCACCGGCCGCCGGTCCTCATCCAGCACCTCCGTCTGCCCATAGGCACCAGGACTCAACAAGGTCCTTCCATGAGACTCCCCTGGGACCCCACCACAGGACCCTTTCCGCCCGAGGCCTTATCGGAGGTCCCCGTGTGGGACTTCCCTCCCCGTAGGGCCAGGGAAACATGGGAGGCCCAGCAGAGACATTGGACCTCCTCCCCCGAGTAGGGCCGGGGTCTGTCTGTGGAAACCTCCTCGCTCGGCCCTACCGTGGGTCTTCCCAGGGACTCCCTCCCCCACGCCTTATGTGGGGTATCTCCGTGGGACTCCTTCCACACCCTGGGCTGTATCGGGGGCCTCCCCACAGGACCCCTGCCCCAGCCCTTCTGGCGATAGCTCCGCGGCACTCCTATCCCTGGTACGGCTGAGTGTCTGTAGGAAACCCCTCCCCAGGCCCTATCAGGGGTCTCCCCACGGAACCCTCCTTGTCCCATTTGTTGCCTGCTCGCCTCCCGCCGCGCCGGCCCGTACCGGGTGCATGTTGATGAGCCAGCCCGTCAGCTCACAGGGCTCCGCGGGCCGCTCGAAACCGAACAGGGCGTCCAGCCGGTCCGTGCGCTGTGCCCGCTCCAGGCGCTTGAGCGCAGACAGCGCAGGGGCATCATCACGGCCGGACCCCGCGCCGTCCGCCGGCTCCCGAGGCCCGCCCGGCCGCCGCCCCCGCTGCGCTGTCTCGGGCTCGGCGCCGTCCCACAGCCCCATCCCGGCCGGCCTGGCCCCGCACCTCAGCGGCGCCGCGGGAGGAATTTCCCGCTCTGCGCCCAGTTCCCGCGAGAACGAACCTCCTCACCGCACCCCTCGGCGAGAGCACCAATCAGAACGCGTCCCCGCCTCCCCCGGGGTACATCCCACCAATGACAGGCGGAGCTCTCGTCCCCCGGCCCGCCCCCGGCGCCCATCCCCGGCCCTCAGCGGCGACCCGGGCGGAGCGGCCGCTCCGGAGCTGCGGCGGCTCCGGCTGCAGGTTTGCCCCAGCCCGGCGGTAGGGAGGAGACCCAGCGCACCCAACAGGACTGCGTGTCCGGCTGCCGGAGCACGGGAGCCGGATCCTGCCCAGGCCAGGATGTGGCTGCTGCTTTCCCCGTTTTGGATTCAGGAAGCAGCGAAGCTGAGCACAGGTGCCAGAGACATACCCACAGGTCCCGGAGACACACACAGGACGCAGGACACCGAGGACTCACAGACGGCCATCTGCAAGGTCCTGTTCTCATCAGCACTCTGCTCAAGACCCACATGTCAGGAAAATCCACAAACGCCAGCGGTTTATGTCCAAAAAGAAGACAGATGAATCCTTCGACTTTATTTGAATAAAGGGAGAGAGTCCCTTGGGTCACACGCCCGCGCGGTTTTCTCTCTCGAGGTTTTGAAGGACGCAGCCTGCCTTTTATCCGGCTGAGGTACTAAGAAGGTACAGCCTGCCCGAGGCACCTGTCCCCTATCCCCTCTTGAACCTGTTATTTTACCCCAAAGTTCAGAAACTCCGGCTTGTGCAGACCCTTGTCTGTCTCAGGCACCAAGCTGTCTCGGCTCTGCAACGAACCTGCTGCCCAAGGTTAGTAAAAACATTAAGACCCATTTCAAAAACATAACACCTATCAAATTGTTTTGTGATGACATCGGCACACATCTTCCCTCTCAACCCCTCTTCTTATTTCTGACTTTGTCTTTACAAACTCTAGTTATTATTAACTTAACCTTTTTAAAACTTGAAATATTTGAAACACCCGCTCCCGACTTTTCCACAGCTGATCCCTGGGCCAGGTGTGGCAAGTAAACACAGAATACAGTAAATACAGAGAACGAGGCAGGCAATGACAGTTTACATTAGCCCACTAGTATCCATCCAGGGCTTACTGATCTGGTCCACCTCTGCGGAGAGTTAGCCACCGTCTCCCATCCTTTTCTTCCAGCTGAGAAGTCCAAATCTCCGGGGCTTTGGAGGCCTTGATCCGAGCGTGATGGGTCCACCCGTGTTCAGCTGTCTTGACGGCTGTATCTGTGGTCAGTGTCAGGAAAACTAATGCACAAACACCAGAGGTTTATGTCTAAAAAGGAGACGGAGGAGTTCTGTAACTTTAGTCAAATAAAAGGACAGTTCATGGGCATTTCCCATGGGGTCTCTCAAATTGTTAGGAGGATGCAGCCTCCTTTTTATCCTAATTTCCTGGCCACATTTCCCTCTCTCTTTCCTCATTGGCTGAGGTACTTGAGAGGTACAGATTTCCTGAATTGCCTAGTAAAGACTCCCTTCTAATGTGTACCCCCCACCCTTTTTTTCTCTTTTTTCCTTGTGTCTGTTCTTTTTTTCTCTAAGTCCAGGGATTTAGTGCAGTCTCGAGTGAGTAACAGTCTGTGTCAATTAGTGGAATTCCTCTGGAATTTATGGTTCCTCCCACTGCTTCTTTCACCTCTCAGTATCTGGCTTTATCTACAGCAGGCCTACAGTTTGTTTTGTGGTGTTTTGTGTAAACACACCTCCTTCTCATTCCTTTCATCAGTAACACTTGGAAAGGTTCACAGCACTTCACCACTAGCAGTGCTTCTTTCCACTACTTAACCAGGACCCAATTGTTAAAAACGGGAACGCACTCCCACAACTAAATGATTTCAGCTTTTATTGTGTGGCGTAATGCACAGGGGTTCGCGGGCAGAGCGCACGCCGAGGTCTGGGACATCAAGCAGAAGTGCTCTCAGTTAGTGACGAGCGTTGATGCTGCAGAGCCGGTGCTGGATCTTCTTCTTCGGAGCAGGGATGTTCCCGATGTCTAATGTTGAGCAGCACACCTCACTGAACCGGATGCCCCCTTTTTATACTGTTTTTTTGTCCCTTTGGATTGGTCTCTGTTTGGATCCTTCATTTACATGAAGGTTAAGGTGCTGATTAGAGTTCCGTCCAGGCTGGCTCGTTTGCTTGGAGGGGTGCACTTTACTTAGGTGTAATACAGTAAGTTGAGTACCGTATTTCTTATAACTACACTTTTAACCCCTTTTATAATATAATAACAGTATTTTAACAGTACATACATTATCAACATAACAATTATTAACTATTTAACAATACTACCATTAACAGTGTAACAGTTCCTAGCCTATTTTTGACACAATCTCCTGGTTGGATGTTATGAACAGCAAAATCCAAAGACAGGGTGTCCCGGTTTGAGACAAATTCAAAGGAGAAATATCTCCTGATAGAAAGCAGGATGTAATTACCCCTCCCCCACCAGGCTCGGGAAAAAGAAATATTTCCTCGGAAGAAAATGAAGAGGAAAAAGAAAGTATTTATTTAACAAAACACACAGGAAACAAAAAAAAAGTATAATAATAATAAACAATAAAAATCTCTTGCTGTGGAGAGGAACCTGGGAAAAAGTTCAAAGTCCTTTCTGGGTGTGGTCCCTCTCCTCCCCGAAGCTCGAGTCGGTGTGGAGGATCCCCCTGCAAGGCAGTGAAAAAAACTCCCAGTGAGGTTTCGATGTTCTGAGGCTCCAAGTCCAGAAGAGGAAAAAGAAGAAATCAAAGTCCCAGAAAAGGAAAAAAAAACCCTCCATCTCTCTTCATTCGAAGAAAACAGAGCCGAGAGCCTGCTGGAAAGCAAGGAAGGTTCTTCCTCCCTCTCTGCCACAGCAGTTATCTCCCCAACAACAGCTGAACAACAGAGAGAAACTGCGACCTTGAATCTGCTTTGAAAAAGTTCCTCCAGCTGTTTTTTTTCTCTTCCCTCTCAGCCTCAGTTTAAAGGCACAGAAAAGCATAAAATTCATTTTCTGGGCATAAAGCAGACGATATAGGATACACCATAAAGTCACTCCAAGACACAGGGTCTGTGCCAGCTGAGCTTCCTGTCGAAGAGATTTCACAAGAGACAGTATCCTGACCACCAGTATATTGTTTTAAATATGCATCACTTATCTCCACCTCCCCCACCAGGCTGAGAACTGACAGGGTAAGGAATCCCAAACAGACCCACAGTTATAGGCGTCTGTACTCACTCCTGGGATCTGTCCACCAGTCCCTGTCTCATTCACACTCACACTGTTGCTCTCAGCCGCCCTTTGCAAGCTACTTACAGCCCTTTTGCAAGTGGGTCTGTGCATGAATTGTGGGCTGCTCACTCTGTGCAGGAGGAGCCCAGGTACCCTTCCCTACTATCTGCAGCTATTGTCTTGGTTCGCTTTGTGAAGCCTCCTCTTGTTCTTTGGGGAATCAGCCAGCCAAGTTCTTCGGTTCTGAAGGATATCTTCAGAGCTGCCAAAAAGACCAGCAGGGCACCTCTCCTCCTGTGTCCTTCAGACTGCCAGGCTTGAGACTGATCCCGAACCGATTTCCCCAGTTGTGAGAAAGGTCCTCTCACGGCTTGAAATTGTTAGAATTTATTAAACAAAGTAAACACAATGATTGGAGACTTAATTTGGCTGTCTGCCCGGGCACAAAGCAAGACACAGCGCTGAGTGTAGCTCAGCTAGTCTGCAGCCAGGCAGGGCTCAAAGCTTGTGACACTACATTTTGTACCCCTCAAACACCACCCATCACCTCCCCCAAGTGCTCCCCTTAAGGTTGAGATGAGTGGCTGGAGGTTGAGTCAGTCTTTCCTGTTGGCTCATCGCTTGTTCCCAGTTGTCTTGGGGCATGTTACACGCTTCATCTTCATCCAATGATCCTCTCGCATTTATCCCTTTGTGCTAAAGCCTCACTCCAACTCCTCCTTCAATTACATCATTGGTCTTCCAGATGTACTTGAAGAACATTCCAGAACATTCCAATCCTCCCCATCACTAGCATACTTTATAACCCCAAACCATAACTGTTACCAACTTTACACATAAACAAAAATGAGGGATTAACCAACCCCAATCACAGCTGTCCCGAACTCAAATTACCCTCAACAGTTCATTATCCTAGTAAACAGTAATCCTCAACACTACACATTAACCATAACTCTCCTTATTAATTAATTGGCAGGTGCGAAAGCCAATTCCAGCAGCATGGTTTTTGACAACAGTATTAATAACACAGTGTACAAGATGGGAACAAGATCGGAACAATTCACATGAGTGCTCACCATGTGGAATCTGATGTTACAAATTACTTTGCACTTTGATGTACAAAACTAGCTGGGGCTGTCATGGACTGCTGCTGTGCTATAGTATCTATCCCAGCCATCCCAGAAGATCCAAGGCTCTGGCTCCATCACTCCCCAAGAAACTGAAAGCACTGGGTGACATCAGGGCTGATCCATTGTCGAAGTGCCTTCATGTCCCAGCTGACTGCTCCTTCTCCTGCCCTCGGCTCTGCCTGCAGCTGCTCCCTCCCCTGGGCTGCTCTGTTTGCACAGCCTCTCTCCCTTGTTACCTTCCCTTTCTTGCTTCTCCCCAACTCTTCTTCCAGGACTTCCTCCCCGGGGAAGGCAGGGCAGGGCTGTGCAGGTAAGGGCAGAAGTTTTTTTTGCAAGGTGTACTAGTTTGAAAACAAACCAGTGGGAGATCACAAGTCAGAATTATAATTTAATAAGAAAATTAAAATAAATGCAGTAGTACAACATGCAGTACACTGACAGACTCAGGATACAACCTGACACCCTGTTGGTCAGGGTGGTGGTGGCAGTCCAGATGAAGTGGTCCTGTTGAAGCGGTGATCCTGTAGAAAAAGGGTCTGGTCTTCACCTGACAGTCCAGTGGTAGCTCTTTCCTCTGGGAATCCAGTAGGTAGGGCTGAGTGTGGTGTTCCAAACCTCAGATTATATCCAGGTAGGGATGCTTGGTTCCTCCCCCTCATAATGGGATGATGAGTCATGCAGTGAGACTTGATAGCCCATTACCAGAAAAAATATCTCTTCAGAGGGAGTTACCAGGGATGTGCCATGGAAGAGACAAAGAACACTGCCCCACCTGGTTTAAACAGATTGTGATAGAATACATACTTTTGGTTGCATCTTACATTGTAACCTAAGACACAAGGAAACAGTGAAGCAGAGTCTTCAGTCTAGGTCTGGGGATGCCAGAGGCTCCACCACTGGGTTATGGGGTCATCCCAGCACCTGTTGGTCTGTAACCTGTTGGTTAACAGAGCAGTTTTTCACACCACAGGTCAAAAATCCTGCACTCCAGGTAGGGAAATGGAGGTGATGAGTCTGCTAGGGGTCCCCCTGCCAGCAGTACCACATCCCATGGGATTAGCTCTGCACCATGCCCCGGGCACCATGCCCCATGCACCACATGCAGGGGTGCTCCTTCTCAGCTTCCTGCAGACACTGGACATGGGATCATTTCTTCTGCCTTGAAATTGAGGCAGCTCCATGAGGACCTACAATCCATCTCCCATATTGAGGCAGTTTCATGAGGACCTACAGTCCATCTCCCATGGTTGTGGAGGTACATGGCTCCCTGGAGCTTCTACGCTGGAACTTGGGTAGGTTTTTTTAACAGCAGTGAGAACTGCAGATGAACAGCCCAGTTAAGCTTTCCATCCCATTTGGAGCAGGGAACTGAAGATGGATATTAAAGAGTAGTGATCTGCCCGGGAAGCCTCGGGGTTGTGTATTTAGGGTGTAAGAGAGCAGTGACCTGAGACAAACTATCCGGGGGAGAGATAACCTTCCTCTGTACCCAGGGTGGTCTCAAAAGTAATCGACTGAAAATAAAGAACAGATTTGGGACATGTGATAAGAAAAGGCGCAGAGAGGTGCTGAGACTGCCAGATGGCATGATGGGGAGGGAAATAGTTTTCTGGGGAGAATAGAAACGTGCCAGGCAGGAGGAAGCAGAGGGTAGTGCAGATCCTTGTCTTCGAGGAGAGAGCAGAGACGTGAATCCAGAAGGAAAATGTAAAGCAAGTGACCTGGGAAGGGCCGGCCCGGGATATTTCAGGCGGGCAGGAATAGTGCCCGCAGCGCCTGCCCCGTGGGACCAAGCAGAACCAACCGGCCCGGAATGCCCGGAGCCAGCGGGGACCCAGCGCCACACGTGTACCGGGAGCGGGCAGGGCCAGCGGAGACCTCCCGCTCCGCTCCCGCGGCGGGGGCGTGTCCCGCGCCCTGCCCCGCCCCGGGACCGGCCGCGCTCCGCCCGCCGTGCCGGCACCGCCGCTGCTGCCCAGGTAAGCGCGGGGGGCGGCTGGGACCCTTCCCGGGGAGGATGTGAAGGGAGGGAAGCGCTCAGTGCAAGGCCGCTGTCCAGGGCTGCAGCGCACCTCCGGCCGGGGGGAGCGGTCGGTGGGGGCCGCCGCTGCCCCTAGGAGCGAGGGCACCGGGGGTATCGGGGGTATCGGGAGTACCGGGGCACCCCGCGGGCCCGGGGGCTCCTCTGCAGCCGGAGCTGCTGGCAGGGCCGGAGTCGAAGCCGGGGGCAGGCGGTGCGAGAGCGCCGCGTGTCTCCGCATCTCTCCTGGGATGCAGCAAATGCCCGGGCAAGCAAAGCGGCATGAAAATGGGTCGCGGGGAAAAGCCGGGTTTGTCCTGAACGGGGTTTAGGTCTCTGTGTCGGGTCCTCCCGCCAGCGTGTTCTCCAAGTTTTTTTGTCACTGTTTCAGTGGACCATGATCTCGCCTGGACAGGGGTGAATATCTTTAAGCTGAAGAAAGGTAGATAAGATTAAATACTAGGAAGAAATTCTCCACTGTGAGGATGGTGAGGCAATGGGAGAGGTTGCCCAGAGAAGCTGTGGCTGCTTCATCCCTGGAAGCATCCAGGGCCAGGCTGGACGGGGCTTGGAGCAGCCTGGGGGTAGTGTAAGGTATCCCTGCCCATGGCAGGGGTGTGGAAAGAGATGAGCTTTAAGGTGCCTTCCAACCCAAGCCATTCCATGGTCCTTGTGTGTTCCTTCCAGCTCATGACATTCTATGGTTCTGTGAACTGCATCGTCTACTTTGAGAGGGAACATCTGAGTGTGACGGATGGAGCTGGACTGTGGTGTTGTACTGTAGCTGTTAGTCTTAGAAAACATTGCTGGGATAAACTTCTTCTGCCCTACTCCAGCTCCTGTGGGGAACGCAGATTGCTTTTGTGCAATGGAGACCTGGCAGTGACAGCACGGCAGGGGCTTGGCTGTGGTGGAGCAAATGAGAATTAAAGCTCTTTCATGTTGTGAAATTATTTGATTTTTGCATTGAGCATTCTGCAGCCGGGGAGAATTTCAAACATTTATGATTTTTATTGGAAAATCTTTATGATCTGAACCAAATCCCATGATTAATGATTTCCAGTCCAGCTCACAGAGGTGAGTGGAGGGGTGGCAGTGGCACTGGCAGTGCTGCTGAATGAGCCTTTAACCTGGAGCTGGTAAATTGCTGAAGCAGCAGCCAGGAAAACAATCCTGTCTGATTGTGCTTTGACACGGTGTTCCTGCTGCACTTCTTTGGGAGCCAGCGGGGTACATTAAACGGCAGTTTTGTAGCTCTCTGTGCTGCCACTGACACAAACTCCTGGTGATAAGGTGAAGTGCACTACAGCACGTCACTCCCTGCCCGCATCCCTCCCTGCCCGTGCTGAGATGGGGCCATGCAGCCCAAAACTGGGGCCGTGAGCTGCCCTTGTCGTTTTGCAGCGTGAATTATGCTTCTGTTTCTTGGGACCATTTGAAAGGAAATCATCTGGCGAAGCCAAACCTGCTGCTTTCTCCAGGTGGGTGTAAAGGAAATCTTGGACCCCACCAGAATGTGGTTGGAGAGGTAAGGCTTTGGCAGGGAGGGCTATACTGAGGGGGCTGGGGGCTCCTAGGCAGGCAGGGTGGTGGACAGAACAGGAGGGGAAGGAGGGGTCCAGTGCAGCTCTGAGGGTGTCAGAGTCACTGTGTGTCAGCAGCTGGGGGACCCTGAAGCAGAAGCCAGGCAGTAGGATTGGGATGGGCATAGAAACGGCAGGAAAGTGGGAGTGGGAGGGTTGGGCAGAGGGAAGGGGAAGCTGGCTGGAGAGCTATCAAGGGGGAAGAATGGGGTGAAGAGATAGAGAGGTAAAGAGGAGGTTGGGGTGCCAGGGAGACAAGACAATAGGTTTCCTGTGTGCCAGCCCCCTTGATTTTGGCTCATCTGCTCCATGGTCAGGGGGTGGGCAGCAGTGCATTGCATGTCTGCACAAACAGTGTGACCATGTCTCGTGTGCAGCATCCTCAAGGTGGAGAGACAAGAAACAGTGACATGAACACAGGGGTGGTTCCCCAGGTGGGAACCCCATGCTGGAAGGCTGATCTGCTGATCTGGTCTGGGAACCACAGCTAGGGGCTGCAGGACTCTCTTTTCATCTGCTGTAGTGTGATTCCTGACAAAAACTTCAGGATGGAGAATGTCTGTTTTCATCCTCACATTATTTTAAAAATACAAGTTCTCCCTGCCCTAAAAACATCATCCCCTGTCAAGCTGTCTTCTGTGTGACTTGATTCTCTTCCCACTGTCTCCTTTTCTCTTGGAAGATGAGCCGTGTGCCCCTCCCTGGGATCAGAGCAGGGCTGCTTGCGCGTGATGTTGATAACACAGAGCTCACAGCATGGTCCATGGGGTGGGGGTAGAGCCTTGGGCTCCCCAGTGCTCCAACCATGCCTGGGCTGTGTTCAGAGTCCTGTGTCCAGTGGAAAGAGCTGTTTTTTTTGGCAGCACAGTCTGGCTTGCCTTGAAGACAGGGCAGTTTGATTTTGCTGAGCCAGACCTTGCTAGGAACTGGAGATCCTAAACAGGGGGGTTCCTCATTGAGATCATGGGCTGTGGCACCCAAGGTGGTGCAGCAGTGGAGGATAGACCCCATGGGGGGCAGAGAGGTGAGCTGCAGGCAACTTGGGGTGTCAGCAGGACTTTGTGCCAGTGGCTGCTGTGGTTTTTGGGGAAACTGATCTCTGCAGGGTGGTGAGGGTGGCAGGAAGGTGCCTGTGGGTTGTGGGACACTGATAGTGTGGTTGTGCTCGGACAACAGCTGGAGCCCAAATACTGTTTCACCACCACTCTGTACCATGAGGAGTGTGGTGTGTCCACTGTGGGGTCTCTGCTGGCTCCTGCTCTCACGGGCTTTGGTGGAGATGGACTGGGACTGCTCCACACCAGTGGAGACTCGCTGATTTTGGGGAGGGAAGGAGGTGAGCTGTGGGAGAGTGCTGGTGCACCTCTAGGCTGAAGCCTGGTCTCTGGCAGGATCACTAGGGCCAGGAGGATACTGGAGCAGAGGCAGGCATGGTGCTTGGTGAAGTGCAGGACTCTTGGGATCCACCTTAGATCTTTTTATTAATGTCCTCTGCCCACAAAGAGGCTGAGGAGTTGGAGGTAAAAAGCATCACTGGTGGCTGGAGTTGCACCATTGAGCAGAGATGGAGGAGGAGTGGGCATGAGACTGTACATGGTGGCAGTAAGAGTGAAACAAGAGTTAACCTTCAGGATATGATGGAGAAGGACAGTCTGGGTGTACTCACCAAGGACAGGGGGACGTGGAGTCACCACTCTAAAGTCTAATACTGGCACAGGTGTAGGGGAACCTGGTGAGGGTGGTGGCCCACTGTTTAGTTCTGACAATCACTGTGGGAGTCAAACTAGAGCAAATCCCCAGAAACGTGAGAGGAATGGTATGGAAATACCCAGAAATGGGTAAGAGCACACCACGACTGTGAGTCCAGTGCATGGGGGCTAGTGATGTGGCAGGGCTGTGTGGTGGGGCAGGGTGGGTATGTGTCTGGCTGGGATAGAGCCACAGAGGGTGATGGTGGACCTGAGGGATGGGATCCACTCCTGGGTGCCATTGTGTGCGGTGAGGAGGTAGGTGGGAAAGAATGCTCTGGGTCCTGGTGATGTTCAGGACCAGGTGAACCAGAGTCCTTGTGTCCAGGGACCAGAGCCTGGACTGCCCCGTGGGACAGACTGTGCTTTGTGGGATGGGCTGGAGACGCTGTGGTGAGATCTGTGCTGCACTTTGCTTGTAGGGTGTGACCAAAACAGGTCTACTGCTGAGACTGCTCCATGACTCCTGCTGGCCTTGTGTTAAAGACAATATTTTGCATGTATGGGGAATTGGCAGCGCTGTAGTGGATACTGTACGGTTTGGGATCAGGGCTTGTTTTTTCCCACAGCGGGGACCAGAGTCAGAGCCAGCCCTTCCCTGAAAGCATGGATGGTGACAAGCAAGTTTTCCAGATGTTGAGCTCAGTCCTTAAACAGAGCAGAAAAGAAATGACTTGTCATGGACCCTTTAGAGATATCCATGAAGGATGTCTCAAGAAGAAAGTGCTGAGCTCTTCGAATGTCTTTAACAACGTTCTGAGTCCAAGAATTATCTGCAGGAACTGATAAAGCTCCCGAAGAACAAAGTTCTTGGGGCAGAAATAGGCAAATATTTGCAGACAACAGAACCCAGATTCAATAAAAAGAAAATTTTGTTGTATGCAGGGGCAGTTAAAAACCAGCAACTCCTGTTGAGTGCAGAGCTGTTAGACATTACCTTAGAAGACCTATGCTACAAGTGACTGAAAGCTAGAAAAACCAAGCTGCCATGGGGAAGAGAGCTGGAGACATCACAGACACAGCTGAACTCCTGGCCCCGCCACAGCAGAGAGTCCCTGGCCAGAAATAGCCCCAAGGAGCCTGGCAAGGGGCAATGCTCAGAGCTGTAGAGGAAGGCAAAAGTCCCCTGACATGTGTGCCAATCTCCTTCCTGACCCCAAACTGGCAATGAGGTGTTCCCTGAGCATGTGAGCAACTCCTGTGCCTGATCCCTGGGGCTGCCATGGCTCCAGGGCACAGCACAGCTGCTGAAACCCTTTCCTTCCTCTACTGGAGGCACCTCGGGGGTTCTCAGGTAAAATACTCCAGAAGTGGAATATCCTGGGAGCAAAAATTTCTAGTCTTACCAGGAGACCATCAGTGCTCCAAAGTGTTGAGGAAGTAAAATCTTTCAACAACTCCTGTTCCCATTTTTAATGGGTGCTGCATCTGGCATATGTGGTGTGGATGGGGAGGTCTGGGTTGGTCTCCAGATGCCAGGAATGGATTTTCTTGTTCTTTGTAGACCACTGAATCTTTCCCACTGATAGCCATCTGAAAAGGTCTGGACCCCCAGGTGTTAGTGGGTCCTGTCATGAATAGTGTTGGATCCATGCTCCCTGCATTAAAAGCTGCTGAGGGGTGTCATGTCTCTTTGGCTGCCCCTTGGATCCCACTCTCTTTGGGAAACAGCCACCCCAGGGCCCCCTGTACCTGCCTCTCCACTGTGGTTTTCATTAGTTCTCCAGTACTGAGGAATTCTCCCTTGACTTTGGGGAAGCTTTTCTCCTCATCCTGACAGAATGTCATTGAGAGGTATCTCTTGCTTACCTCTGCTTTGATATCATGTTGCGTGTCTGAGAAGAGACCTTCCTCATCCTCACTTGTATGGACCTTGGCTTTCCATGGACCTGTAGCCCTTCTCCTTCAGACTGATGATGTCAATGAAGAGACAGAAGTAATCTCTTTGGGAACAGAGCAGGTCCCAGATGTCCCACTTGCTCACTGAATTCCACTGGTTCAAAAACTTCCTCAAAGGTCTTCTAGGTGCTCTGCTAGGTTGCTGCCCAGCTTTCCTCCAGATCCTGCTGCAGAGCACTGCAGAGGAAGCAGAGAGCTCATCTAGGTGGAGAAGACAGAAGTCCTTGGAGTCTGATTTGCTGGACCCATGGCAGAGATCATTCAGGTGTTTCCAGCTGTAGGAGGGAGCTGGTCCAAGCAGTAGTGCCTGGAAATCAAGAGAGGAGAAAGGCTGGCTTAGTACATGATCTTGAGCTCCCTGGGAGAATGGACGTTGGATGCTGGTGGTGGCAGGATGGGAGCATCTACTGTTGTCTTGTTTCCTTGGAATGATGGTCATGTTCCTGAGCCATGGGAACCCAAACTGTGTCTCCAACACATCTAGGGCTGGCTTGGGTCTATTCCAAGAGGAGGACAGGACAGTGGAGGAGATGCAGCTGTGGGAGGACCAGGGAGCAAAGCCTGGAGGATATGGGATTGTAAGACCCAGAGATAGAGATGTTTCTTATTCTGGTAGCCACATCCAGGATCCTCAGGAGCTGGCAGCTGCTCTAGCATCTCTGTCTCCTCCATGCTTCAGCCCCAAGTCAGGATCCCTTTTCTGGGAGCATGTGGTGAGTTAGCACCGAGCCCCTGCCTTCTCTGGCCTCACACCTACAAGCCCCTGGTGCCAGGAGATAGTATCAGTCATCTTCTTGATGACACTGGAAGCTCTCACATCACTGAGGAGAGGAAATTCGGGTCCAGGGCTTGAGAGGAGGGGTTCAGTGGGATGGGGAGGAGACTCTCCAAAGCTGCCTAGAGAGGTGGAGAAACTCCACTCTATCTGTCCAGGGGATCAGGTGTGGGGAGTTGTGCTGGGCAAGTGGGAAGGGAATGAGAAGCAGTCCTCTTGCCTCTTCTTCCTCTGGTGTCACCCAGGGCTGGTGTGGCCAGGGCAATGGGAGTCAGGGTGATGTCCACAAAAAGGTGACTGTGCAGCCAGAAGCTCAGTGAGGGGATCTGGAGGAGCCTGGAAAGACCCCAGGGGCAGCTGATGTCCATGTGCACCAGTGCCACCTCACAGAGCAGATGAATCATGGCTGAGGGGACTCCATCCACAGTGGCACAAGTGTGTCTGTGCTCAGTGCTCCCCAAAGGTCTCCAACTGGAGCTAGCTGGGGCTGCAAACTGACATCTCTGGGAGATGTTCGTGTCACGAGGCATGGCTTGGTGCTCATATCTGTGCCAGATTTCTAGGCAGGCAATGCAGGATTATTTACAGCAGCAGGACAGATGCTGACAGATGCTGCAGCTGGATAGGAGAGACCTGGGTGCCAGGTGAGGAAGTGATACTGGGGCAATAAACACAAACTGATGCTCAGGGGAAAAGCATTAATTATACCTACAGTATATTAATACACTTTTGTAGTTATATAGTTGCCACATTAGTTCTTGGAAAGGATTTTGGAGTCACAGCAGAGCACTTGATTAAAACAGGAGCCTGGGGCACTGCAGAGAGCAGAAGCACAGTGCTAATAATAGCTCTGCCAGCACTGCACTGCTCAGAAGTGGTGCAGGCTCTGGATCCTGCTCAGCCCAGCAGGAAGTGTGGCCTGGAGTGTCCCTGCCTTCCTGCCCTGTTCCTGCCTGCTTGTGGTTATGTCAGGGCAGTGGACACTGGGCTGAGCCAGGTGGGCTGTCTGGTCTGATGTCCCTAACCTGCACTGAAGCTTGATGTTGCCATATTTTACATATTTTGCTGCTGTGCAGGGGAACTGCCCAGGGTCAGTAGCACTAGACTGTTTCCCACATTTCTCCTGTTGGATCATTTTCCCTGTTTCTCCTGTTTGGGAGCAGGCTGGTGTCCCTGGTTGTATGCTTGGGCAGTGCTCTCTGGGGATGATGGAATTCTGCAGACAGCCTGGTGTAGGACTGGTTCCTTATTCACACTTGAGTTTTTAGGGATGGGACTAGTATGTTACTCAGCACCACAACAGTTGCCTCATATTTTGGTAGCCCTTTCCTTCTTGCCCTCTCTTAGTAGATGTTGAAGGTGTTCTTACTCAGCTGTGTGCCACAAAGTGTTGTTTTGTGCAGGAAACAGATGATGAACTGGTTTACTGAGCGTGGACACTTTGTCCAGGTCAGGCCATCGTCCTTCAGGACCTCGCAAGGTTTCACAGGTGATCCTGGGTTCAGCTACATTTTGTTGTATAAGAGCTTATTTCCTTCTCCTAAGAGAGCTTATGGCTTTGGCCACGAATCCTGCAGGATCCAGCTCTGGGTTGATACCTCTGGATGCCACTAGCAGTGACATGGCTGTATTTGTGTCCCCTGAGTTGGTCTGGCAGGGCAGGCTGGTGCCTTTCTGCAACCAGCTGGGTCTCGGGTAACTCTGAAACATCTCCATGTGCTTACTGGGACTGAGGCTGGGAGCAGTCAGATGGCTTCTCCTCTGATGGCATCAGCTGAAATCCTACCAAGAACAATTTTGGTTTTGCCTGGTGATCTCTAGGAGTGGAGAAGGGACACCTCTGATAGCAAACACTTCCCTCTGACTTGCTTTGGGAGGTGCAGATGTCTCAGTGCCTTGGAAAGGCTGGAGGGACCATCAGTGGAGAAATTAGGAGATGTGAAGTAGGCTTGAGGGGATGGCTGCAGATTGCCATCTTTAAGGTCCAAACAAAGCAAAGACATCTCAGATGAATGGCTTACATTCTGACATTCAGGAACTCTGACATCCCCCCAAGTCCTTGTTAAAAAAAGCCAGGCCAGCTAGAAACCAGTTCCACATCAGCATCTCTGGGAGGGTTGGAGAAGTTGGAGTGATTCTCTGGTGAGGCATATTTGGGAGCCACCCTTCTGCCATCCAACCTACTACCTGTCCAGGGATGCCTGTTCTCCCCCATAGGTGCAGCATCCCAAGGGAATGCTGTGATGGTGCCAGGGCACAGCTTGCCTGGAGCATGATCCTGTCTTGCCACCACAGTGCCTGTCCATTTCTGCCACAGGAAATCCACTGCAAGGAGCTGATCTGGGTTAGTGGGCACTTGGTTTGCTCCCGAGGCACCAGTGGCAGTATTTTATTATATGCGCTAAATTTTTGTCCTTCATCACTGATGCATCAGTGATTTAAGACTCGATTTAACTGGTACAAAGCCATTTTCCCTTTCTCTCTGCTGGTTCTGGCAAAGGACCCTACAGGAGCTATTGCATGTGGTGTCTCCACTCCATTTTCTCCCACTGCTCTCAAATCTTCCTCTGCATTTATGCACCTTCTTACATGGCCTTTTTTTTTCTGCATTTGCTCTTGTATAAACATTGTCATGCTACTTTCCTGGGATGCTCTTGGGAGAGGAGTTCTTGGCTCTTCCCTCTATGTTTAATAATCCCTCTTTGCAGAGTATCAAATAGCACAGGCCTGCTTTGCACCATGGGCAAGGCACTGGGCTTGTGTTCCTCTATAGCTTGGATTGCTTATTCACTGTGATCCAGGCTCTGAAGCTGCTTCTGCAACACAGCCAGGGCTTGGCAGAGGTGATGCTATGCATGGAAGGGGAGTTTGAAGGTGTGTTTTGGAGGGATATAGCTGAAAACAGAGGGATACATCCTGATATTTTGAGTTGATGTTTAAGCTAAGGAGAAAAGATGCTTGGTATCTCTCTCCTGGTACTTCTCTAATTTCTTCTCATTGTAAAGATCTCAAGACATTTTCTAAGCTACAGAAAAACTTACTTTGCCTGCCTCAAAATATTTGGAAATTGTTTTTAACTTCCTTCCCAGATCAGAGGGCTTTTTGAGAAATTTATGGCAAAACCATAGTAAATCAGTTCAATTCAGGTAGGAATGAGTAAAATGGATGAAATATATGATTTTATTGCCATTGTGTTGGATGATTCTTTGCTGTTTTCAGTCATGGAATGGAATTGGAAAGGTTTATATGAATTCTCAGTCTGTACCAAATCCGAGAGCACCCCCCCCAAGTCAAAGCTAGTAAGAGAAACACAACCTGACCTTAAAAATTTTTTTAAAAATTATCTTAATAGTGTAAAAAAAGGAGGTTGATGCAAAATTGTCTGATATCCAAAACCCTTTCTCTAAATAATTAATTTTTCCTAAACCAATGGCATTTCTGCAGGAATGTGCATAACCGGTATAGGGGAACTTGCAGGACTGTGCAATAGAGCAGACTTCTTTTTTTAATCTCCTAATAATAACATAAAAACCCCAACTGAAACGTACTTATGGTTCAGTCATTGTTTTTGGGCTGCGACTTGTGTGCTTATAGCTTTAGTTCCCAAAGGCAGGGCTTTGGGAAGTTATTAAAATCTGCCCATCAACGATATGAGGAGTTATGTAATTAATTTTGATAACTAAATTTTGATAACTTCATAGCTGAATTCGGCACCGTCTCCCACAACGGTGACCCGCAGCAGCACGATGTCCCCACGTCCCTCAGGTCACCGGGGTGCCCACGGTGCGTGCCCGCGGTGCTGCTGGCAGCCGTGGGCACAGGCAGCAGCTCTATCACGGGTTTGCTTCCCCTTCCTCGCAGCACCCAGAGCCATACCCAGCTCTCACGGAGCTTTTCTACCCGACGCAGGTGGGGATCGACGCCGGAGCCGGGACACGCGAGCTGGCCCTGTGCCATGCGAGGATGTGCCTGTGCCCTCGCTGACCTGCCCGCCCCTGCCCCCGCTGCCTGTCCCGCCCGGCGCCATGGGAGGATGCTTCTCCAAGCCCAAACCAGGTGACTGCCCTCCGACGCCAGGCCCCCATCCCACTGTACCCGTGGGGAGAAGTAGGTCAGCAGTGGACGCTGGCTGGGGGAATGTTAATGCTCGGCTCCTGCAGGGAGGATTACTGGGCTCTTAATCCCCCCAAATTCCTCAGTGCTCTCACTCCCAGGCAGGGAGCTGTGGGGGTTGCGGTGCCGGGGTGGTGGTAGGGGGGTGGTAGGTGGGTGGTAAGGGGCGGTAGGGGGGTGGTAGGAGAGGTGGTAGGTGGGTGGGTGCTCACCCTGCACCACGAGGGAGGCAGCTCTGACTGGTCCCATCTCCTTGTTCTTCACCACCCTCCTGCTTCTACCTTTCTGCTGAATCTGGAGCAGAGTTGCCCACCTCATGCCCCAGTGTAGGTTTGGGTGACAGCTGTCCCAGCACAGACACATGGGGCTCCAGCATCTTCCTTCTGCCA
This sequence comes from Vireo altiloquus, assembly GCA_013396875.1. Classification (NCBI taxonomy): domain Eukaryota; kingdom Metazoa; phylum Chordata; class Aves; order Passeriformes; family Vireonidae; genus Vireo; species Vireo altiloquus. The sequence continues at coordinate 143,752 of VZRF01002343.1, forward strand.
CAGCTTTGTCACTCACTTGCCGGACATTATTTTCTTCCCTGCGAGAAGGGAATGACCTGGGAAGGAGCAGGCCAGGTCCTGGGGCTATTCTGCTGTTGGGATTTTATTTTCTTGGTGAAGCTTGTCCATCTGTGCTGCTTTCAGTGGGGAAAGCAACTGTAGACACCTGGACATCAAGGATTCTCCCCTTGCCTGACACATTCCTTCCACGGCTGAGCTGGGTGGGCTCCCTGCTCTGTACAGTTTGGGGAAGTTTGGGTGTATGTGGGAGGGGCAGGGGCTGTGGTGCCCCCTGCCCAGGCACACTGGCTAGTTGAGGGGGGTCTGGTGTGGAAGTGTCAATGTTCAAGCCTTGTCCTGAGCAGGATGAGCATGAGCAGGCACTGAGTGATCACCCACGCTCATCACACCTTGCAGCACCTGCATGGCCCAAGCACAGGACCCCAGGGAGCGATGGCTGGTCCAGTCGGTGTTCCCAAAGATGCTGTGGAGGAGAGGTCCCACCTTCCATCCTGCAGCTTGTTTTGGCCACCTCACAGGGAGTTTAGGGTGACCTTGTCCCTGTTACTTGCTTGTGCCCCAGGGCACGGGGAATCAGATAATGGTGCTGATCTATCAGACCAGTCAGTATCCCTGTGTAGCCTTTGTGGGTGGAAAGATGTCTTTTGGGTACCTTTCCTTGGCAATTTGTCTTCACTGCCTGAGACAGGAGGGATTTCAGGTTGAAGGACTCAACAGGTCAGAAGGGCTATAGAAGTTGTGACTCACTGAGCATCCATGGAGTGAGGTCCCTGCCTTTATGCAAGGCACAATGAGAAAATAAAGGTGGTTTTCTGCCCTTGACCTGTACTGTGATTATGTTATGGGTCACTACCAAGGTAATATGGCACTGGACACTCTGACCTGTAAATTTTCTCTGTGAAAGCTCTATTTATATGTTTCCTTGAAATTTTTGAGGAGTAAAAACACATCCAGGAATAAATGCCTTGTTGACTAAACTTGTGACAAACTCTGCTATCAGCTCCACTTTATTTTGTATCCCATCAGCAAAACTGTGTAATCTTGGACCAGAGTTGGAATACTAGGGCTCTGTGTTAATCTTTCCTGAACTGCAGATTTTTGTGAAGAGGTGTATTTGCATAGCAGGGCCAAACGCCTGAAAATGCCATCCTGCAATGCACCTCCATCCCTCAGATCTGTTTGGATTAGTGTCTTCAAAGGCTTCACACAAGACTTTGCAGCCCCTGGGTGGCTCAGCACTGACTGTGGGGCTTCATCCCAGGCTTATAAAACCTGCAAATGCCAGGAGGTAAACATAGGCATTGAGGATACTGATTGTTCTAGCAAAGGGTTTCACTGATGTTTCATATAGGAATTGTACAGTCTTAGAGCTGAGTACTGGGCTTTACTATTTGTAGGAATCCACTTATTCCCTGTCCAAATAAGAAGCAGGGGCAGAATAGAGCTATTTGCTCCATCAGTGCTGTTTCCACATAAAGGGAATATTTTGGATGCAGCCCGAAATTCATAAAATTGATTCAGACACTTTTTAAGGGTGTACACGACGTCTTTATCTGCTCCATCTCCTTCATTCCAAGAGAGACCCTCAGTCACCCTGAGCACCCTCAAGATAATCTTGGCACTGCACCCATATCACCTTTTGATGGGCAGATGAGTGATACAAGAGCTCTGGGGAGTGGAGTCCTGGATCCCTAAATAGCTGTGCTGACTGTACCGCTGGCCAGCCCTGAGGCCTGGCTACTTCTGCAGTGCCTGTCCCTGTCCGGATATTTCAATGTTTAATTAAGAGCTTGTGTTCAAACAGTGAAGTAATCTGCTGTTATCTCCAGTGCTGCAGTCTCGTGATGCTGGATCCTCTTCTGAAGGCCCAGTTCGCAATCTCTGCATAATTTTCTCCTCAGGTTTGTCTTGAGTGTGTGATACATCGGGGATGAGCTGCCAGCTGGCAGCCTGTATGGTATCCCAGCACCCACTCCTGCAGCGCAGCCAGGTTGTGATAATGGGTGACAGGAACCATCATGTGCCAGCTCTGTGTGAGCTGTAGCAGCTCTGTCTCTGCACTGGGTATGGGGCAGTGGCTTCAAAACCTATAAATTGTGATTCTTCTTCTTCTGCTGGGCTCAGTGTTTGATGGTGGGGCAGTGCAGTCGCTTCCCAGTGCACGGGGTGTCTAGTGTGGGCTTTGCCCTTGCATGGAGGATGTATTTAGTAGGGAATGTGCTCCCTTCCCAGGGATGCTGCATGCTATAGGGTTCTGGTGGAGATGCCCTTGGCTGTGTGACCTGAGCTTGGCTCTGAGCTCATCCTCAGCCTCGGCTGGCAAGTCCCATCTCCTGGTTTTGGACTGTAGCATTTGCTGACAGAGCATCTGGAGAAGGAGAACAGAGCCAGGAACATCTGACATGGTAGTTTTGTCGTTGGCTCTGTCATTTTTAATAGAATGATACAATCATGAAACTGTTTGGGCTGGAAGGGACTGTAAAGACCAAGTAATTTCAACCCCATGCCATGGGCAGGGACACCTTCCACTAGACCAGGTTGCTCCAAGCCCCGTCCAGCTTGGCCTTGGAAGGAAGGGAGAAGGGGTCCATAGAAATGGTTTGGAGTCTCTTTGAGACAACCTGCAGTTACTGTCATTGGGGTTTGTAGTTGAGGCAGGGTGAGCGAGCCCAGGGGATACCTGTAGAGTGCAGCTCTGGCAGGGCACAGTGAGCCCCAAACATGTCCCGTGGTGGTGGATTTGATCTGTGCTGGCTTTGGGAAAATAAACCCTGCTGGGGTAAACTGAGATTTCTGGCTGTGCCTGCTGGTCCCTTCAGCATCATCCCTTGATGCATTTCTGATTTCCACTGCTCCCAAAGCTGTTGGCACCATACAGTCTGCACCAGACTGTTCCCTGCCCTCAGTGCTCCTCTGCCCTGTGCCTGCAGCCCCAAAGCAGCACACCCTGAGACATTGCAGGGTTTTGGGGCTGGGGAAGGCAGACACACTGCTCTCCCCTTGCCAGCTCAGCTCCTCCATCCCCTACGACCAGTCTTATCCAGACTTCCCTTGGCTCAAGTCAGCCCTTGGCTCGTGTAAATTCTCTCTTCTCATATTAACCCAGTATTTTCCTGGTTTCTAGTATTTTAAGTATCAGGTACCTGAAGGTACAATGGCCTGATATCCATAATTTAGATTTAGCCTCCAGAAGGGCTCTGAGCCATACTGGGAACCCAGTCCTGTGATAAAGAAGTCTTGGGACATCTAATTACCCTAATTTTTTAAAAATAATGCCTGAGACCCTACACTGCAGCCCAGCCACCTGCCAGCACTCTGCTCTGGGATTGATGTTAACAGTTCCAGCCTCATGTCTCAAGTACCTCTCCAAGAGCAAGCAGGGGCTTTGACTTGTCCCACAAGGCTGTGAATAGTGATGGAGAAGGAATAAATTTACAGGAGATATAATGGGTTATTAAGGACTGACTGCTTATGTGAATGACATCAAGGCAAAGCACAAGAACATCATGACCACGATAGGAAAACAACACCTGAGCCAGCTGTGATAAATGGGGTTGGGACATGGTTCCTGGGTGTATGTGAAGGATCCCAGTAGTGCTTGATCTAAAGGCTGAAAACCTGGGAGAAAAAAAAATGGGTCAAAATTTACAGTCTTGTCAAGAGTCTGTATTTTAAATGATTCTGTGACTTTGAGGAGCTGACTCAGGATTTTCGGGTAGTGAGAGCTTGCAGTGCTGAGGTGTATGTGGATGTGTGATATGAGCACTGGTTAACGCTCAGCTGGTTCCTCTGCTTTTTATCTATATTGTTATAAAATATTTCCAGCCCTGGCCTTCTGGTCCTTCATCTGTGTATGTGTGTATCTATAGAGATATCTTAAAAATGTGCATGAACTCACACAAACACATACACAGATATGTATGTGTATAAGTGATGTTGGTGGCACAGGGCAAATGGGCACATCTCTGTCTCTTTCTCTCATCTATCTATACCTATACATATATACTTCTCTATTTATATTTTTATCTGTATCATCTACATCTATACATTTATATCCATATGTATATATTAATATCCATATTGATATCCATATCTCTACCTATATTCCTGAGAGGTTGTCTACTGTCTAAATTTGTAGTCACATGCCTAAAACTTTACAAACAATTTGCTTTAAAGTCCAGATTGTCTTCTAGCAGTTATAGGGTATGACTGTCAAAGAGCTGGAACACAATGGACTGGCCCCAGCCCCATTGTACCAATCGGATTTCAGAATTAAACTTGGGTTTATAAATTTTTCATTTAAATGTCATTTTCCCTGATGGCAACTGAACCAGTTTGCTGGATCAGCTCAAGTGCTGCTTAGCCCTGGATTCCTGGAGGGATCATCCCTCAGGAATGCAGGTTTCCAGCCAGAGGGACACCCCAGGCGAGGCTGAGAGGCATGAGAAGAAGGAGGAGATGGGGGTAAAAAGGCTTGCTGAGAAGCAAGTGGGATCTGACCCCACAGAGGCAAGTGGTGAAGTGTGGGGCCTGAAATAGGAGGGGGAATATTTTATAACTCTTTTTCTTTTCCTCTGGACATTTGTCCAGCAGTGTTGGTGGGTGCCAAGTGCAGATGGCTAAGTGCCAGAGACCTGCTGCTTGCTGCATATGTTTTTCTGACTGGGGAAGAAGGGAAAAGCTCAGAGTTCCATTTCCATCTTCATCCCTGCAGGTTCATCTGCCTGTGAATCAGTGGGCACTCCGTGTGCTCACCTGACCCAAATATGCTCTGGAAAACAAAGTCCTGGGGCATCAGTCAAGTGAGAGATGGGAGTTGTTCCCTTCATGGTGAATTCACTGATATTCTTATCCCCCTCACCGTTAGGGCTCAGAGCCACCGGCTTTGCCCAACTTTTGTCTCATCCTGCCACATGGTCTGGCTCCGCAGTCTGGCTGCAAGGATGCACAGCCACATTTTCTGCAGATTGACTGTGAAATCATATGACATCATCCTCCTGTTTCTTGGGCCAGAAGTATTTTACTGGGACTGGCATAAATGGGTATTCATTATATTTCCTAACTCTGTCCTGGAAAATACATGTCTCCCAATGCCCTAGGAAAGCAGTGCTTATGGAGAGCAGCCTCTTCACTGGGTGCCTGTAACAGCTGGGCTGCTTCTCTAGAGCTCCAGGAACAGATCTACTCATAGCAGTGTGGGTTTTTTAAATGCATGGTGCTGGCCCTATTCATTTGCATTAACTCCTGCTAGAGCACAGCAGAAGGTGACGTTTTCTGCTGGTTCAGTGTTCATACATAGAAAATCACTTTCCTGGGTCTGTCTGTCACTACCGCTGGTGAATCCTGCCCAGGTGAGCACAGGGATTTGGCACTTTGGCAAAAAATCCACCCATCCCTTGCCTTGCCTTGCTGAGCTGGCACTGACAGCAGACACTTGCAGGACTTCTGAGATAGACGCCTGCCTCCAGGGCCTGGGCAGCCATGGCCACTTGCTTTTCTCCCTTCCAAAATGAACGACCTTCTCCTTGACTTGTTCTTCCTTCGTTCTCTCAATATTCTTGCAATAAAGGGTTTGGGACAATAGATGAGGCTGGGAAGACCCAGCATCCCTGTCATTCACAAGCCTTGCTGAAGAGCTTGTTTTTTACCCTTCCTTTGCTTTCCTTAACCTGTTTAGTTTGTGAACTTTAACTTTTATCTTCTGCACAGATTTTCCTGCTCATGATGGGGAAAGCTCAGTGATTTCCAATGTACTTGAGACACTTCACCAGTCTCTGGCACTTTCCCCTGGCTCGCTGTATAACTCTCTGGTGTTTATTATTAATATTAATGGCTTTAACTTTATGAAGTACCTAGGAGATAAAGTGATGTTTTCAACTTTGTGATGTGAGAGCTCATCAGTGGCTTCTGATGCTGCTGTGCCAAGCTTGCCCAGCCCAGGCCATGGGTTGGAGGGTGAGGGTGCAGCTGGGTGGTTCTGTGGGAAGGGTGCATGAGTGCTGCCTTTCAGGGAGCTCGGATGAACATAGAATGACAGAATTGGGCTGGAGGAGGCCTTAAAGCTCATCCAGTTCCACCCCCTGGCATGGGCCGGTACACCTTCCACTATCCTGGGTTGTTCGAAGCCCCAGTGTCCAACCTGGCCTTGGGCACTGCCAGGGATCCAGGGGCAGCCACAGCTTCTCTGGGCACCCTGTGCCAGGGCCTGCCCACCCTCCCAGTAACTTCTGCAAGTCCTCACCTGGGTGGCTGAGGAGAGCAGGTCTGCTCCCCACTGTTCTTGCTCCCATGTGTCCCTGGGTCTTCTGGTCCCCTACCTATTGTTGAAGAGTCACTCTGCACGCAAAACTTCATGTGGAAATAATTTTGGATGTTTCTAGTTCCTTATTAATTGCTTTCCATCTAATGAAGCAGCTTTATGCACCATGCAGTGTTGGCTTTCTCTTTCAGTTAACGTTACCTACAAACAATTAAAGGGGATTTTGAAGTCTGACTGAGCCCCAGAGACCTTGGCATGCCTCATATGGAGCTGCCTGAAGCTGTTTTCCACTAAGCAGGACAAGAACTGTAGCTGAGAGGTTGTTTTGCACCAATGACTCATGTCTACTTTCAAGAATATGTACTTTATGAATGCAAAATGCCTGATGCAGAAAGACCAAGGGAATAATGGACTTAGATAATCAAGCCAAGCTTGATGTTAAATGTTTTAACTTCCAAGTCAAGCCAACAAAAAATATCTGTTTTGATGTCTGTTTCCAAGTTCAGGGACGGAAGGAGAGATACAACAGCGAACAGCAGCAAAACCTCTGGCTTCATTTTAACAAAGGCTTTGGTTTGTTCCTGCAGTTGAAGTGAAAATTGAAGTTGTGATACCTGAGAAGGAGAGAAGCAAGGAGGAGATGTCACCCAATGGGAAAGCCAGCCCTCTGGTATACAAAGTCAATGGGACTGCCCGGCACTACCACCTTGAGGAGCATCCAATTGCCAGCAACCCCTATCACAACCCAAAGGATGTCGTAGAAGCATCCGTGTGCCATGTGAAGGACCTGGAAAATGGACAGTAAGTGCCCAAGCTTTTTGCAGATAAAACTTGAGAGGCCTTCTAACCCAATCTGAATGCCCCGTCTTGTTATTTAGAGTTGTTGGAGATGATCATTTAACTTAGTAAACTTTTTTTTTTCTTAAAAAATTACATCATGGACAAGTGACAACTCTTTTTTATCAGAAGGTCTGCTGTTCCCTGCATGATCTGCACTGGGACTTGTCTCGGAAAAAGGCAATGTTCTGTAGCAGAATTTCTCAGGAGGCTCCACTCAACTTCTGTTAACTAACCTTGACTTTTTTTTATAAATTTATAGCCTTAGTGGTTTTACAGAACAGCTGGAGAAGTGCATGGGCGGAGCTGATGGGGTGGGTCATGTGCTCCATCCTGTCTGCTGTGCCTGGCTCTTCCAGCTGAGCTCATCAATTTGCTCTTTCACTAAGGATGCAGCTTTTCAGATCTTTTGCAAATGAGAACACACTTCAGCTGGGCACATTCAGTGCCCTGATTTAATTTTCTGAAGTCTAAAGAGTGCATGTCCCAGTCACTGTGCTTTACAAGTTGTTGGCTCTTTTCTGGAGTAGAAGTACAGGTTCTATTGACATTTTACTAGGCTCCATCTGTATATAAAAGAAAATAGTTTGATATAGCTTTTGTTCCAGTGAGGGAGCAATGTAAGATGTGTGGGACACAGCAGGAGTCTGGCAGCTGTTTGCTTTAAATTGAAATATTGCATGTGGTAGTATTCAAGAACAATCCATGTATTATGGGCTACTTTGTGCTAAACTTAAGGGGCTTCATGGGTCATAAATTTGGTAAGTTCATCCAGGAATAAATTGGGTTTTTTTCTTTTCATTGCAATGGGAATTTATGTATTAGACCATTCTACAAAGAGATGCACTGGACTCTGTTGGATTAAATCTTCACATGATGTGGAGCAGTTGAGGTTGCTTGGCTTGTATCCTGGTTCCAACCAGGACTGGGTTAATTTTTGCAGTAGTTAAAAAGTAGGAGGCTCCATGGCCAAAAAGTAGCCTCCAAAAACTAGCCTCCAAAAGTAGGAGGTGCATGGCCAGCACCCGGAGGTTATTTTATACAACCTCATCTCATCACCAGGGACAGGGGAAGGGAGTCTCTTGTGGGGAGAAGTGGTTCCTTCTGGTTTGAGTAACTGTGGGGCACAGTGCAGTGGGGTAATGCTGGTTCCGAGCCATAGGGAGTGGGGTGGTGAGCTCTGAGCTCTGGGTGAGCATTTTGGCACGTGACTGACTCCCTCTTTTGTACACTTGTGTTATTAATATTCTTGCTGTTTCTGTTGGTTTTCTTATCTCATCGCTGTTTCCAGTAAATTGTTATCTCAGCCTGTGATCTTTGCCCTTTATGCCTCCAATTCTCTTCCAGCCACCCACAGGTGGGGTGGGAAGGGAGAGTGAGCATGTGGTCTGGGGGGTGGTGGTCTAAATATAAGTATGGGGAGGCCTGGCAGATTGATTGCACCACACTGTGGCAAACCTGCTGCCAAGGCAAGCATTATCTGGTGACAGTGGTAGAAGGCATGACTGGAGATGTACCTCATGCCTTACACCACTGCCTGGAACACCATTTTGGCTCTTGAAAAACAAATCCTGTGGCAACATGGCAGTGCTAAAAGAATTGAGTCAGACAGTCAGACTCATTTCAAAAATAGCCTTATAAACGCCTGGGCTCCGTTAAGGTTCTGAGAAGCTGGTCTTATAAACACTGAACAAGGTATTGAGTGGGTGTACTATTTTCCCTGTCATGCACCAGCCCCTGGGAAAGTGGAATGGTGCAATGCACTGTTAAAAACTACGTTGAAATCAGTGGGTGGTGGGACCTTTAAACACTGGGATCTATATTTAGTGAAGGCCACATTGTCAGTTAACGCCAGAGGCTCCACCAATCGAGCTGGTCCTGCCTAATCAAAACCTCTGTGTACCGTAGAAGGGGATAAAGTGCCCATGGCACATGTGAAAAATGTGTTAAAGAAGTCAGTTTGGATCTGTTCTGCCTCAAGCAAACACAAACCCATCTGTGGGATTGTTTTTGCTCAAGGATGTGTGTGCATTTGGTGGGTGATGCAGAGAGACACTGATGTCAGATCTGATGTCAGATCCCTCTGACAGAGGAATACAATGTGTCCCTCAAGGAGATTTGACACGCAGAGGTGTGGGTGACTTACTGTCACCTGTGCAGGTGAGCAGTGGCGGCAGGGCTGGAGAGGAGCAGGGCAAAGCACAGGCAGCAATCGGAATTGCCTTGGAGGTGGAGTGAAGCAAAAGGGGGAGACTGTCTTGGGAAACACTGGTTGCACAGGGAGGGTTCTGTTCCAGGGTCAAGATGCAGCCTCACCTGATCTATGGAAGGAGTCCCTGCCCATGGCAGGGGGTAGAATGATAGGGTCTTCAAGGTCCTTTCCCACACAAACCACCCTGTGATTCTGTGCTTCTGTGAATAGCTAGATTGACTGGGTAGCAGGGAGTATGATAGACGAAAAGATTTGGAGAGCTCTTCTGGTTGCAGGGAAGGTGAGGAGGAACTGGCTGAAGCTTGGGAGAACATACTTGGCTGCAGGTGGCCATAGCAGTGAGCTCCTCAGCTAAAGCCAGGGCTAGGAGCTGTCATTGGTCTGGGAGCTGGTCCCATGTGCATCAGCTGCTGCAACGTGCTATGAGTGTGATGGCAGACATGCCAACACCAGACATTTTAGGTTGAGAATAGCTGTTTTCTAGCAGGCTGAGTCCAGGTCAAGATAGGAGTGCTGTGACAGGGTCCCACAGTCCATGTCAGCAATGGACCAAGCCAAAGGAGTCCCCTCGTGCTGGTACCCGGAGGGATTTTCCAAGATGATTCTCCTGAGGAGTGTGCTGGGCAGGGGTGCACGTGGGCATGGCAGCAGTGCAGGGTGCTGGCATGAGGCTTCAGGGACCACTGCCTTGCATTAATGGGGTCTGCAAGCACAGGGTATGCTTTCTGCCCAACCTTTCTGTCTTTCTGCTACCAGCACAGCCTCAGCAGAACTGAGATCCAGAAAGATACTGGAGGATAAATTGGTGCAACTGTACCCAGCCAGCCTCCCAGCAGACTAACTGAAGGGACAGAAAACAGCCCCCAGTGCTCCCACAGCACTTGAGCAAAGGTCCTTTGCAGGCCAGAGCTGAGATTTAGCTGGTGCTTCCCAAGTAGGGAGTGGGGTGAGACAACAGGACAAATTCCCAACTGAGAAAGCAGCTTAGCAGAGTGCAGGGCAGTGTAAATAATTCTCTGGATCACTCCAGAGTGAGTGCAGGATGGGAGCCTTGCAGGTGGCTGTGTACTGGCTTGAAGACACCACGTGTTGTTTTTGACTCTCTCAGCTCACACAGCTCCTTGGGTAAACTGTAAATTCTTTAACTTATCTTATCATATCTTCCCAGGGAGTTATGGGTGCCATTGAACAGGTTTTATCAGCTGAGGAATGCAGCAGGACTTGTACTGCTCTGCTCCCCTTGTGCGAAGGGAAGAGCTCCAACCTGAGCTGAGTGTCCTACTCAGGGAGGGAGCAGAGCTGCGTCTCTGAGGAGCAAGGTGGCTGAATCACTGTGGCACAGGGCAGGCATGGTGAACTCTGCTGGTTTTCACCCAAGGTGGCAAGGAAATTGGGAAATTGAGCTTTTGTCATTGGACAGTTGATGCAGGTGAAGCACTTGCCCGAAGTCTGGCTGGAGGTGGGTTTGAGGGTGTAACAGGAGTGCTTGTGGGCTGAGCCCCAGTCTCACCTCCATGGCTTCGAAGCAGAGTGGGGTTAGTTAGCAGAGTGTAGCTTGGGGGCAAGTAACGGGATAGAGTGGGGATGTTATCTGAGAAGGAATGAGCATGCAAAGTCTGCCCCATTCTTCTGAGACCCTGAAACCTGGCGTGCATCAATAGCATTCGAGAGTCACATGTGGCCAGTGACTTCCTTGAACAAGTGAGGTTTGCTATGGCCATGGTGATGTGTTTGGCATCCCAAAGGCAATGTGCTGGGATAGCTGAGAGGAGCTGTTGTTGAGTCAGGAGATACAGAAAGGACCCCCTGGCTTTCTAAACTCCTTCTCCAAGAGGAGCCTGAGGGTGACTAGATCCAATCCTAGCCCTAATTGCTGATGGTTTAAGTCTAAGGAATTACAAAGGTGTGATTGAACTTTTGTACAACTTTGTCCTGCAGGGATAAGGATGGCAAACCAGATATATTTGTATAAAAATTAATGATTTATTATGATAAATGATTAGACAAAAAGATCTTAATGAGAATTATTCACTATATGGGATAAAAGCTAAAACTAATAATAGAGTAGAATAAAGTAGAGTGTGTTCAAGTAATTGTATTAAAGCTAGAAAAACCCCACAATTATGAAATAGAGACTGATGTCACTCACCCAGACCAGCGACTGTGGGCAAATCTCCTTTGCTCAGTCATGGGGAGTGATGTTGAAGGGCATCCCCACCCCAGGGAGGAAAGTCCACACACACTCCAAGAAGGAATATGTTAGAAGAACCTGCTGTTTGTAAGTGGGACAGGACTTCTGGAGTAAAAAGTGATTGTCAGTCAGATATCTGCAGGCCAGCTGTGCCAGTTTAACATTTTTAGATAAGGATACTTTACCATATCTGCCCCATCTTCCTCTTGCTATCAGAATGTTTAACTTTGGGGTTGATGAGTCAGGCTGGATTTAGCATAATTCAAGACCAAAAGCATCATGACACTCCCTCTCAGTTCACCACTGACAGCTTTGCAAAACTGGGTATTGGTCGAGTTGTCTTATCCCATTCAGGTAGAACATCCTGCTACAATGCCACTCTCATTGTAAAAACTTCTTTCTTATATGTAATCTAAACTGATCCTGTTTTAGTTTAAGACCATTCCCCCTTGTTCTATGAGCAACTGTGAGATTTCAAATAGAACCTGAACCCCTCCATAGGAATGGCTTGAGGTTTGCTGGCTCCTCTACAGAGCAGAGCTGAACCCAGCAGAGCTGGGGCCAGGAACCTGGTGCTGGCAAGAGGTCACTGTGTGAGCTCCACTCTGCAAAAGCAGCTGAGGAAAGCATCAAGAAGGTCACACACAGGTGTCTGCTGTCCTGAGGGATTTATCAGGAAAAATGACCTTGGGACATGGTCAGGACCAGAGCCAAAACCCCAGAGGTGTGGGAGACAGAGCCCAAGGTTCAGAGTCACCTCCCCTGGTTTTTAGGTCTGGGAGATGTTGTGTTTGGTTTGAAAGACTGAACACAAGCCTGGCAGGGGCCTGCTGAGCTGCTGGGGCCAGGAGGGGAGCTAATGTCACAGTAAAACCAGTTTGGTTTCTTGCTCCCGCTACCAGCTCCCCCAGCAGCTGGGGAGGTGCTTTGAGCCACCTCTTGGCACAGTGATGGATAAATTAGATGCTGCTGCTCAATGGCATGGGTTGGATGTGCTCCAGGCTGGGACAGCAGAGCAACCTCCAAAGCTGGCTTGGTGACAAGGAATGACCCACACCTGTAGTCACCTGAAGCTAGTAGTGAGCAAGTTGAAGGAGGGAGGGAGCCAGGTGGGACCGGGACTGGATTGTAGGGTGGAGTGGTGGCATCTGGTGTAAGGTGGATGCTCTGCCATCTGTTTCCATATTCCTCCTCCCCAGGATGCGGGAAGTGGATCTGGGCTGCGGGAAGGCTCTGCTCATCAAGGAGAGTGGTGAGTTCCACGCCGTGGGACACAAGTGTCCCCACTATGGGGCTCCACTGGTCAAAGGTCAGTCTACATCATGCACTGGGGAGCAACCAAGGGCATCACAGGGCAAAGGACAGGCCCCTGACTGTGTTGCCAAGTATGGAGCAGTGCTGTATTGCACACTCAGCATCACCTGGGCATCTTCTGGCTGAGGAAGGCATGGGCAACAAGCTGGAGTTGCACAAAACTCCCCAGAGCACTTTGCCAGCTCTGGTTTGCAGCTGCCACTGCTGATCACAGGGCTGGGGCTTCTTGTTGGGGGAAAGAGGACTCTCTTTGGGCTGATGGGATCCTTTCAGTAGCAAAAAGAATGTTGCTCATGTTATTGACTGAAGTGGGATGAGGTGCAGTGGTTTCCCACCTTGCCATCTAAAAATATGCATCCTGACACTTTCTCTGCCCTGAGCCTAAGCAATGGCAGCAGGCAGTGCTGGCCTAGCTGTGTACTGACATGCATCACCAAAACTGGGGTTGGGAGGGCACTTTGCTGGAGGTGGGATCCTGGAGAAGACAGGGGAGCATCCTTCTGAGTGTCCACTGGGCACTGCTGGCCCAGCAGCCATGCTGGGTGTAGCAGCCATGCTCTCAGCCCCTCCTCTGGGGTGAGCAGCCTGCTGAGCAGTGTAGAGGAGCCCCACGCTGCCCCAGCGCCCTTCTCACCACCTTTTCAGAGACCTGTGTGTGCATTCCTCAGACTGACTGTGGCACGAGGATCTCTCTGGGGACTTTGCTGTGGCCGTAGGTGCAGGGGCTGCCCCTGCACCCCATACGTGGTGATGAGATGTGGCACTGCTATGCCTCAGCAAGCAGAGACACAAGCTCAAGACCAGTCCGTGGCCACATGGTGGCCTATGCTCTGCCCTGGTGTTGTAGCAGGGAAAGCTGAAGTCCGAGGTAGCAGCCTCTGAGCCAACACCTAGAGAAATGAACATATGGCTTTGGGCATGCCTGTGCCTCTGTCTTGGTTTGAAAGACATGTGTCTGCTAAGGAAGGCAGGAGCCTCCCTTGGAACAGAAGATGCAATCCCTTTCCTTCGAATTACTATAATTTTGAAATTAAGGAGCTTCCAGGCAAGGATATGGGGAATAGGAATAACAATTCTTTACTACTATATATATATATATAAAACAAGGCAGAAAAAAACCCCACTGGTTTAAATTGACGGAGTCAGATACGACCTGACACCCTGATAGTCAGGGTAGCAGTAGCAGTCCCATTAGATGGTGGCTGCATCCTCCTGAAGTTATGGATGTGGTTCTGTTGAAGCAGTGATCCTGTAGAAGGGGTCTGGTCTTCCTTGGAAGGTCCAGTGGTACCTACTTAGCTCTTGTCCTCTGGGAATTCCAGTGGGAAAGGCTGCTGTGGTGTTTGAAATCTTACATTATATCCAGGATGGAATGCTTGGTTCCTCCCTCTGGGTGGAGCATCTCACAATGGGATGGTGAGTCATGGGCAAGGCACTGATGGGCCATTAACAGGAGATAATCCAGAGGCAGGAGGCAGGGAGCACTGCCCCAGGTGGTTTCAACAGCTCATGAAGATGATGATAGAATACATACTTTTGGGCACGTCTTATATTGTAACCTAGGACAGCCTCCCAGGCATGTGCAGGTGCCTTGCTGTGCCAGGGTCTGCTCTGGAACACACAACTACTCTAAATCAGTGATGCTCTACTTGAGGCATGACTTGTTCTGGGTACTACTGGGGCTTGTAAGGATGACCATGAGACCCTGGGGATGGCAACCCCGCCCTGGCTGGAGAGTGAGGCTATATCCCAGGTTATATCCCAGAGTAGACAGCTTTGGAGCTGTGCCCAGAGGTACTGGAGGACACTGCCATCCAGGGCATTTTAGAATTGCTCCTGTAGGATCCCAGTTGGTCCCAAACAGCTGAACCCGCCCAATGTGCATGTTGAGAGAAGTCCACTATTGCCCATCTAGGTCCATATTAGCTGCCATATGTCCCGTAGGAGAAGTGACATCTCAGAGGATGGGAAGCAGCTGCAGGGCAGCACCAACCCTGCTCTGCCATGTTCCCTGCAGGGGTTTTGTCCAAAGGAAGAGTCCGCTGTCCCTGGCATGGAGCTTGCTTCAGTATCAGCACAGGTGACATCGAAGACTTTCCTGGCTTGGATAGTTTGCCCAGGTTCCAGGTGAGATCCTTGTCCTTGCAGCGGCAGAGGAAACCACAAAATCGTGGAATGGTCTGGGTTGGATGGGACCTTAAAGCCCATCCCATTCCACCCCCTGCCATGAGCAGGGATGCCTTCCACTGTCCCAGGTTGCTCCAAGCCCCAGTGTCCAACCTGGCCTGGAACTCTTCCAGGGATCCAGGGGCAGCCACAGCTTCTCTGGGCACCCTGTGCCAGGGCCTGCCCACCAGGAGGAATTCCTTCCCAATATCCCATCTACCCCTGCCCTCTGGCAGTGGGAAGCCATTCCCCCTTGACCTGTCACTGCAGGCCCTTGTCCAAAGTTCCTCTCCAGCTCTCTTGGAACCCCTTAAGGCACTGGAAGTGGCTCTGAGGTCTCCCTGGAGCCTTCTCTTCTCCTGGCTGAACAATCCCAGTCTTCCTCAGGGCTGCTCTTGATTCCTTGATCCCGCAACCTGGACTGATAAAGCGAATTGCTCACACCCTGGTGCAGCACCTTGCATTTGGCCTTGTTGAACCTCAAGAGATTCCCTTTGGGCCACTTCTCCAGCCTGCCCACATTCCTGTGCATGGATCCCTTCCCTCTAGAGCATCAACCACACCACTCAGCTTGGTGTCCCCCACAAGATGACTCTTTTTATTGTGATAAACAATGTTCTATATGGCATGGAGCAAACATTTTCCAAGGATGTGCTGGTGTCACCAGTGGAAAGCAGCTCCTCACCCATCTCCCTCCTCCCTGCAACTCCCTTACACCCACCCACAGGCATCAGACACCTCCTGGGAACCTGAGAGTGCCCAGTCTGGGATGTCTCTGGAGCAGGAGTGGGGTGAGAATGAGAAACCATACGTAAACCTGGGATAGAAATCAGGTTGTACACTGAATTTCGGTGCATGGTTGATATGAGGCAGGAGATCCCACAGCCTCAAGCTGAGATGAACCCTGCCATGGCCTGAGCTGCTCCTGCAGGTGACCCGGTGCCACCACCCCTCATTCCTTATCTGTTGCCCAGAGGGACCCCTTGCTGCCCTGCAAACCAGCACTGTTCTGTCACCCTCAGGTGAAGATTGAGAAGGAGAAGGTATACATCCGAGCAAGCAAGCAGGTGAGAGGCCACTGACATCAAAAAAATCAGGGCCAATGCTTTCGGTTTTTGCTGTATGTGCATGGGGGAGGGGGAAAATGCTTCTCTTTGATCCTCTAGCCTGGGCAAAGGGATCTGTGACTATCCAGATTAAATGGAGGTACAAGTGGAGCAGGGTAGAGGTGTTGTGCCCCCTCCCACCCAGCCTCCTTGCAGCTGCCAGCTACCTGGCCTGGGCTGTCCATGCTTTCATGTCTTACAGATGTTTGTCCTGCACTTGTCCTATATTTCCTTAAGCTCAGAGCAACTTTTAATTTAGTTGGCCCATGGAAAGAGGAGTCTTCCACCAGCCTTTTGGCCTTTTCTGAATGAGGCATGGTGATGACAGGAGCTGCCTGTGCTCCCTCTTGAGCCCACACCTCAGCTCCTGCTGGAGAGGAACCTGATGCAGGGGCAGGCTCTCATGCCCTGATGGGGTGCAGAATGAAGCCCATTCAGGCCACTGCCATCTTTCTTTCCATGAAAAGCCTTCTTTTGATGCATGGTTGTATGTACACACGTGCAAATCCAGTGGCTTAGAGCTCCAGTGGGCCCTTATAGCACTTGGGTTAGATCCAGAGGTGTCACCTGAATGGCAGCACTTCAACTCCAGCTGATTTTGGGATGCGATGAGGGGAAACTGAGTCTATTTGCTCTACCAGGAACAGATTTTAGCCTCTAATGCCTGAGAACAGGGGGTCTATGCAGCACTGCTATGCTGACACAGGTACCTGGCTGTGCTCTGGACAAGTCCCTCAGCTTTGGTTATCAGGTGTACAAGCTCTGCCCAGGTTCAGGATAAAATTCCTGGTAGAACTTCTTATTCTTGTCTCACCTTTGGTGCAGAATTGCAGAAGGACACACCCACTTTTTCTATTGCCCCACCACCACCCCACCTCTGAGAAGCTGGATGGCTTTGCAGAAGATGATGGATTTATTTTTCTTTTATACTTTGTAAGGGGTAGTGCACTGGACATTGGAATGGTATCTGGATGAGCAGGGGTTTGGAGTCCTTGTTCAGTACAAGGCTGTGGTTGTTCCCTTCCTATCCAAGCTGGTTTATGACACTGCTGCAGTTGTCCCCATCCCTGCCTGGCTGCCCAGGGTAATGTTGAGTAAAGATAATTACTTTTCTTCTTCTTGGTGGCAACACAGGCTCTTCAGACACAGAGGAGGACAAAGATGATGGCAAAGTGCATCTCCTTGAGCAACTATAACCTGAGCAGCACCAACGTGCTGATCATTGGGGCAGGTAAGGGTGGCATGTGCTGGGACCACTGTGTGTCCCCTCCCAGGCAGGGATGCCGGCACGGGGTGTCTGTGTGCCCAGCACCCTCTGTAACCCCTCCTGTGTTCCTCCCTGTGCAAAAGGTCAGACCAGAGGGTCTTCCTGAACCTTTTTGTCCTACATGCTAATAATCCAAAGGTACCCTGTGGTCCAGTCTGTGGAGTTTTGTAGTTCCCTGTTGCCATGAGTTGGAGTGAACCCTGAACCCTCTTCCTGCTACTCCCTTCCCAGTTACATCAGCAACCCTTGATTTCCATGGATGGTGTGTGTGAAGTCTTTTCAGGTCCCTGTGATGTTGATACACTTTTTTGGACCTTGCCCATCACTGTCTCGTGCCATTGCAGCTCCAAAGTTCTTACCTCACAATGCTTCTCTGAAGTTCTTCCACCTTCCCAGCAAATACCAGATCCCTGCCAAAAATAGCAAAGCTTCCCTTCCCTT
>VZRF01002343.1:161681-183467 GCA_013396875.1 Vireo altiloquus
CCTTCCCTTCCCTTCCCTTCCCTTCC
Organism: Vireo altiloquus; assembly: GCA_013396875.1. Lineage (NCBI taxonomy): Eukaryota > Metazoa > Chordata > Aves > Passeriformes > Vireonidae > Vireo > Vireo altiloquus. The sequence continues at coordinate 161,708 of VZRF01002343.1, forward strand.
CTTCCCTTCCCTTTTCATTTGCATATTCCCATTTTTATAGAAAGCCTGATGGTGTGAAGCCCACCTACCAAGTTTCTGGAATGGGTTAGATGCCAAAGCTCAGCCATGTTGTGGTGAAATGGAGGATGGGAGGAGGACAGGAGCTTCTGTGCCTGGGAGGAAACCTCTGCTCCTGGCACATGGGTTGTTCTTACTTGAGTCCCAAAGTCACCAGATCCAAGTTGTGGAAATCAGGATCATCTAAGTTATGTCTCACAGTCTGAGTAGAGGGGAAAACTAGCCTGACTGGCTTTTCCTGTGCTGCTGGGTGACATTTTTCCCTTCTTTGTGCCCTTGCTGTTTGTTGACTGAATGCCAGGGTGGGACATGCTGCTCCCTGAGGTCAGCTGGAATGTCCTGGTGTGTGGCAGGTCTGGACAGACATCACAATCCTCAGTGAGGTCACTCCACAGACAACATTAGCCACTGCTGAATAACCTTTCTCAGGCTTTACCAGATAAATTTATAGGTCTGTTAAAGATCAAAGTCTATTCTGGTACACACCAAAGGAGATTTCAAAGCTGGAATTGTGGGGAAGAAGTGTTGGAGAAAGACTGCCCATACAGCCCTATGGCAGGGACCGAGATCCAGTCATTCCCTGTAAAGCTGAGAGCAATTGACTGCATCCCTTTGCTCACCTGAGGGTCATCCTAACATCAGCACAGTGTCTGGCTCAGGATGCTCCTGGCAGCATGCACAGGATGTCCATCCATCCACCTGTCTCTTCTTCCACTGTCCCCTAGCTCCATCAGTGGGAGCATCTTGTTGATGGACCAAACCATGATATGGTCAGGTCCATCTTCTCTCAGTGGTGTTACAGAACCTGTGGCCCTAAAAACACTTATCATGGAGTGGGGCTTCCTTGGCTGAGGAGAGACTCCAGACTTCTCACCTGAGCTCTCAAGTCTCTCCAGTTCAGCGAGGGAAAAAGGGATGTGCCAGCCAGGCTGTCTGGCTGCAGCTAGACAGCATGTCCCAAGGCAGCTTTTTGTTCGATTTAACCTTTTTTTTTCTGTGACTGAAACAAGCGAACAAAAAAACCCTAAAGAAATGGCATGGAAAATGCTCCTTGGCCATGGAAAAGGGACGACTCCCTGACTTCTGTGCTTGGCCATAAATTCACCAGCAGCTGGGTGTGCAGACCCTTCCCTGACTAGAGAAGTCCAAGGGTACCCTGGAGTTTGTGAGGTGTGTAGGCATTAGCAGCATTCCTCAGGTATGCTCTTTGTGAGTTTAGGGACAGGATTAATGTCATGGTCCATAGACAGAACATCTCTTCTCCTGCCTCGTGCATCTACTCCAACCAGCTTCCCTTGGGAGCTGTTTGAGTTAGGAAAGGCTGTGAAGTGAGGCCAGGGCTGGTGGAGATGGTGATTTTGGAGTCAGCCCCAGTGGGTTTAGCAGTAAAGGACACAGACCTCCCAAGGCCACATAGACATGGCTGTCACTGGTCTCCTTCTCCCTTAGGGGCAGCTGGGCTGGTCTGTGCAAAGACCTTGCGCCAGGAAGGTTTCTCTGACCGGATTGTGATGTGCACCATGGACAGACACTTGCCCTATGACAGACCAAAGCTCAGTAAGGTTTGTATCACTCTGGGTATGCCACATTCCTCCCCAGTTTTAAAACTTGCTCTAGGACCTTTCCCTACTATTATTCATTGCTGCAGCAAGGTTCTGTTTCCTTAGTCGTACTGTCTCTGTTTCCCTTGAATTTCTTCCCTCTTTGTGACTGAAATATGAAATACAAAAAAGGAGTTGTTCAAACTCTGAATACTCAGAGTACTCCAGCAGAAAAACAAGTCCCAGTGGATGGTGAGGCTCTGGCATAGGGTGGCCAGAGAAGCTGTGGCTGCCCCTGGATCCCTGGGAGTGTCCAAGGCCAGGTTACATGGGGCTTGGAGCAACCTGGGATAGTGGAAGATGTCCCAGTGAATTGGAATGGGATGAGCCTTTAGTCCCTTCCAACCCAAGCCATTCCATGAGTCTTCACAGGTCTAATGGTAGCTGTCTTAGCAAGCTTGTGCCTGGATGGATCTTCTTAATGTGTTTCTGGATCAAAATCTTGAAGGCAATTAAATAGGGCACATGAAAAAATGATGTTGTCTACCAGGTTTTTTATTAGTGCCTGTTTCTTGCTGCCCAGGGATGCTCTGTGTCATAATTATGATGATTCTCAGCTGTCATTACAACTTGATAGCTTGATGTTTGTGCAAAGGTCACTTTTTCTGGCACACATTCCACTTTGCATTCCAGTTTATAGACACAGGATGATCTTTAATCAGATTTTTTGCTGCTGATTCGTGAGCCTTCCTTGATGTCAGACAGCAGCTTAAGTTGGACAGCAGCATTTGACCTTGGAGATAACATAAGGTGAACTATGTGTTCATCCTCATGTCAGGAGTGCTTATCCATGGGGACTGGTACTCTACAATCACAGTATTTAACTCTGCTTCCAGCACCCAAGAAAGGGATTTTCAAAGGCAAATATGCACATGGCTGTTTGGGAGCATTCAGGCCTTTTCTGTGCTTCTGCAAGTCCTGCCTGGGGTGAGGAGCAGCTGCCTGGTGCCTACATCCAAGCATCAGAGGGCTTGTGCTGGGGAGCTTGGAGAATCTGAGAGTTCCTATCCCAGCCAGACAGCTCTTCTAAACACTTATCCCCATGTATGAGTGTTTGACTGGCTCTTCTCTCTGTTAAATAATAAGAACATTTCACATGCTCTTGCTCCCTGAAACTGCAGCAGTGCCCTTTCTGTGCCCTGATGAATGCTTGTTATCAGTCTGTCCCCAGGTCCCGCTGGACTGTTTATCTTTGTCCCCTTTGGGCCATGACTTACTCCCCGTGTGTTGCCACATCCCTGTTACTGTCCCCAGAGCACCAAGCAGCAGCAAAAGCTGTGGTGGTTGTGCATTGCTCTGCTCTGCCCTCCCTGCACACTGGCACAGAGGGCTCAGGTGTTTCTCTCTGTAAATGTGGAGTATTTAAAGAATTTGCAGTAAAACCTTTATGACCCTGTCCCTGCCTCGAGTCCTGTGACACCACTCTCTCCTGAGCAGAGCATTGTTTGAAGTCAGAGTAAGGGAGTGTCCTGCAGGGCTCATTCCAGCCCCTGACCAGGCCACCTCCAGGGAGAAGGATCTTGCACATCCATCCCTGTGGGCGAATGGGAAAGCCCTTGATTCCTGCATCCCCTGTTGCTCCTGGGTCAAGCCCAAACATCATCCCTGTGTGGCATGAGTAGATGCTACTCCTGAGCACTGTGCTGATCTATTGCAGGGCTTGACCACGGCATCCATGTCTGTTCCTGCTATGCTGCAGGCAGGGAGGGATGTGCTAGAGCAGGGAGCAGCCTGCATACCCAAGAGGTCACTTGATGCTCAGCTTGTCCTCAGTCAGAGCTTGTGTCCACAGAGTCAGGAGGACAGATGAGCTCGGGCTCAATTGTGTGTGTAAAGACGATGTACATCTCACCCCAGTGACCAGGGGAGGCTGGGAAAAGCAAGAACCTTTATCTTACAGCTGAATTATGTGCAGATATGGGCCCCACCCCCTTGCTTCAGCATTCGATGGAACTTGTGCAGCATAACTTTGGTGCTTTTGAAAGTGTATCCTTGTATGTTAATGCTGCTTGTTCTTACTGCTCTTGTAGCTTCCATTTGCCCTGGTAACTGTTTTCCAAATAATTATAGAATGGTTGGAGTTGGAAGGGACTTCTGAAGGTCATTCAAAAGTGCCACCCCTTGCCGTGGGCAGGGACTCCTTTTACTGGACCAAGTTGCTCCGGTCCAGCACTTCCAGGGATGGGGCAGCCACAGCTTTCCTGTGCAACCTGTTCCAGGGCCTCACCATCTGTGTTGTAAAATGAGGCTTTTCTCTTGCTCCTGTGAACCTGTGTGTGCTGAGAGGGGCTGCACTTACGGCTGCTGTGCTGACACTCAGAAGCATTTGCTGTCGTCCTGCCTCAGCCACTCAGCACCAGCCCCATGCTGAACCAGCAGAGAAGACATCAGAGCCCAGACCAGCCTCTTGTGACAACTCCTGCTTGAACAGGCTTTCATTCCAGACCTGTAGAGCCATTCCATGCAACGAGTGCTGACTTGTGCTGGTAGCAGTCGTTTCTCCGCTCACCTGTTCAACCCACAGAAGCTGACAGAAAAAGGTCAGAAAAATGTGACTTTTTTTTTGCAGTCATTGGATTCCCACCCTGAGCAGATTGCCCTGCGCCCTAAGGAGTTCTTCTGCACATACGACATCGAAGTCCTGACTGAAATGCAGGTAAGGAGAGTTCTCTGTGTGCCTGAAGGAAAGGACAGTATGCAAAGGCTTTATTTGGGGAATGTGGCCACTGTCTCTGTTCTTGGCTCACTGGATGCCACTGTGTGAATGTTGGGTCTCCCCCAGCCTCCTGCTTTGTGCCCCAGAGTGCAGGTTGCCTGTGGTTTTCCAAAACACAGCTAATGTAATTCTCCTGTGGCAGGAAAGACAACCTGGGCATGACCATGGTGTGGCCATCTGTGGTGACCATAATTTGTTACCTGCCATTCCTCATGTGGATCTGGGGAACCAGGTGCCATCTGATGAGGATAATCAGCCTTCAAGCAGTGCAGACAATGATGGCTTAAATATTTCTCCCCATTGTTTTATTTATATTGGGGGACCTTCAAGGATTAGTGAAAAGGCAACCAGAAATATTTAAGGTGTGGGTTGGCCAAGTTGTGGATGGGGGGACTAAAACTAACAGACTAACTAAAACCAACTAACTAACTAACTAAAACTAACATGGAGGACTAAAACCTGATAGACAAGTTGATTGGGCTGGGAGCTCAGTGAAAATCTGGGATTTCTTCCCTTAACATTATTTAGGAATGATTTTAGGTGGCAGCCGTGGATGTCAAGAGCAAGATAGCTGTGTTCAAGGATGGGTTTAAGATGGAGTACAACAAGCTGCTGATAGCAACGGGAAACACGTAAGCTATGGACAACCATCTTAAAGATCAAGAAAAACTGTTTTATCTGAGAATGTGAGGAGCTTGTGCCTGGGGATAAGGGATGAAATATGGCAGGTGAATTTGAACACTGAATTTGTATGAGTATGGAAAAATCAAGGAAGACAAAAGATATGGAAATGTATGTATCTACATCTACATCTACATCTATATATCATCATCTGTCTATTTCATATATATCTACATCATATATTATAGAATCACAGGATGGTTTGTGTTGGAAGGGATCTTAAAATTCATCCAGACCCACCCCTGCTGTGGACAGGGAACACTTTCCACTAGACCAAGTTGCTCCAAGCCCCATCTAACCTGGCCTTGGACACTTCCAGGGGTGGTATCAGGACCTTGAATATGTTTTCTTTAACAAAAGCTCCAAAGTGGAAGTATCCTTATTTTTTTAAGAGGGTATTTTGCCACATTGCTCTTCTTTTCACTCCTTGATAATACTCAACCCTGACAACCAGATAATTCATCCCTCTGAATTTCCATCTTTCATTTTCTGCCAACCTTTAAGATCTTTCTCAGCAACTAAGGCTCAACACTTTGCTGTTGAAGCCTTAATTAGGCAATGCTGTTGCCCTATTCTAACAAACCCTTTGGGAGCCTTGGCCTCAGGATAGGAATTTTCAGGACTGAACCTGGTCCAGCCATAGGGAAAGATGATATTGATGTGCTGGGATGCTGAGCATCACCCTGGACTGCTGTTGTCACTTGTGCCCTGGAAGTAGTGGGTCAGTTCATTTTCAGCTGGAGGTTTGTCAAAATTGGTAGTTTAAGTTGAAAATGAGGCATCCTGGCTCTCCTCACTTGTGTTCCTTACATCAAGCCATAAAATGCAGTAGGACAAATGCAGCCCCTGCATAATTTATCATCTGGGGAAGGGATGCTGTAGAACAGCCAAAGCAGGAACTCACACTGGAAACCAAAGTGCCACCAGTCATAGCCAGTGCCACAAGGTGTGAATGGCTGGTACTAGGGTGTCCAGCACCACAGCCAATATTCCATGTGCACCAGCCACCCAATTAGGCTCATAAGAGGATTAAGCCTTTGGCAATAATTTCAAAATCCTCATGCACAAGCTCCAGGTACACTGGGCAAATGGTTTTTAGGGTACCTGAATTATTTAGGATCTTCTGTCTCGTTTCCAGATGTGAGTTAGGTATGTAGGGGCCAGATATTTAAAAATATATGGGCTCCAGTAAGTGCCAGGGGTGGGCACAGGTAAGCTGCTACAGCATCAGCAGCTTGCCCATGGGAATAGATAGTGGAGGCTGCGTCTGCAGAGCCTTATCAAACTTTCAATAACTGGCTCTGAAGCACTGCTGGAGGACAGAGTGAGTTTTCTGTGTCCCGTTAAGCTTCTGAAAAATTTATGATGTGCCAGCAATTGAGCATAGGCTTGTAAAGCAATGCCTGTCCTGCGCTGGCTGCACCAAGAAGGAGCATCCCTGGACCCCCACTGGGGTCTGGAGTGGCTGCTCAGCATCCCCCTGCTCCACCAGCCTTTGGGTTTTTCCATGTTATGTCTCCAGCTTGGAGAAAGGTGAATAAAGGAAAGTTAGGAAAGCTCTTGGAGCCCCGGCAGGGGCTGCAGTCCTGACTGGGGACTGAAGGCACACGGAGTTGAGGAAAGCAGCTGTATCACCCTCAGTGTTTTTCAGGCCCAAAACTCTCAGCTGCAAAGGGAAGGAGATGGAAAATGTTTTCAACATCCGGACACCTGAAGATGCCAATCGTGTGGTGAAGCTGGCCACGAGCAAGAATGTGGTGATTGTAGGAGCATCCTTCCTGGGTGAGCGCTTGCCTGGCCTGTGACCCTGTACTAGCTCTCCACCTCTGCCTGCAGATGGGTAAAGTCCCTTGCCCAGTTTGTCACTGCCCAGTTAGAGGTAATACCCCCATGAAATTGGACCTGGGGTAGTCCAACCTCCAGCCCAGGTGTGTATAAAGACATATATGTGCTGAAGAAATTGATTTTCCAAAGAGGCTGGTCTGGCATGGGCACAGATACTGCAGTCCCAGTCTGAAAAGCACATGGCAAGGCCAGTACTGGTGCTCATGTGGGTCCAAATCAGATGTGTCTGGAGTTGGCTTCAGTCAGGAGAGTCTTGTTGGTGGGTGAAAGCCTGTGGGCTTATTCTCTTTTATGCTTTAGCAGTGTGGTGAATTTTTAAAATGCACAGGACAAATCTTGTCGTTTCCTTGATGGCTCTTCTTTTTGCTCGATATGGTTCCAACAAAGTTATTGTGGGTCCTAACAAAATAAGAGTGGGTTCTGCAAGCCTTAAGCATAAATGATTATTAGTCAGGGAATTTATTATAAAATGTTCATTATTTGTTTTTCTTCTTTTATAAAAGCTAAACCTGTTTTAATGGTTGAATCAATATGATCTACAGAAAAGTATGTGATATGGGGGGCCAATTGCAAACTGCAGGTCATCAAAAAGATTTCTTTCCAAAAAAACCCCACAGATGGAAAATGTCTTGGTGGAGGTTCCCATGCAGTTCCCAGTACCAAAATTCTACCATTCTGATGGGAGGAAAGAGCTACTCCCAAGAGCTGTTTTCAGTCCCAGCCATAGGAGGAAGGTTTCCCTTGGCTGAGGTCCCTTATTCCATGTTCTTCCCAGGGCCCTTTGGGCTTTCATGGCCAGTTCCTCCCTTTGATCTTTAAAACCTACATCTAAGAACACCTGAATCAGTGTGATCCCTGGTGTGACCAGCTCTGGTGGCTCCCCAGTTCTCCCAGGAGTGCAGCTCCAGCCTCCCCAGTCGGAGTGGGTGAGGCTGCTCCTCAGCTGCAGCCAGGGACATAGGGCAGTGCTGGGTGGGTTAATGTGGCTGCTTGGACCTGCTTGTCTTCCCCAGGGATGGAGGTGGCTGCCTACCTTGCAGAGAGGGCCCACTCGGTGTCCCTGGTGGAGCTGGAGCATGTCCCCTTCAAGAAGTTCTTTGGGGAGAGGGTTGGCCGTGCTGTCATGAAGGTGACCTTGCTTTCTCATCTGGGGGGGTTTGGTAACAGAGCAGGTTCTGCTTGTTTCACTTATTGCACTGATTAATTCACTTCACATTTATTGACAAAGCTATGATAGCAGTGGTCAGTGAGAATGAGCTGTGCCTTCCCTGTCATGGTCCACATGCTATTAAGCACCTTTTTCTAGAGCCGTGTTGGGGATGTGGGGATGCTGTGCAAGTCAAGGCAAGCCTGCAGGGTGGGAAAGGCAGTGCTGGGGGCAGCAGGACATCAGGACCAGGGGTGGTTCAGGGTCCTGATGTCCCCTGCTCTGTCCCTTGTCCCCCTTCCAGATGTTCGAGAACAACAGGGTGAAGTTCTACATGCAGACAGAGGTGTCAGAGCTGCGGGAGCAGGAGGGGAAGGTAAAGGGGTGGGCATGGGCTCCCTAGGGGAACTGCTGTGGCATCCCCCAGAGCTGCCATTCCCTTCCCTGGTGGGGTTTTGCTCTCCCCTCTTTCCTATCCCCTGAAACTCATGTTCCTGGATTTAGCCCCCACAAGCAAATGTGCGCCAGTATGGTGTGTGTGTGGTGGCTCCATTGCTCCCACTCACCTCCTGCTGCTTTTCTAAGGAATTATGGTCAATTAGCACTTCACGAACAAAGCAAGCTGCCATCCTGGCTTCCTGCTGCTACAGAGGGATTTTGTTGCTAAAATAACTCTGATGTGCCCCCCACCCCCTGTGTCTCCTGCAGCTGAAGGAGGTTGTGCTGAAGAGTGGGAAGGTCCTGCGTGCTGATGTCTGTGTCGTGGGTGTTGGTAAGGGTTGTGTGGGGGCACAGCCAGGGATTGGGGGGCTCTGCTTGCCAGGGAAGAAGCTGGAGGGGTCATGGCAGCAGGAGGTCCCTGGGGCTGGGTGGCCAAGGGGTCTGCCAGCCCTTCTAGACACATGAGTCTGCATATCTAAAACAGCCATTTCTGGAGCCCCCATCACAAAATGAAACTGAAAATATATTTTGGAAGTAATAATGGGTTTGTTTTTTCTAGAGAAAAAAAAAAAAACATTTAAAGCAGTTTCATCCTCTCATGTTGTTTTTTATTAAAGCTTCCCCAAATGGATTTTTTAAATGTGTTTTTTTTCTTTTTAATTGCTGCTGACAGCAATCAAAAATGTATTTCATGCTATAAAATGAAAGAAAATACCGCATAGAGTATGATATTTTTCTCCTTTACACCTGGGGGAAATTCCCTTTCCTTCCCTCTTTTTAAAATGCTGTGGACTGGAAGAATCACAGAATTGGTTTAATTCTGGTTTTGTTGTTTTTATTGACTACTCTGATTTGTGAAAAGGCTGGAGGTAAAAAAGAGATGAAAAAAAGGGGAAGGAAGGTGAAGGAAAGGTACAGACTGAGGAGAGGCTGAGGAGCCCTGGCTGGAAACTCAAAGGTTCCCTTATAATTTTTTTTCAAAATATCTATAAAAAGAGAATTAAATTGGAAATCATCTCCCAGCAGAAGAAAAGGAAAAGGGCAGGACAGGGATCCTGGGGGTTCAGAGGCTGATGCAGTGGGGGCTCTGTAGGGTACCTGGCCCTGCTTCACACCCCCAGAGTGGCTGCTGCCTGTCCCTGGGGGCAGCCCCACTGTCCTGCTAGCTTTGGGGTCAGCCCCCAGGGCTGTGGAACTCTGGACCCTGCAGGAGCAGCCTTTGGCTTCCCCCCAGGTGCAGTGCCAGCGACAGGCTTCCTCAAGCAGAGTGGCATCAACATCGACTCCAAGGGCTTCATCGTGGTCAACAAGGTGAGCCCAGGGGCAGCCCCCACAGGAGGGAGAGCAGGAGGAGTGGGGTCAGCTCTTCTGATGGATGACCTTCTCTGGGGCTCCAAACTGCTGCCACAGGGGCTTTTCATGGCCTTTTATCTGCCAAGATTGGCAGAATTGGAATTTTGGAATTCTTTGTGTAGGCCTGTGCAGGGTTGGACTTGATGACCTTTGTGGGTCCCATTTATCTCAGGATGTTCTGTGAGATGCTAAGATTCTGGGAGCATCACCAGGAGTGCCTGGGACCCCCCTCTGCAAGGTGCAAACCTCACTCAGGTGCAAACCTGAGACCTGGATGCTCTGGCTTGGGTCTGGCTCCAAGCTGTCCTGGAGTGGTGTGGATATTTAGAGGGGGAAAAATTGAGAAAGATCCATCTTTTCAAGGATCCTAAAGGATCTCTTCCTTTCTCCCCACCACCAGTGACTGTGATGGGAGCAGTGTTGGAGCTGGTGGGTGTTGGTGCCATGGGCAAAGGAGTGTGTCAGGAGGTAGGGCTCAGTGCCATGCACTCGGTGCTTATGCTCATCCCTGCAATAAGCTAGGCTCTATCTGCAAACACCAGCAAAACTCAGACTTCTGAGAGGGGCTCCAGCACACCAGTCCATATCTCTTTCTGCTGGATCACCCACTGGCTGAGGGATAATGTGGGTCCCTGCCTGTGTGTTCTCATTTGAAATTGAGGAAGACTGAATGAAATCTCTCCTCGGGGTCCTACAGCCAGGCAGAGGTTTTCACTGTGTTCCAGGGGATCGTGGCAGCTCTGCACCACTCCAGCTCTGGAGTTTCTGTTCATGTAGAGTGCAAACCCCACTAATGCCCACCTCTGTTCCCCCTGAAGATGATGCAGACCAACATCCCAGGGGTCTTTGCTGCTGGAGATGCTGTCATGTTTCCACTGGCCTTGAGGAATAACAAGAAGGTGAATGTCCCCCACTGGCAGATGGCCCACATGCACGGTAGGTACTTTGCAGAAAAGAGCTTTTTCCAGATTCTCAGGAAATTTCCAAACCCTCCAGGGCAAGAATGAGACAACTGCCAACAGAGAGACTGGGTGGTTGTATTGAACATTTTGAAGTGTGTGTATCTTATGCTGCCTGTTGTGCCTTCCTCTGTCAGCATTCTTGCCAAGCTTTGCCTAACAATGCCTCATCACCAGCACAGGGACAGGCTTTCCCATATTCCCTCTGCTCCCTGGCACTGTGTTGTGGTTTGATATTGGTTAAAATATCAGGTACTCACAAAAATCGTAATGAAGGGTTCATGAGTTGAGATAAGGATTAGGAGAAAACACTCTTAAGGGCAAAACAGGCTCAAACTTAAAGGTATAAAGTAAATTTATTATTAACAGAGTCTGAGGAGGATGAGGACAAAAAGATGCTTTTAAAACACCTTTATCCCCTCCAGCCCCTCCCTCCTTCCCACCGACAGCACAGGGAGACAGGGCTTGAGGGTTTTGATCAGTTCTTCACTCAAAATCTTTCTTCAGTTCGCTTAGGGAAAGGAGTTTCTTTTTCCTGCTATGCCATGGGGTCCTTCCACGAGAGACAGTTTTCTGTGAACTTCTCCGTCGCGTTCTAATTTCACGAGTAGCAGTCCTGCCCAACCTGCTGTAATGTGAGTCCCTCCCACGGACAGAACAGTCTTCCCAAAACTGCATGGCATAGGTCATTTAGTCTATGGGGTATAGTCTTTTAAAGATAAGCTGCTTTAGTTTGGAAGCAAGAGTCCTCTTTATCTCTGGAAGCAAGGTTCCTCTCTCTCTGTTCAGGTCTTCCACTGGATTACAGCTTTTTTTATCTCTACCTGCTCCGGTGCGAGCACCTTTACCCACGGGCTGCGAGTGGATCTCTGCATTCCCCCATGGACTTCATGAATTACAAGGAGACAATTTGTTTATTATTGTCCTCACCACTGCTTTCAGAGAAATCTCAACTATGACATTTAGAGCACCTCCTCTCCCTCTTTCTTTCTATTGACCTTGGTGTCGCCATGTTGGAGTCCAGGAAAAACCTGGGAATTTTTCCTGCTCCTCTGCGTGAGCTGAGAGCACCAAAGAAATGAGGAGATGTTGTTTAGTGCACCACAGAGTGTGGAGTTGGAGTTTTTAGGTTTTGCTATATATATTATATAGAGCAAACATGGAGATTCTAGGGTGTCAGCTTCTTCTTCTTCATCTTCTTCTTTCTTCTCCTTCTCTTCCTTTCTTCTCTGACATGAGTTCCTGTGGTTTGTTAATTGGTAGATAGAATTTAGTGTAGAGGAGACATGTCAATAAGGTTGATATTCACTGGTTTTGGGGACAAAATAAGATACGTAAAGTTTTCTAACTGGTTGATAATAGATATAAAAGCTACCTGCTTTGGGTAGCCATTGCCTTTCTGCCCTCGTGTTCATTCATCCCGCTTTGCTTTTCTCATCAGCCTGGAACCCCTGGTGTGATGGACTGCCCTCATGGCCACAGTCCCACAGGGAGGTTTCCTGTGCCCTGGGTGAGAGGTTTTGGAACTACAGCTCCAAATCCAGCCTTTGGACACATCCCCCATGTCCAGACATGTTTCTGCAGCAGTACCCCAACAGTCTCCATGCCCTCCAAGGGTTTGTCCATCCCATCCCCGTCTGGGTAGGAGCTCAGCACACTCTCAGCCCTGTCACTGTTGCACAAGTTGGGGGGAAGAGTCTCATGGGTACATGGCTCATAGCAGTGGAGGCAATGAGCAGGAGCTGCACCATGGGAAGGAGACTAAGCCCATCTCAGATGCTTCCTGCTTTGTCTTTGTTGCTGTGTGGGTTCTCTCAGCAGCAGTTCTTGGTTTCCCTGTACTCTGTGACTGTGGTTGTTGATGCTGTGACCTGAGAGCAGAGCAGAGCACGGAGCTTGCCCTCGAGTGGCAATTCCCTGATCCCTGTGCTCTCTTGCAGGCCGCATTGCTGCACTCAACATGCTGGCCCACGGCATGGAGATCAGCACTGTCCCCTACCTGTGGACAGCTATGTTCGGGAAGAGCATCCGATATGCAGGTAAGAGGCACCCTGGAGCTGCTGACATTTTGTGCTTGTGGAGGTGTCCTGGGATAGAGAAAGGAGGTTCACCTCCCTCACTGTGAATCTGCCACACCAACCTCTGCCACAGGGCTGCTTCCCTGCCTGGCTTCTGAGAGGGTTCAATGTCTCCTCTGAAACCCATCTGCTATGAAGTGCACTTCTCTAAACATGATGGAAGACTAACTTAGATATTGGGAAGAAATTCTTCCCTGTGAGGGTGATGAGGCCACGGCACAGGTTGCCCAGAGAAGCTGTGGCTGCCCCATCCCTGGAAGTGTTTAAGACCAGGTTGGACAGAGCTTGGAGCAATCTGGGATAGTGGAAGGTGTCCCTGCCCGTGGCAGAGGGTGAGAACAAGATGTTTTTCAAGGCCTCTTGTGAACCAAAACCCTCCTGTGATTCTGTGATTTTTGTTGCCTGCATCTCCTGGTGCTGGTCTCTTGGTCACTGCAGGGTGTTCTCCATGTAGTGCTGGAATGAAATACCCTGTCTTAGAGCTGAATCCGGAGGAATTGCTGCTGAATCCACTTCTTCTTTGCTTTCCAGGCCATGGGGAAGGATTTGATGATGTTGTCATTCAGGGAGATTTAGATGAACTGAAGTTTGTGGCATTTTATACCAAGTAAGTGTTTCTCTTCTCCATGTTCCTACGCAGGCATTCATCTGAGATTACTCTGCTAGGATGGAAATAATTCTGCCAGAGCTTTTGTCAGTCAGTTTTATTCACATCTGGACACCGAGCTTGTGGGGCAGTTATACAAGGCCCTGGAGAAATGATGTGCTGATTGTACAACAAGTAGAACTGGTCTTTGCTGCCACATGTAAGCCCTTTGTCCTCATAATCTCTGGGAGCAGATGATAGCTTCAACTGGCAGTTCCTACCAAATATTTCCTTCCCATCTCATCACCATGTTAATGATTTGTGACCAGTTCTGGACAGAGTGCTCAGGCATCACTGTTTCTGCTTCTGGTTTGACAAGTTGAGCTCAAAAAGCTCTTCTATCACAAGCTGTGAAGGTTTGAAGGAACTCAGGAACTTTGTTACATCTGTAGTGAAACCCAGCTCTCCCCCAGGTTGGGAGCTTACCTGGGAATGCATTCTTGAGATGTGTTGGCAGCTGGGATGTGTTGCCTCAGCTGTTCTGGAGCCATGCTGGCTGTTTAGACTGGAAATACAGTGCACCATGAATTTATCCCGGAAATATTTTCTGCTGTTTATTCTTTTGTTGCCTTTGTCCATCCCAGTCTGAAACCCGTGGCCACAGAACATCCTCATGCTGGAACCAGAGGGATTTCTCCAAGTGCTTTCTGATATTAAGGATGAGAAGGGGAAACCAGGGAAGCAAAGGGCTGCCCAGCTCAGCCATCAAACTACTTGGCAGAAGCATCCAGGCAGAGATCAGGACGGAGCTCTGGACAGGAGCCAGCTCTGGCTCTGCAAACATCACCTCACTGCCCCTCTGTCCCCTCTCCAATGTACCCCATGCCTTCTCCCTCCCTGAGGGTGGCCCAGTTGCCCATGTTGCTCCAGAATGGAGCCTGGCGGTTGGATGTGTACACTGGGCTTGGAGAGGCATGGGGCTCACTGCATCACCCCAGGGATGCTCACCCTCCTCCCCCTGGTACCTGCACACCTTGGGTAAACACCTGCTGCAGGGATGTGGCTCCAGCTGGCACCTAGGGCCCTTTGCACATTGGATACAGCCCAGAGCGTGCTGGAACCTTGGACAAAATTGCCTAAAGGGAAGGGTTTGTGCCAAGGCACCACCTGTGCTGGGGAGAGCTGCTGTGGGGATGTTCCCCTCCTGCAGCCTTTCCATATGAGAGCATTTTATCTCTTTATCCCAACCCTAATTAGAAAGGAAAGGTCAGGTTGCTTTAATTAAACATCTGAGGAGGCTTTATGCACAACCCCTGTGGTGCTCAAACCTTGGGATCTGGCCTGGCTCTGGAGTGGGTGTTCCTCTTTGCCTCCCTCTTTTCTCCATCATGGTGGGTTTTGGGTGATGGAGCTGTGGCCCTCCAGGCTGCCCTAACTGCTCTACTCTGCCCCTAGGAGTGACGAGGTGGTGGCTGTGGCCAGCATGAACTATGACCCAATTGTCTCCAAGGTGGCTGAGGTCCTGGCTGCTGGCAGGACCATCCGGAAGCGCGATGTGGAGTAAGTAGACAGGCAGTGGGAAGTGGCAGTGCCAGGGCACTGGCTAAGCACAGCTGTGGGGTGCTGGGCAGAGCTGAGCCTTTCCCATGGGTCCCTCTCCATATCCTTCTTGCATTTCCCTTCCTGTTCTGCCTCCTCGCTGCCTCCAGGTCTGGCATCCCACACACATGGGGTTTATCTTAAACACCAGGACCCAAATCCTTGCACAGACAGTATGGGATGGGGATACTTCCTGCCTCCAGGCACTGGCACATCATCGAGGAAGCAGTGCCTGATGCTGGGGTGTGCCTGGGCAGTCAAGGAGACTCGCAGAGAGGGACTGGGTGTGTAGCCTGTGCACAACCTCCTATGCACAACCCAGCCCAGAGAGCTGGTGGTGCCAGGATGCCCATGGTGTCTCAGCCTCCAGTTCCTTGCAGCCGAGCTCATAGGCAAAGGGCATTTTTTCTCACTTTGCTGTGTTTTTAAGACCATGCAGAGGAAAGAGCATAGCTTTGTGCTGAGGGTGAGTGCTGGAAGTCAAATGCCAGGGAGGTGATAACAGCTGGGAAGAAGCCTTTAGAGTGGGAATCAGAACTGCTGAGGGAATGTGGGTCCCTGTCCCAAAGGTGTTTCCACACCTGGAATAAAAGATGATCTTTTCAAAAGCTCAGGGTGAGCAGACCTCCCAGCCTGAGGCAGCTCTGAGCCAGCTCAGACTCCCTGGGCACCCCTGGGATGGGGAGCATGTTGTGGGCCTACACAGCTGAGACAGAGCTAATGAAATGACAGAATAGTTTGAGTTGGAAGGGACCTTAAAGCCCAACCAGTTCCACCCCCTGCCATGGAACATCTTCAGGGACATCTTCCACTATCCCAGACTGCTCCAAGCCCTGTCCAGTCTTGCCTTGGACACTTCCAGGGATCCAGGGGCAGCCACAGCTTCTCTGGGCAGCTTGTTCCAGGGCCTCCCCACACTCAAAGGGAAGAATTTCTTGTGCCATCACCCCAATACATCAGGAAATGGTTGCTAGTGTCCCACTTTGTGGCTGGGAGGGAGGTGGTATCTTGTGGGCATCCCAGGGGCGGGGAGGAGCTGCTGGCCCTGTGGTGGGGCTCAAGGGCTGGAGGAAGCCATATTAAACCTGAATGTCTTTTCTCTCTCTGTCTCCTGCTGCTTTCACAACTTTAGGCTGTTTGTCCGTCATGGCAAGTACGTTCGGTTTGGGGTCCTGAGTGTGCTGGATGTGAGGGGCTGGCAGGAGGGAGAGCTAACCCCTGAATGGAACATGTCCCTAATTCCCATGTGGGAACACTGATTACTGGGGGGTGTCCTTCTTTTGCATCCCCCTTGCATGGGGGGCAATGCTGGGTGGTAGGGCTGGGACTGCCAGGAGCCACATCAGACACAGATCCTTGGGGAATGGGCAGCTGCCTGTTGGCTGGGACCTTGCTTGGCTGGGGGTTTGGTGGCTTTCCATGGATTTTCAGCTGAAGGGCTGCTTTTAAGTATAAACAAATAAAATGTTTGAGCTTAGTTTTACACAGAATTGAGGATCTGCAGGTGACTTTTTGGACAGTTTAGTGGCAGGTGAGTGAGGGCAGAGGAGGGAACAGGGTGCCAGGATGAACGCCAAGTACTGGACTAGCACCAAGGCACACCAAGAGCATTTCCCCAGGCACGCTGAGAAACCCCTCACAGTGCTGCGTTTTTTTTTCTCTTTTAGAACTGGAGACATGTCCTGGCTAACAGGGAAAGGCTCTTAAACACCGCTGATGGCTGAGCCTTCCTGATGCTGCACTTGCCGTGGGGAGATGGGACAGCAGCTCCACGGCCTGGTGGGAACCCCATGGCTCAGCCATTTCCCTTTGAGACCTGGATGAACCTACATTGTGCACTGACCTTCCTAGGAGGATCTCCCACAGCTCCTCTACCCCTGTGCCTGCTGGGCTGGGCCTCTGCTGTTGCAATTGCTGTGGAATGCTGGAAAAGCAGCCCCGAGAGAGTGTGGGGTTTGGCACTGGCAGTGGGCACGGGCACCATGTGGCTCTGGATGCTGCCATCAGGCTGAGGGTCCCCAGGCAGGTCTGCCCCATGCTCATCCCTCACCCCAGCAGCACGAGTGCCTTTGATTGCTCCTGTGCTTTCATGCATGATGCTCCTTTCCGAATTGTCTTCACTCCCCACGGAGCCTGACATCCACTCCGTCCCTGCATGGCTGCAGCATTTGTCACAGCTCTCCCTGTGCCCACCCACCCCAGGGGGCATCTAAGCGGGCGAAGAGTTGAGCTCACACTGGGTGATCTCTGTGCAGCTGGTGCTTGTGTTGTCCAGGCTGGTCCTGTGCAGCCCCCCAGCAGAGGTGGGTCCCTGACCTTGCTGAGGTCTCTGGAGCTCCTTGGTCCCCATCCCAGCATCTCCTGTCCTGGAGCAGCCAAGGGGCTGGGGTGCATTCCCTGTCTCTGGGGGCTCAGCTTGGGCTGGGGGACTGGCAGCTCTTGTTCTGTTCCCGGGGTGTGTAGCAGGGGTACCTGAGAGCTGTGATGGCTCAGCTGCAGCCCTGGGCTGGGTGGCCACCCTTCCAGTCAGCCTTGAGATGTCTCTTCTTAATGCTATCATGGGATCAGTGCTGCTGCTGAGGTGTTATTTGAGGAAAGTAGCTGGAGGAACGTTTCTGGCTGTTCATCCTCTGTCACTTGTCCGGCGTAGTGACAAGGCTGCATTTCTCAGCCCACCATGCCGGTGCTCTGCTGTCCTGTTCTCTGCCCCATGCTGAAGAAGAGCTGTGTCTCCAGCTCAGGAGTGGACCTGGCCAGCCACAGCCCCGTGTTCATCAGCCCAGAAGAGCTGGGGATGAGGGTTCCCCTTGGAGAGACTCCAGTGCTTTGTTCTGGGGGCAACTCCTTCCCCAGCAGTCAGTGTTTTACCCTGAGTCCCAAACAAGAGGATTTATATTTTTAATTTGGTTCACCCCTATGAATAAAAGCAATACTATTCTTGGGATCTGAGTAATTTCTGATTCCTTCCAAGACCTTGCGTCGCCTCTGCAGGTTGCCCAGGTTTTTCAAGCACCTCTTCTCTGGAGACTTCCCACCTGTGTCCAGCTCACCTGTATTTACTTCCAGTCTTTCAGATTTCACCTGAGTAGAAATGCACCAGTGTCTGTCATATCTCTGGTTTCACTGCAAAGCTTTTCCCAGGTGGAATGACCAGGAGGGACAGCAGCAGGATGTGCACACTCCAGCACACAGTGATGAACAGGGACCATTGCTTGCCTGCTGGATCCACAAAGAGATGGGAACTTGCAAGTCTCATCTGAGGTTCCAAAAGACAAATGTCAGTGTTTCTGTCCCCAGGTCCTCCTCTGAGGACAGGAGTGGCTGGGGCTGCTGGATTGAGTCCAGAGGAGGCCACAGAGATGCTCCAAGGGCTGGAGCCCCTCTGCTCTGGAGACAGGCTGGGAGAGCTGGGGGTGCTCACCTGGAGAGGAGAAGGCTCCAGGGAGACATCAGAGCCCCTTCCAGGGCCTAAAGGGGCTCCAGGAGAGCTGGAGAGGGACTTGGGACAAGCCATGGAGGGACAGGACACAGGGAATGGCTTCCCACTGCCGGAGGGCAGGGCTGGATGGGATATTGGGAAGGAATTGTTCCCTGGGAGGGTGGGCAGGCCCTGGCACAGGGTGCCCAGAGAAGCTGTGGCTGCCCCTGGATCCCTGGCAGTGCCCAAGGCCAGGTTGGACACTGGGGCTTGGAGCAGCCTGGGGCAGTGGAAGGTGTCCCTGCCCATGGCAGGGGGTGGGATGAGATGAGCGTTTAAGGTTTCTTCTAACCCAAACCATTCTGTGATTCTGTGATCCTACAAGTTCAGCCAGTCAGGTGTTGGTCTAACCATGCTTTCAGCCCCAGGTGGTTTGGTTTTGGCAGCATATGGCAGTGAACTCTGCAATTTCATTTTAGCTTTATCAAGGAAAAGAATTGTCTCTTGTCTCAGTTGAGTTCGGTGATGGCGAAAACAGTGGCATAAAATTCAGAAGAAAAAACTTATTTATTAAGAAAATCTTTCTTTTTATATATCCAGAGTTGCTAGAACAGAACACAATTATTGGTTCTTGGGTGAACACCTCTTTAACATCATTGGTTAGTTACAAAATAACAAGTTAGAATAACAAGATGTAAAAAACACCACTTGCAACATATAGTACACAAAAATACATGAGATAGTTTACATAAACTTCTCTTAGTCCTCAGCTCCGTTTGTGAGAAAGTAACTTCTCACAGACAGGGCCAGGAACTGGAAATTTCTTTCTGATCAAACTGGTCCACAGTCTCCTTATTTGGTTTCTTGTGTTCCTTGACAGTTCCTGCCCCTTAAGGACCCCATTTATAGCACTTGCTCCCACTATGTAAGGCAGCCTCTCTGATTCAGCTTATGGGGTGAGTTGGAGGCTGAAGATCATGAGGTGAGACCAGATCTGACACCTACAGAGTGTGTCCAGAGAAGGCAACAGAGCTGGGGAAGGAGCTCAGGCTGGAGAAAAGGAGGCTCAGGGGGGACCTTGTGGCTCTGCACAACTCCCTGACAGGAGGGGGCAGCCGGGGGGGGTCAGGCTCTGCTCCCAGGGAACAGGGACAGGAGGAGAGGGAACAGCCTCAGGCTGGGCATGGCGAGGGGCAGGTTAGATATTAGGGAATATTTCTCCATGAAAAGGTTTGTCCAGCTTTTACACAGGCTTCCCAGGGCAGTGGTGGAGTCCTCATCCCTTAAAGTGTTTAAAAAACATGTAGATGTGGCACTTGGGGATACGGTTTAGTAGTGGCCCTGGCAGTTAACGATTTGACCTGATGATCTTAGAGGGCTTTCCCCACCTTAATAATTCTGTGATTTTAAACTTGAAGTTCCTGAAGGACCATCCCCTTTCCCTGCCTCAACTCTGGCTCAACCACCCCCTCACACATCATCCCCCACTGCCCTCTCCAGCAACCCTGAGCCTGGATGGGATTTGGGGAACTCACAGTAATGGGTAAATGCTCCATGAACCTGGAGGCCTTGAAGAAGCATTTCAGGTGAGGAGCACCATCCTCTCATGAGGCATCCTCATCTGTCAGGGGTCTTTGAGCAGTATTTGTGTTGATAGAGCCTGGCTGGGAGAGGGTGCAGTTGCTGCAGCTCATGGTGACAGGTACAACCTGCTGTCACCCCCTGAAGATGCTGCGGAGGGGAGATGCTCTGTGACTTGTGACTTCCTTACAACTCCACCTTGTGATTCCTGCGTGGGCTGTGTGTTCCAAGGTGGCAATTCTCCTTCCCTAGATCTCCCTTCCAGCTCAGCAACCCTGTCCCCAGGGAGCCAATGGCCGTGCAGCCCTGCGCATTAGCCTGGCCTGTCATCCAGCTGATTCCCTCCTGGCTAATCCCAGCTGAGCCGGGCTGGGGTGAGCAGGGCTCGGCTGACATCCATGGCTGCGCCCACCCTGCTGCCCCCCAGCCTGCGCCGGGGCTTGGTGGCCTTCAGTGGCTCCCTCTTCATCAACAACAAGACGTGGGACAGCGGCACTGCCCACATCTATCAGCCAGGTATGGGCAGAGGGGCTCTGTGGAGGGGGCTGGGGCAGAGGAGCTGTCCATCACTGTGACCCTGCTCACCAAAGCACCCAGGTGCCTCTGAGCCAGGAGCACCCAAAGGGTCCCTGAACCTAACCCCCCATGAGGGGGGCAAAAATAAGAACATTTGCTGCAATCAGCTGTTTGTGGGACCCAGGGGCTGTTGTTCCCCTGTGCAGGCTGTGAGGGGTTTTCCTCTGGGCAGGGGGACTCCAGGGCTGGTGAGCAGTCTGCCCATCTCTGCCCATCCTGCCTAGCTCACGAGGTGCTGTCCAGTCTGCCCCTCCAGGTGATGCTCTACTTCAACGTCTACTACTTCCCGGTCTGGTGCCTGGCTGAGGGGATTATGCTGCACCTGAAGGTACCATCCCATAGGGCATGTGGCAATGGGGGAGCTTCTGAGCCTCCCTGGGCTTGGGTGGGGGACAAAGTAGGCAGAGGACAGAGGAGCCTCTTCAGCATTAATGAATCCCCAAAATGCTCTGACCCCCATGAGACAAGATTGCTCATCTCTGTCTGCCAGAGATGGAAATCATGAACTTTCCAGGCAGGAACAGTTAAACTGGGGGGGAAGAGTAAGCAGAGCTGGGCACCAGCATGGTGAGAGCTGACAGAGCATGGACAGCTGGGTATGGGGAGGAGGGCACGGGGAGCTGGGCTTGGAGAGCAGGGAATGGTGCACAGGGAAAGGGAAACTGGGCATGGACAGCTGGACTGGGACAAGGCTGTTGCCCCCATTACAGTACCACCTGCTGCCCGGGCACTACCAGTTCCTGCTAGTCACAGCCTTCCTCATCCTCTCACTGGCTGAGGGCTCCCGCCTCTACCTGGGCTACTTGGGGAACCTCCAGGAGAAGGTAAGCACTGCCTGCCCTGACCTCCCTGTGCTCAGTGAGGATCAGCCCAGCTGGGGGAGCTGCATGTCCCCTCACTTGGGACCTGAGTGCCCATCACTGTCCTTCCTCTGGAGTACTGCCTGGAGCTGTCTGAGAGGAGAGTCATGGGTGCAGGCAGGACCTGGGTACAGGGAATGAAGGGCACCCAGTTGCCCTCCTGCTATATCCCTCCTGTGTAACCCTTCAGCAGGAGGGTTTTGACAGCATCTGACCAGAGCTCCGTGTGGCAGGGACATCCCTGGTGCCAAGGCCAGTGCTT
>VZRF01002343.1:183522-218530 GCA_013396875.1 Vireo altiloquus
AGATGTGGCACTTGGGGATACGGTTTAGTAGTGGCCCTGGCAGTTAACGATTTGACCTGATGATCTTAGAGGGCTTTCCCCACCTTAATAATTCTGTGATTTTAAACTTGAAGTTCCTGAAGGACCATCCCCTTTCCCTGCCTCAACTCTGGCTCAACCACCCCCTCACACATCATCCCCCACTGCCCTCTCCAGCAACCCTGAGCCTGGATGGGATTTGGGGAACTCACAGTAATGGGTAAATGCTCCATGAACCTGGAGGCCTTGAAGAAGCATTTCAGGTGAGGAGCACCATCCTCTCATGAGGCATCCTCATCTGTCAGGGGTCTTTGAGCAGTATTTGTGTTGATAGAGCCTGGCTGGGAGAGGGTGCAGTTGCTGCAGCTCATGGTGACAGGTACAACCTGCTGTCACCCCCTGAAGATGCTGCGGAGGGGAGATGCTCTGTGACTTGTGACTTCCTTACAACTCCACCTTGTGATTCCTGCGTGGGCTGTGTGTTCCAAGGTGGCAATTCTCCTTCCCTAGATCTCCCTTCCAGCTCAGCAACCCTGTCCCCAGGGAGCCAATGGCCGTGCAGCCCTGCGCATTAGCCTGGCCTGTCATCCAGCTGATTCCCTCCTGGCTAATCCCAGCTGAGCCGGGCTGGGGTGAGCAGGGCTCGGCTGACATCCATGGCTGCGCCCACCCTGCTGCCCCCCAGCCTGCGCCGGGGCTTGGTGGCCTTCAGTGGCTCCCTCTTCATCAACAACAAGACGTGGGACAGCGGCACTGCCCACATCTATCAGCCAGGTATGGGCAGAGGGGCTCTGTGGAGGGGGCTGGGGCAGAGGAGCTGTCCATCACTGTGACCCTGCTCACCAAAGCACCCAGGTGCCTCTGAGCCAGGAGCACCCAAAGGGTCCCTGAACCTAACCCCCCATGAGGGGGGCAAAAATAAGAACATTTGCTGCAATCAGCTGTTTGTGGGACCCAGGGGCTGTTGTTCCCCTGTGCAGGCTGTGAGGGGTTTTCCTCTGGGCAGGGGGACTCCAGGGCTGGTGAGCAGTCTGCCCATCTCTGCCCATCCTGCCTAGCTCACGAGGTGCTGTCCAGTCTGCCCCTCCAGGTGATGCTCTACTTCAACGTCTACTACTTCCCGGTCTGGTGCCTGGCTGAGGGGATTATGCTGCACCTGAAGGTACCATCCCATAGGGCATGTGGCAATGGGGGAGCTTCTGAGCCTCCCTGGGCTTGGGTGGGGGACAAAGTAGGCAGAGGACAGAGGAGCCTCTTCAGCATTAATGAATCCCCAAAATGCTCTGACCCCCATGAGACAAGATTGCTCATCTCTGTCTGCCAGAGATGGAAATCATGAACTTTCCAGGCAGGAACAGTTAAACTGGGGGGGAAGAGTAAGCAGAGCTGGGCACCAGCATGGTGAGAGCTGACAGAGCATGGACAGCTGGGTATGGGGAGGAGGGCACGGGGAGCTGGGCTTGGAGAGCAGGGAATGGTGCACAGGGAAAGGGAAACTGGGCATGGACAGCTGGACTGGGACAAGGCTGTTGCCCCCATTACAGTACCACCTGCTGCCCGGGCACTACCAGTTCCTGCTAGTCACAGCCTTCCTCATCCTCTCACTGGCTGAGGGCTCCCGCCTCTACCTGGGCTACTTGGGGAACCTCCAGGAGAAGGTAAGCACTGCCTGCCCTGACCTCCCTGTGCTCAGTGAGGATCAGCCCAGCTGGGGGAGCTGCATGTCCCCTCACTTGGGACCTGAGTGCCCATCACTGTCCTTCCTCTGGAGTACTGCCTGGAGCTGTCTGAGAGGAGAGTCATGGGTGCAGGCAGGACCTGGGTACAGGGAATGAAGGGCACCCAGTTGCCCTCCTGCTATATCCCTCCTGTGTAACCCTTCAGCAGGAGGGTTTTGACAGCATCTGACCAGAGCTCCGTGTGGCAGGGACATCCCTGGTGCCAAGGCCAGTGCTTGATGCAGGGAGCTCCAGGGTCACAGAGGGTCCCCCCAGCCCACTGCTACCTCCTTGCCCTATCTCAGCAGGTTCTGCTCCTGCAGGTGCCCGAGCTGGCTGGGTTCCTGCTCCTCTCCTTCCTGATCCAGCTGCCCCTCCTGCTCTTCCTGCTGACGGACAAGCAGGTCATCCACCTGCCACTGGAGGTGCCCATGCACAGCTTATTCCTGGTCTTCCTCCTCCTCGAGATCGTGGCTGCCTTCCTGGTGCTGAGGACCATGACCAAGCAGCTAGCGGCGCAGTTCTACCTGCGGCAGTTCCAGGACGGTGGGAGGGGCCGGGGGCTGGGGGGGGCCCAGGGGGGACANAGCTGGGGGGCACAGGGGGACAGGCAGCTGAGACAGGGTGATGCTGCAGGACCCCTCCACCCCACACTGCTGGTCCCTGCTGGGAGCATTAAATGGTGCTTGAACCCACAGACACTGTTTTTGAGCCTTGTGGAGCCCCCAGAGCAGCACCCAGGCACAGCCCAGCTGATCCCTGCCCTGCACCAGCCAACACACCCTGGGAAAAGTGGGAGTGAGGGGTCAGCACCTCTGAAATGTTCTGGCTCACCCCAGGGCTGTGCCTGACCTCTCTGAGCATCAGCCCTGTCAGGAACCAGAGTGCAGGAACCACTGCACACCCCTAGGAAGTACCAGCCTGTGGATGCTGACTGCTTTGTTCAGGGAAGATTTTCGGACATTCAGTGTCTGTGAGAAACTAAAGTTTCTCATGAGTGGCCTGAGGGCCGTGAGGGATGAAAAACAACTTTGAATAAACAAATCCCTTGGTAAATAACTTACACCTGTTTTTTTTCACAAACTGTTTTGAAGAAATTGTTTTGCACTAGTGTTGTTCTTATGTTAACCTATAGCACTAAAGAGTGTTTTTCAATTACCAGTAGTGTTCATGTCTTTGCACTGTTGTCTATAAAAGCTCTCTAATGAAGGGATTCCTGCCTTCTTCTTGTTCTGAAAATGAAGTTTTATGTGTCGTTCTTCACCTGTCTCTAAAGCATAACAGCGACACCAGCCCAGGGCTGGAATCTTAAGCTCAGCTCCTAAACCTTCCCTCAGGGAGCTTCTGACAGTCCAGGTGGCCCACATAAAGCCATCCCAGCTGGAAGCATGCAGGGTGCCGTGAGGTGCAAGAGCAGCACTCCAAAACCTTAGAGTCCCTCCAGGGCTAGAGAAAGAGCAGAGCCTCCTCCTGCTTCCAGAACAGCTTTATTCCACTGCATCCCTGTTTTTCAAGGGAAATCAAGGCCCACGGACATTGGAACATGGAGAAAGGCAAAATGCTTTAAGCCTCTTGTGCCAAGCAGGATCAGCTGCTCCAAAGCATGCTCTGGTTCTGGGGTAGCTCCACGGGCAGCTCTGCTCCAGCCCCGGCTGTCAGTGCTGGGAGCTGCCTCTGGGATGGCTTTGTGCTCCAGGAGCCAAGAACTGCTGCTGCTGCTGCTGCCAGTGCTTCTCCAGCAGAGAAAGCAGGGAAAGGCAGACCCTAACCCCAGCAGTGCCCACCTGGGCCAGGACTGGCCCACCTCCACCAGGGCTGCAGTCATGCCCCCATCACATGTACCTGGAGGTGGCTCTGGAGGGAAGGGTGTTTGTGGTGGAGCATTCTCGATGTCCCTAAGCTGTGGCCTCAGGCTTACCTTTAGGGGGTTTTGCCTGCAAAATGAAGAGATATCAGTATACAAGAGGCATGGAGATAGCCCAGGTGGCTCAGGACTACTCTGCTTTGTCCCATGCCACCAGATTCACTGTCCAGGACCCCCAGTCTGGATTTGAGATCAGGCATTAGGAACATTTTTCCCCCCCATAGGATGGTGCATCTTGGGGACAGTTCTCCAGGAGATAAGGGATCTCAGTCCTCAGAGGCTACAAAGACTTGGCCAGACAAAGCTGGACATGACCTGAGGCAGGGCTGCCAGCTCTCCTGGTCTGTAGGGGCCTCCCTGTGACTCCTTAATTCACCAGGGCAGTGAATTCCCTCAATGGAATCATGCTTGGCACGTAAATTGGTCAATGAACCCCAGAACAGGATGTGCTCTGAAGAGCTGGCCTCTCTCTGCACAGAGTCCCAAGAGATTCCATTTGGAAGAGGGTGAATAAGCACAGAGCTGGGTCAGTTTTCCAGGTAAGGTCTCCATGGGGATCACTGATGTTTTAACTGTAGCTGAGGTCATGGTGCAACTTTCCCCGACACCCAGCACCAGCTGGATCCCTCTCCCACTTCAGACTGGCAACCAAGCCCAAAGGTTGGAGACTAAGAGCTGCTCCACCAGGTTCTTCCATGATCTTGGGAACTGAGTTTTAGCCAAAGGGAAGAAAATAATTAAATCCAAAATGATTCACTTCAAAACCTCCTCTCTCCCATGTGGCCCTATCCTTACCTCCTCAAACTTCTCCTTCCAGTAAAGGTCAGCCTTTGCATCCAGGTAGAGCAGAACCAGGTCACAGACCATTGTAGCCTGGAGACAGACAAAAGTTGAAGATGGGAACCTTGCCACAGGAATGCCTGGTCATCCATCCTGGCTCCCACTGAGCCCTGCAGCCAGCTGTGAGCATTTGCTGGGGCAGTGAGCCAGCCCTGCCTCCAGCCAGCTCCACTGGTTCCTCTCTGAGCCAGCCTGGTCCCAGGAGCTGTACAAAAGGTCAGTCAGGATCCTGGGGCTGCAATGGATGGACAGGGTTCTGTTCCAGCACCCTCACAGTCACATATGGACTGGGATGAGCATGTCAGGGAGGGAACAGGGGGGCTGGTGGGGAACCTCCCTGTTACTTTGCTGAAAGGAAAGAGGCACAGGGGGGCTCTGCAAGGGGCTGCCCCACCATAGTGACAGGACACTGGGTCCCTTCTGCTCTCTCCTGTCACCAGCACCCCTCTGTTCCAGGACCCACACAAAAACCTCCATGAGATGTGACCCTGACAGCACTCAGGATCCTGATCCAGTGGTGTCATTACTAATGGTCAGAGGGAAACCTGAGCTGATACCCTGCCTGACCATCTCCCCTCTGTGCTGCCTGGCACTAAGAAAGCCTTGTGCCCAGGCAAGCAGGGAAACAACTGAGAAGTGGCAAATACCAAGCCAAGGAAAAGAGTGTATCTGGAGTACTCACGGCACCAAAGAAGGCGATGCTGGTGCCGAAGCTCACGGCAGTAGGAACAATGCTGAACTTCCCAGCCTGGTGAGAAACAGTGGAGGGGTAAGAGAATGAGGGGAGAGTGGTCAGAGGGGTGAGAAGGGTATGGGCTGAGCCTTGCAGGGCAGCATGCTCAAAGTCAGGAGGATCCAGGGGTATTTCCCCATGCCTATTTGTAGGAACTGCTGTTGTGCTGACTCCAATCCCCTCTGGCTGTCAGAGCAGAAACAGAGGTGCCTGATGACCTGGAGGCAGCAGAGGTTACTGTGACCCACCTGCTCTTGCAGGCACAGCAGGAGCTCTTGCTGCAGCTGCCACCCATGCCACCACCTCCCAGCAAACACGACCTTGATGTGATGTGTCCTTCCCTGCACAAACGAGTCTGGTGATTTTTCTTCTGGTTGTTCTCTCCTACTCCACAGCTCCTGCACCTGCTCTCTCTGCCTAGAAGTGGTGCACTCTGTCCTGCACTCTGTGCTTCACCTTCTTCAGGTGCAAAGGGCTCTGTTGAGCACAAAAGACTAGCTGTGGACATCTCTCAGCGTGGGAAGTGCTCTCAGCACAGGCTCCCTCTTTGGAAAGCTAAGCACTGAGTTTATGAGAGATGCTGCACAGAGTAGCATCAACAATCGTGGAAACATGGAACAGTTTGGGTTGGAAGGGACCTTAAAGATGAGCTCATCCCACCCCCTGCCATGGGCAGGGACACCTTCCACTAGACCAGGGTGCTCCAAGCCCCAATGTCCAACCTGGCCTTGGACACTGCCAGGGATCCAGGGGCAGCCACAGCTGCTCTGGGCACCCTGTGCCAGGGCCTGCCCACCCTCCCAGGGAACAATTCCTTCCCAATATCCCATCCAGCCCTGCCCTCTGGCACTGGGAAGCCATTCCCTGTGTCCTGTCCCTCCATCCCTTGTCCCCAGTCCCTCTCCAGCTCTCCTGGAGCCCCTTTAGGCCCTCGAAGGAGCTCTGATGTCTCCCTGAAGCCTTCTCTTCTCCAAGTGAGCACCCCCAGCTCTCCCAGCCTGGCTCCAGAGCAGAGGGGCTCCAGCCCTTGGAGCACCTCCGTGGCCTCCTCTGGGCTCACTCTAGCAGCTCCAGGTCCTTCTGGTATTGGAGACACCGGAGCTGGAAGTAGCACTGCACCTAAGCAGGGCAGAGGGGCAGAATTCCCTCTTACCTCCTTCCCACACCGCTGGGGATGAGTCCAGGACATGGAGGGTTTCTGGGCTCTCAGTGCCCATGACTGGGACATGTCCAGCCCTGGTCACACCACACCTTTTTCCCCTGAGGGTACTTTTAATCAAAAGGGATTAATTGTCCAGGTTCAGTAGAGTTCAGGTTGATCCTGGTCAAGGGGCTCCCACCATAAGACCCTCAGAGGGGTACACCCACAGGCTCAAAACCATCCCACCTTGCCTACAGAACACTTCACAGCCCCTGTGTCAGACCCTCAGTGAGGGAAATCTCCCTCAAGTGTTACCAAAACCTTTTTCTTCAAATGGGAAGAGATCATTTTCTTCTGCTCTGCTTAGAAAACTCTGGAAAGAGGTCAAGAGCTCACCCGGGTGGGAAGAAGCAGAGGCAGCAGAAAGCCATGGGGGTAGAGTGGGAGCAGTGGTGCAAGGAGTCAGCCCTGGGGCAGAGGTGCTCACAGTACCTGGCCGTGCACGGAGAGGTCGAAGCGGATCCCATAGAGCTTCAGCAAGTTGCGGTAGAGCTGCCGCTGCGAGCCCCAGTAGTAGGAGGCAGTTCTGTGGAAACATTGGGCACGGCTCAGAAAGGTAGCTCTGTGCAGGCAGGGAGGGAAAGGGATGCCAGTGCTGAAGGATTGCTGGGCCTGTGGGTTCCTGGGTGTCCTCCAGGCTGGGAACTGGGCATACACGTGCTGCGATGAGTCACTCACTGGTACCAAGAGCCCTGGGGCATCAGCATCCCCTCAGCACCCAGTCTGGTGCCCAGTTCAGGTGGGGACAGTAACAGGCCCCTGCCCTCAGGCAGGTAGTGCCCTGCTCAGTTCCAAACACAACAGAGCTACAAAGTGTGGGAACTGCCACAGCATCCCTGTACTGACAGGCCCTGCCCTGAGTTACCATTCCCCATTGCCTTGGAATCACAGAGTCATTGGAAAAGGCCTCTAAGATCATTAAGTCCAACCAATAAACCCAGCACTAACCCATGTCCCCAGGTGCAACATCTACACAGCTTTTAAATCCCTCCAGGGATGGGGACTCCATTACTCTGGGCAGCTGTATCAGGGCTGGACAAACCTTTCAGTGAAAAGATTTTCTCTAATATCCAATCTAAACACTCCCTTAGTGCAACTTGAGGCTGTTCCCTCTCCTCCTGTCCCTGTTCCCTGGGAGCAGAGCCTGACCCCCCGCCGGCTGTCCCCTCCTGTCAGGGAGTTGTGCAGAGCCACAAGGTCCCCCCTGAGCCTCCTTTTCTCCAGGCTGAGCTCCTTTCCCAGCTCCCTCAGCCTCTCCTGGGGCTCCAGCCCCTTCCCAGCTCCGTTCTCTGCCCTGGACACGCTCCAACCCCTCCAGGTCTCTCTTGTCAGGAGGGTCCCGGAGGTGCCCCAGCAGTGCCAATACAGGGGACAGACACTGTCCTGGCCCTGTTGCCACATCAGGGCTGGCACGGATCAGGTGCCCTTGGTACACCTGGGCTCAGGTTCACCTTCAGGTCCTTTTCTGCCTGCAGCTTTCCAGCCACGCTGACCCAGCCTGGAGCATTCCATGGTGTTGTTCTGACCCCATGGCAGGACCTGGCACTTGATCTTGTTGAACCTCTGGCCACTGGCCTTGGTCCATGGATCCAACCTGTCCAGATGCCTCTGCAGAGCCTCCAGCAGATCCACACTCCCACCCAGCTCAGCATCATTTGTGAACTGACCGAGGCAAATTTCCTGTCCCTGCTGTTCCTGTCAGAGCATCCATCAGAAATCTCAAACAACTGCCATGTGATCCCACAGGCCTCTATGGCCACTGTCCCACCATCCTCACCTGAAATTGTACTTTGTGTCCTGCAGGCTGAAGGAGTACTGTGGCTGGCACTGGGCAGCAGCATGGTCCAGGTCGCAGTTCCACTCAATAAGAACTCTTATGCTTCCCCCCTGAAAACACATTTTATTCCAGGAGAAGCATGGGATCAGATTGGCTGAGTTATTAACTGTTCAGGCATTCCCAGGTCATATATTCCCTTAGCATTTCAGGTCAGTCCCCTGCCTCTTGCTCACATCCTTGGGGTATTTTGAGTCATCTTCCATACTTATATAAAAAACAAGTACCAGCAGCGCGAGGTCTCCAAAGTTCTCTCCAGCTGCCTCCACCATGTCACGGACACGGAACACAGGGCAGGAAGGGTTGAAGACTGGATCATAAGTGCAGCTCTTGAAATAGCTGGGGTCATTGGTCTGTAAAGCGTTGCACCTGAGACAGGAGAGAGGGTGGGTAGGGGTGTGGAAGGTGATAGAGCCAGGCCATGGGACTGAAAAGGGGACCCTCACATTGGTTTGGGCCCACTAGTGCTCCTGTGTTGGTGGGGGGACAGACAATGCCTCGCCTAAAGCCTCAGATGGAGAGAAGGTGGAGAAAAACCAGCCCAGAGGAACACATGGAGTTATCCTCTACAGCATGTGCCATGGCCTTCCCTTCTGCCTCTTTGTGCTCCTTTGTTTCTTCCCAGCACCCAGCTCTAGTCAGTGCTCCAGGGGTGACCACGGTATGGCAGGACAGTCAGTGTGCCTGGAGCCATGGGGCCAGTGCAGCCCTTTACTTGCCTTCTGTGAAACCACTTTGCAAACACTAAAAGGCAAAAATATTAGTTTCACTCCCAAATGAGAACTTGGGAATGGCTGGCCTTGTCCTGCTCTCCACAGTGCTCTGCATGTGCAGATGGACACTAGTGCCTCTCTCTGAGGTGTCCCCATCCCACTGCTCTTAGGGTGGCACACCCAGCACAGCTGAAGTGACCTGTGCTCACCTCAACACCTGTCCTGCCCTAACTGCCCCAGCACCATCTGACCTGGGTGCTACTGGCTCCAAAAGCCTCAACTCCTCAGCCCCATGACAGGCTCAGTGCCAAGGCTGGACCAGGCTGCATGCTCAGCCTAGCTGGGAAGTGCTGTACTTACTTGGAGAAGTTAAATTTGGTGAAGTGGACAGTATTTTTTATAAAAAGAGTGAAATTCTCCGCCTCAGCCAGAAGAAGTTTCCTAGAAAACAACCACCAATGAAGTCAAGTCTTGCACAGTGGCCAAGGCCCCATTTCCTGAGCTCTGCAGTCTCTCCTGCAACCTCAGGATTTTGGCTACAATGGGCAGGTGCAAGAAATGCTCTTGGGTGAAGTCCTCTGAGTTTAACTGACCAGGAGGTCAATGTCAAAGGTCTCCCTGTGCCTGGCTGCCCCTTGGGCGAGCGTGGTCAGGCTCCTGGTAACACAGAGGGAGGAAGCCAAACTCCCAACACCTGCTGTCTCCTCATGTGTGATTACCTGGGCAGGGTGCCATTCTCCACAGGGCACCAGCCATAGATCTCACAGGTGGAATGGGTGGCGTTGAACATCAAACATTTCCCAGTTTTTATCCCTAGAAACGAAACAGTGTAAGACAGGCTGAGAGAGTTGGGGTCGATCACCTGGAGAAGATTTTGGGGAGACTTCAGAGCCCCTTCCAGTGCCTAGAGGGGCTCCAGGAGAGCTGGAGAGGGACTTGGGACAAGGCATGGAGGGACAGGACACAGGGAATGGCTTTCCAGTGCCAGAGGGCAGGGATGGATGGGATATTGGGAAGGAATTGTTCCCTGGGAGGGTGGGCAGGCCCTGGCACAGGGTGCCCAGAGAAGCTGTGGCTGCCCCTGGATCCCTGGCAGTGCCCAAGGCCAGGCTGGACATTGGGGCTTGGAGCAGCCTGGGACAGTGGAAGGTGCCCCTGTCCATGGCAGGGGGAGGAACAGGATGAGCTTTAAGTTCCTTTTTAACCCAAACCATTCTAGGATTTTGTTTCTTAAGGAAAACACCCAGTACCATTGCCATGAACCACAGGGTTTCCCATGGGACAATCTGCATCTTCCGTGCACATCCCGTCGAGGACAGAGGGGCTCTGGGAGGGACAGAGAGAAGCACTGTCACTGTGCTGTGCAGGTACCTCAGGCCATGCTGCCACTATTCCCCCATTGCTGCGCTGCTGCCTCTACTTGTCCAAGTGCTTGGAGGCAGAGGAAGCCTCAGGAGCTACCTCAGACCTTTCAGATGGAACAGGGAATTGGCACAGAGGGGTTCAGGAGGGTCTTAATGACTGAGCTCATTAAACACCTTGTAAAGTACCATAATGAACTCCCTGGGGAAAAGCTTAGTAGACCCTAAATCCAGCATAATACAAGTTTTACAAGAGACAGGGAAAGCTTCACCCTTACTCTGGACCTACCTGATTGTCAGGAGCAGTGAAAACCTCTTATGCAAACACAGAGAGGTGATGGTAGTTGAGAAACACCACTAACACCTCCCCCCTGCTACCCCAGGCCATGACAGGAGTCACCAGCTCATCAGAAACCCACTCCCCCCAAGCCCTGGGGGACACGGAGGCCCAAAGGTAGGTGGGGACCCCCAGTCATGGAGTCAGAAGTGGGGGTCTGTCTAGGCCTTCCTTGGGCTGCACCAGGACAGCCTCAGCCCCTCATTCAGGTGTAAAACCCACCAACATGATCTGGGAGGAGCAGCATCTTTGGGTGGGGTCTGCCTAGGGGTCTGGAGTCATTATGGGATGCAGGAGAACATGTGGGGATTGCACAGGGTGTTTAGGGAATGGGTTGTTTAGCGGAGGAAGAGAAGGCATGGGAAAAAGGGAACTAAGTAGTGAGGCCTTAGGTTTTAACTTTTATATTTTTCAAATCCTGTACTGCTAGTGTAACTCTGAAGTTTCCTGTAGCTCGTTAAGTGCTGTTCTCTCATGCTCACACAGACATAACAAAGCCTCTCCAGCTCGCTCTCCAAGGACTCCCAGACTGTCCTAGGCCAAAAAACATCATCTTGGGGAGAGTGGGGCAAGCTTGGGGAAATTCCATCCTTGGCTGGATTCTGCTTGGTGAATTTATGCTGATATAAAAGTGTGAAGAACTCGGGAGCTGTCATTGTCCATTTTGGGATGCACTGAGGCAGGAGCCTCTGGAGCCCAGAGTGTGACCTCTGAAGGCCTTTCAAATAAATCCCTCCTTTATTCCTGTCTAGTCTCTGTTTCTAGGGAGCTATTTAAGGCATCAGTAGTCTCAAAAGGAACACAAACACTGGAACATAAAGGGATATAAGGATGCAAAGTCTTAAGTGCATGTACAGCTGCTGAAACAGCTTGGCTTGTGTTCAGTGCTGCCTCTGGCCACAAACACACTCATCTGCCAGCACCAAATACTCTGGTCATCGAGTATATTAAGATAGCTCAAACTCCCTGCAGAGCCAAAAGCTGCCACTGCTAAATATTTAAAGTTTTCCAAATATGAATGTCATCTACAGCCCCAACGCCAGGAAATGAGGAACTCCTGGAGACCAGCATGGGGTGTAGGCTGAGACAGGCACCCACGCACATCCCAGCTCTGGAACGGAATGAAATCCTCAGCTGTGTGTGTCCTTGGCTTGCACAAACCCAGCATCTAGAGGTGCCCATGGCTGCCTGGGAGAATCCCAAAATGCCCTACAGCACTTGTCTTCCCCACTGCTTTAGGAGTTCTCAGCATTTTAAAGACGGATCATTGGTGCCATTTTCCCCAACCCAAACCCAGTGTTTCTCCTCCTCTGCAGCATTTTGTCACAGCAGGAGCTGAAGGGACCATTAGGATAATTGGTGCTTGGCTCAGGTACAAAGTGCCAGCAGTAGCTCAGCTCAAAGGACATTTGCTCCGTCTGCTGAGCTGGGTCCAGCCTGGGAGAGCTCAGCAGAGGAGCTGGTCTGACTCGAGCCTTAAAGGGAAGATTTCTCCTGATGCCAGCATGATTTTTTGCCTTTTTTTTAATACCCCTCTTATATACCCTTTTATATAACATTTATGTATTCTTAGTGCTTTTAGCCTACATACTTGTAATTTTCCAAGCCTGGTAACTTAGCTGAGACCCACTGCACCATTAGGCTAGGAGACCAAACATCCTGGGAGTCCCAGACACCAAGGTCCTCTCCAGAACACATTTTGGAACCTCAGACAGGCCCAGCCAGGGGGAAGGTTCCTCACAACGAGGGGTTCACTCCAGTCTCTCATTGGGGAATTTTTGACAGATATGCTAATTTGCAAGGCCTATAATTGTGTGCATTTTGGTGTGTGAGGGGTGGTGTGTGCATTTCAGGGCATTCCACCTGGATGAAGTGCTACACCCAAGGATCCTTAAATAAATACCGAGGTAAAAACAGCTTTTCCCCATAAACCATGTTGGTTTTAATTTTAAGACTGGGAAAAGCAACACTCCCAGAGAACATACACCATTAAGCATTGGCTGGCTGGAAAACCATCTAGACTTCCTGCTCTGTTCCTCCTAAAATCAGGACACTAAGATGGTCCTGCAGCATGGAGTTATCAAGGAAACACAACACAGGTATCCATGGGGTGTGTGTCAAAGCATTCCCTTGTTCAAGGGCAGCAGAAAGCCTGGAATGGTCATAAAGTGCCACCACACAATGAGCCCAGAGCTGGCCCCATGTCCCCTGTTCTGGCCACCACAAACAGTTCTGGTAGGATGTGGATACACACCTTGGCTCATGCAGGAACGACAGAGCAAAGTGCAGATGAGCTGGGGAGAGCTATGAAGCAGCGAGAATGAGGGGAATTGGGTTTTGTGGGAATATAAATCCATTTTTTCGCTTTATCTAGTCTTTCACTGGGTTCCACGGAGCAGCAGGACCACTAGCTCCATCCACCACCCCTGTGAGGCTGGGCTGGGGAAGCTCCATTCACTCACCTCGGGACAGGTGCCTTGGGCTTGCTGGATTGTGGCAATGAAATTGGTCACCAGGAAGATCACATTTTCTCCCTGGGAAGCAAGAAGGCGCCATCAACGGGGGGGAAGGTGACACCAGGGTAGGTCCAAGGGGACGTCCTATGACACCACGGGCAGAACAAGCAATAATGGCCTTGCCAGGGCTTTGGGAAGCCAGTGGAACCAGCGGCATCCCCTTGCCAAGGTGACTGACCGCATGTGCGACCTCCCAGCCCCGGCCCGTGACCCGGCCGTACCTGCGGGGGCCAGGTGAGATCCGCAGCGTCCCAGAGCCGCCGGCCAGCCGCCTCAGCGGCCGCCGCCCCCTTCACCTTGGTGACCACGGCAACACGCGGGGCCTCATCGCGCTCCTGGTAACCCTTCCGCAGCAGCAGCACCCACCTGCGGAGGGGCGGAGGGCTCTGAGGGACCCCCGGCCGGGCCCCAGGGCTGGGGGTGCGTCCCTACCCAACACCCGAGGGCAGGGTCCCCACCCCAGCGGGGACCGGCCACCCCGAGGGCAAGCTCCCTACCCCAGCAGGTAGCCAAGCGCGCTCAGCTGCAGCAGCCGGTGCAGCAGCCCCACCCGCCGGTTCCGCGTCAGCGAGAACTTGGCAGTCTTGTAGTCGAGCAGGGACCCGCAGGGTGGGCCCGGCATGGCGGCACCGGCGGGAAAAACGGGCACAGCGTGGGTGGCGGCACTGAGGGGAAAGGCGGGCGCGGTGGGGATAGCGGCACTGGGAGAGAAAGGCGAGCACGCTGGGAAAGGAGGACTGGGAAGGGAAAGGCGGACAGAACGGGATGGCGGCCCTGGAGCCGGCGGTCACTACAGCCCCGGCCCCGCCCGCGCTCCCCGCCACAGCCCGGCCCCGGCCCGGCCCCTCCCCGCCCCTCCCCGCTGCCACGGCGGCTGAGGGCTGTGGGCTCCTGGGGCCGGGCTGGGGCTGCAGCCTCGGCACCGCTGCGGTGCGGGTCACAGCGGCTGTGGAGCCTTTCAGACAGCCGGGTGAGCCTCTGCTGCCCCGGGCAGAGCCGCAGGCCCTCCCCACAGCGAGAATCACTGAATGGTTTGGGTCGGAAGGGACCTTAAAGCCCATCCAGTGCCACCCCTGCCATAGGCAGGGACACCTCCCACTGTCCCAGGCTGCTCCAAGCCCCAATGTCCAACCTGGCCTTGGGCACTGCCAGGGATCCAGGGGCAGCCACAGCTTCTCTGGGCACCCTGTGCCAGGGCCTGCCCACCCTCCCAGGGAACAATTCCTTCCCAATATTCCATCCATCCCTACCCTCTGGCACTGGGAAGCCATTCCCTGTGTCCTGCCCATCCATCCCTTGTCCCAAGTCCCTCTCCAGCTCTCCTGGAGCCCCTCTAGGCACTGGAAGGGGCTCTGAAGTCTCCCTGGATCCTTCTCCAGGTGAACACCCCAGCCTATGCTAAACCAGCACAGACTTCCCCCCCCCCAGTCAAGGGATGGGCAATTTGTCTTTCCCACTAATGAAAATGATGTCACTCCTCCGGGTGTTGGAGCAGCCCAAGTTTTAAATGAAGGATATATCAAAGGCCCTTTCCAGCCTGCCCTGCTGGAGGTTTGGGGACCACCCAGAGCCCAGGGTTCACCACATGTGATGTGATGTTGTCCAGCAGTGGGGATTTGCCAGCAGACTGCTTTGAAGTGCTCAGGAACCAGAATCATCTTTCCTAGATGCAGGTGGGAGGATGGGATGTGTAAATGGGTCAGTACACCTCTTGCCCCTTCGATTGAGAATTTTTCTTTTGTGTCATCTCCCCTGGAGTACTCCACATTTTTACATTAATATTTTTAGGAAGAAATTATAAACCTTCTGTATATTCATGTCAGTCCCATCTGAAGCTGCTTTGAGCATCTTAGAAATGTGTCGTTTGGACCATAAAAGAGTACAGTCTTTCCTACTCATTTTTGATGATAAACCTTCTTGTTTTGTGAAGTCTGTTTTGTCTGGAATAGTTCTCTGAGGTCCCTTCCAGTTAATTTTCCTGTCTCTGCTGTTTGTGGATGGAGAAAATAACTTGATTTTGTAGTATCTGTTGTATAATCACAAGGTCAGGGCCATGCTTCTGTTTAACTGTAAAAATTTTTGAAATTAGAATTGCCTCTGACAGAGAGGAGGATAATTCGGGCAATACAGGTTTAAATGTTGCATTCAGGATTCAGAGCACTTGTGAGTAAACTAAAGGGGCACTCACTCCTGGTGTAGTCACAGGCTGCAGGCAGAAGTGATGCCCAGGGAGGTACATTGTCAGGCCCAGTGGGCCATATTTTTTTCCTCTACATTGTGAATAGTGGCAGCAGAAGTATTTTTCATCATTTTAATGGAAAGATAAATCAATCCTTCAAAAACATAATGAATTACCTTCAGCTGTATCAAATGTTTGCTTTCCTGGCAAAGCTTGAAATTATTTTTGAAGGGGAGTCTTGTACTTACGTACACCCTTGTCAGCCTGTGTTTGGGGACTCCCTTTGCTGATCTTGTTGGTGTCAGCCTCGTTACTGCTCTTTTCTTTTGGCTCCTGACTTTAAGCAGCTGTTATTTAATTGCACATCCCTGCATTCACAGCACTCCTGTGATGCCACCCAGTTACTGCTCCCTGGGCCTTCTTCTGCACTGGTATCACCAGGCTCACTTGTGCTGGGCTCAAGCCCTCCATCCTTTCCTCTGGACTCTCCACTTGTGCTCAACATTTCTTATGACATCATCACTCATCCCTAACCTTCCAACCTTTAGATTCCTTTTTGCACGTTCCTGGCACAGGCTTCACCTTCTCCATCTCTATATACACCACATCCCCAGCTGTGTGTATCTCCAGGATGGAGATTCACAGATCTCCCTACTCCTGGTCTCACCCTGAAGCTGTACTCCAAATCCCTCTGCTTCCAGCACTGCTTTGATGAGTACACACTCAGAAAGGCAGATACTGAACTCTTTCTCTGCCATGCCACGCTGTATACCAGATCCATGTTCTCCCTGGGTGGTGTCTTTTGTGCAAAATTCAACATCCACTCCATCCACTGCTTCACAACCCTCAATCCTCACACATCTCACCTGCTATAGCCTCTTCCTTGAACATCCTTCATGTCTTCGGTGGGCTTCTCTGGCTCACAGGAGAGAAAACAACCTTAATCCTCACCAATTCTGGCCACCAGGAACACCCCTGCCATCCACCTGGTTCCTTCACAGTTCTGTGCTGCTTTTTTACCTTGTGTTCACCTTTGAAGGCTGCAGTGGCTGCTTGTCTCCACCTCAGTCCTCCTCACCTCCTGTTCCTTTCACAGTCCAACAGTTCTCCTCAGCTATCTGCTCTTCAGGCCAGACTTGCTGAATCCCTGTTCGCAAGGTATTCAGTGGTTCTAGTATTGAGCCTTTTTTTGTGTGTCCAAGTGTCAATTCCATATAGTTCCTCTTTGTTTTCTTTGCACCAAGTGCCAGATAGCAGTTGGATGCATCCTGAAGGTGTTACAGCACACCAGCATTGCTGCCTCTTTCTAGGTCCTGTCCCAGTCAGAGCACAGAGGTTACACAATCCACATTGGTTACCCACTAATAGTATTTTTCCACAATTCTTGAGCAGCCTTTGCTCAGTGGCCTTTTAAAGCCTTGACTGTCCTCGTCCTCCAACACCTTTTGGAAGGATCTGCCAGCTTGTTTTGCTGCAACACTCTGAGACTGCTCCAGCTGCCTGTTTCTGGAAAATAAACATTACTACTTCAGGGAAGCTCACTGCCTGATTCCACGTGGAACTTCTCTGGTGTAAGTTACACAGGTGATCCCAAAGTTCTAGCTGTAGCAGCTACTAACTTTGCAGGCAGGGCTGGACAGTGGAGCCTCCAGCATGGCTCCAGCTGCTCCCCCCCACACAGAAAAGGGGTTTTTGTGTTTTCCAAGTATTTTTCTTGAGTATTTTCATCTCCTTTAGGATATCGAGCATGCTGACATGCCCAGACATGAGTTGGCTCTTGTCCCAGCAAGGATTGGAGCCCACAGTGGTGCCCTAGAATGCTTCCAGCCTAGCAAGAGAAGTGTGGGATCATGAGAAATCAGCCATCCTGGCTTTAGAGGAGCCACTTGCTGCAGCTCCTTCCTGCCAGCATCTGACAGACGTTTCATAACCTCAGGCCAAGCTGTCATTGCCTCAGGAAGCATTTCTGGTCTGTCTAAATCTCCCTCATGGCAGCTTCAGTCCACTGCTTCATTTCATGTCTCCTGTGCATGTGGGCGAGATTTATTCTCCTTTTACAGAATCTGTAAGATTATTGGGGTGGGTAAGCTGCAGTTTTGTGTCTGTGTGGTGTGTTACATGTGGGGCAACAGCTGCTTCCTCCCTTGCCCCCTGAGCAGATGCAGTGGATACATCTGGTGTTGGAAAGAAGCCTCTGCCACAGCTGTTTGTGCCCTCACACAGCTCCTTGGAAAGTGCTGAGACAGGGAAGAGCTGTGGCTGCAGGGACTACTGAGACACAGCACAAATGACCTGGGGATCTGTGTGCCTGACTGCCAGCACAACGTGCAGGGACGAGGGGACAAGAAGACCACCTTGCTCTGTGCCATCTTTGAATGCCCTGCCATTCCCTGGTTGGTAGTAGGAGCAGATACACCACTGCTGGCATCCTGGAATGCTGCGTGATGCTTACCTCATCGTTGGGCTGTGTCTGCAGGAGAAGGAGGAGAGAATGGCAGGATATTGAGAGGATTACTTACAGCCAGCCTCCCCGAGCCCTGCAGCTCATCTGTGCTGCTCTCAGAGCCAGGGGGGTGGGGGGTGGGGAGGGATAATTTAGGAACATGAGGTTGGAAAGTAATTTAATTAGGACATGGAGCTGCTCTCTCCTGGGTGCAACCCACCACCCCCTTCCAGGGCTTGGGGCTCCCCTTTTCCTCCCTTATGGACAGGGCTCAGCTATGCAAGCAGCTACTTATTCCATTTATTAAACTGTGCATCTGCAACTCCTGCTTCCCTGTGCTTCCCCAAGCAGGAGCTCAGCAATCCCTGTGGGCTTCACAGCCCAGAGATCTCTGCAGCTCTCACAGCTCCCATCCCCAGGGCTCCATGGGCAGCAGCAGTGATCCTGTGCCCTGAAGCCTCCAAAGTCATCACTGGCTCAGTCCTTGTGTCCATCCCTGGAGCATCCCTGAGCTGCACCTGGGGCTAAAGTCCACCGGCTCAGTTACTCACTGCCATTTAAATGGACAGGGTGGCAGCCCCAGCACTGATTCTCTCTCTAGTACAAATCCCATGTTATTCTGGATTTGCATTTCTCCTTGTCCTGCTGCACCTGCCTTAGGGGAACTGTCCTCTCAGGGCACAATAAACAGCACTGCCCTGCCAGCTACTCTCCCAGTCCTCCCAGTCCAGCAGCGTCACTGGAGAGGCTCAGCCAGCCCTGCCTGCTGCCTGCCCACTCCCACGCTGTGGGGATTATCATGCAGGACTCACATTAACCCTCTTAGCCCAGCCCAGAGCACGTGTGCCAGAGCTGCTCCTGCCCCAAGGCCCATAAAGCCCTTCCCAGTTCCCGAAGCCCCAGCACTGGCCACTCCAGCACTGACCCACATACCTCCCTGCAGCTCTGGAACTAGACTGATTTCCTGCAGCCTGATTACACCATTGCCACGGCACCCAGAAAATAGAGGACTTTATTTATATTTTTCAGCTAATTTGGAGAAGGATATGCTCTGGAAAACAGGTGTATGATCAGCCACAGGGAAGCAGCAAGCAGCTGCCCCTGGAGCTCCACAAAACAGCATACGGGGAGCTGCACATGGGAATGGTTTAGTTTTACATCTCTTTGGAATTGGGGCTATGGATGGGGGAGCCAGTGTTTTCTCTTACAATTACAGGCTGCCATCTTAAAGCCCTGCTGATGTTTAGTTTGGATTTTTTTTCTCTGCTGATACAATTTTCAAAAACAAATTCCTGCCGAAGGGCTGTCTGGGTGCCAGTGGCTCCTGCTAACCCCCTTTTTTCTGTGTGTATTAATGAGTAGACAATTAAAAATCAATTAATACGTGTTCCGTGCAGAGCATGTTACTGCTGTAGGATGGTGTATGACACATGAACCGACCAATTTTGTAATCCTATTTAAAAAAAAACCCACAAGTGTGCTTGAGAGGCCCCACTGGCCTCCCAGGCGCCTGGGAATTACACTTCAATCCTTTAATACCCTGCTGGCTGCATCCCTGGCACCCCCTGCTCGGCTGGGGAGGACCCCGTGCTTTGTGTGCCACAGCCTAACAGGGATTTCTGTGCATTTTTAGAAATGAATGTTTTTAAATAGATTAAATATCAGTGGTTACGAAGCTCATTCAATAGCTCTTTGGTCTTTTGCAGCTTAAAAGGCTGATTGAGACTCCTGTGAAGAGAGCTGAGAGACATGACTGCTATCGACTTTCCTCTACAGGGGAACGTAAAAGTCACCCTCAGCCCATCCCTCTCTGTGAGGACTTTCCTGCCCTTCCCCAGCCCTGTGCTGGGCTCCCTTCTCCTCCTGTGTCTCTGTGGAT
Source organism: Vireo altiloquus (assembly GCA_013396875.1). NCBI lineage: Eukaryota > Metazoa > Chordata > Aves > Passeriformes > Vireonidae > Vireo > Vireo altiloquus. The sequence goes on from VZRF01002343.1 coordinate 203,159, forward strand.
CTTTTTATTCACCTTTGTCCTGCTGACAATGGATTTATTACTGAGATTAAAGCTGAGTCGCTAAGGAGGGTTCAGCCTCTGCCACCCCAGGTGCCTGTTGAACACTTGCTTTTTAATGAAGAAGGACTCTGTTATCTCAGGAAGGACATTTCTCTAGAAAACAGCAGCGTGGGGATGGGTGTATCTGTGGGTTATCCTTTAATTCCCATTAATTGCACAAGTTCTCCTACCCTCTGGCTCATAACCTCAGGCAGCTTTAGTGACCTTGCCCTGGTGCTGCTCAGCACTGTCCCCCGCTGCTCACAGGGGGGTTCAGTCCCATCTGGGTTAATATCAGGGTATTTGTGTACTCTGAGGCTCAAGTCCCAGCCTACCCCTCGTTTCTGGGGTCCTCGTTTCTGTGGGTCTGGCTGGAACTCGTCCATGTGACTGGAACCCCAGTGGTAGCAGGGTGGCATGACCCTCTCTTTCCCCACTTTCTGGGGGGGCTTTCCTGAGCATCGACTGGGGAGCAGCTTCCCACCTTGAGTCTTGGGGACACAGAGATGACAACGAGCCAGAGCCATCACAGAAACAGTGTTTATGAGGATGACCAAATCAGCCTGTTGCTCACAAGCCACGACACAGAGGTGCGAAGTGGGGCCACAGCTCCGGCAGTGCAGGGATGAGGCAGGACACGGAGCAGTGCTGGCAGACAGAGGGGTTCACCAGAGCCAGCGTATCCTACTGAGGGTATCCACAGCCTTTCTAGGGCCCCCCAGGCACTGGCCAGCGAGAACAGCTTGCCCACAGTCCCCATCTCCTTGCAGCATGCAAAGGGTGGGGATGGAGCAGGGTGTCCATGCTGCAAGGCCTGTCAGGTTGGCAACCTCATGTTTGACTGACTTCCAAAACATGCCAAACTCTCTTCCCTTCCACTTTAGGCTGCCCACCGACAAAACAGCCAGGGGTGGCTGCAGCAGTGCTGCTGGGGACCCTCCGTGACACCCTTGCAGCTGAGGTGACTCCAGAGCACAGGGATGATTGCTGGGGAGTGGGCAACATTGAAAAGCACCTGCTGAGCCTGTCCCAAGCCCCAGAGAGCCTGGAAGGGGCATCACGTGGGTCTGACCCCCCCATGGTGGGGCAGATGGTGCTGCTGGGGTGCAGAAGTGGGCAGCCAGCTCCAAGCAGATCAGCCCAGGGATGCTGCTGGGGACGTCCAGGGACAAGGCAACATACCTGGGGTCCTGAGCACCCATACCCTGCTCAGGGCTGGGGCAGGAGCCTGGCATTATCCTCCAGCAGGCATGGCCCCCAGGCCATCCTCAGACAGCCAATTCCAGCAGCTGGGAAGGTGCAGCTGGGCTGCTGCCATGCCAGCCTCCACTGGCTTTCTTGGGGTGCCTGCCCAGCTACCCACTCTGGCCATATTCCTTCTGCATGTCATGTGTGCAGCTGCCCCTCAGCCCCAGCCTTCGAGGAGAGCAGCCTTGGGGACAGGGATGGCAGATGTGGGGATGCATGATTGGCCCCTGCCTCCTTCTGAAGGGGACTCTGCAGGAGGCAGGGGGGCTGCAGGCAGGACGAGAGTCAGGATGCACAGCACTGGGCTGCCTGTCCCAAGCCCTGGGGAACCTCTGCATCCCTGGCTGCAGGGATGTGCTGTCAGACAGGAGATGTGCTGGACGGTGGCAGGGTGTGCTCGGGGAGAGGTGACGAAGACGCAGCTCCTCATGAGCAGGGTAGGCACTGGGCTGAGATCCAGCTCCTGAGTGCAGGGGATGGGGAGGGAGGCAGCCAACCCCTCCGCACTCTGTCAGAAGCGCATGGGGAAGGGTGAGCATCCTCATCCTCTCCAGATGGAGCCCCACATCCAGGTCAGCCCCAGTGGCTCTGCTGTCAGAGGCACCAGGAGGAGGGGGGTGGGTCTCTGGCCTCACCGCGGGAGGGGATTCCGATGCTCCCATCTCCAGGTGCCCCTGTTCCCAGGGGTGTCATCTCTTGCAGTCATCGATGTCGGTGTCTGGCAGCCCAGTGGCAGGCTGGGAGCCGGGCTGCACTGCCTGCACCCTCTCCTCCAGGCTGCCACCCGGGAACACCACGTAGCGGGCGCTGACACGCTGGGGCTGTGGCTCCCGCAGGTTCTCCTTGCTGTGCCAGATGCCATAGCTGAAGTAGATGAGCAGGCCTGCAGTGGGGACAGGGACAGCAGGAGCTCCAGCACAGCCTAGCTGCTGGCATCGTCATGGCTGGCATCATAGTGGAATGTGGCACAGATGTGGCCGGCAACCCGGCAGAGTAAAAGCCAAAGCACCGCAGGGGCTTAACTGAGCTGCTTGCAGGAGGAAAAGGGTCCTGCAGGATGTTAAGAGCAAGGGGAGCACCCTCGGTCCCTGGGAAAGGGAAGGACTTCCTGAGGAGCAGGGGATGGTTCTGGCCCAGGGCTTGAAGGAGGATCTGAACTTCAACAGGGACAAGCTGTAATGCTCCAAGAAACAGAGAGACTCAGGAGATGGTGGCTTGCATCTCCAAAGGGGAACTGGAGGCAGAAAGGGGCAGGATACACTTTATAGACCTGTAAGTGGAGGAGAGGAGAGGAGAGGAGAGGAGAGGAGAGGAGAGGAGAGGAGAGAGGAGAGGAGCTGCCAAAGCAGCTGGAGGGTGCCAAGACAAGCCCTGTTACCCCTCCCCGGAGCAGCCATGGGAGCACTCACCTAAGAGGAGCCAGATGGCAAAGCGGAGCCACGTCATGTAACTGAGTTTCAGCATCAAGTAGATGTTGAGGATGATGCTCAGTGCTGGGGATAGAGGTACCAGGGGGATCTGCAGGAGAAAAGGAGCTGGCGGGGGTGAGACCTGCAGGACCACATTCCCCGTATTTAAAATCATAGGGACAAAAGACAGTACTGGCAGATGTGTGGGACAAAGGGACTGTCATCTTGGGATTTCTAAAAGTGGCACTTTTTTTTAAGGTAAAGGAACAATGGAGTCAGGATCTGGGAGCCAGGCTGGCACGGTGGGCACAGGCATCATTGTGAGGACCAAACAAGCTCCTGGTGTGATCCTGAGCCAACATGGTCCTTCCTGGAGGAGCCAGGACAGGGGCATGGCAGGGAAGTGATGTCACCACTGGTGTTATGAAGCCACACTGACTGCATCAGGGCCCAGGTGGGCTGAAAACAGGAGACAGGGAGCACAAGAGGCATAGCAGTGGTTTGGAGGCTGAAAATGAGCTCCATCACCTAGCTGAAGGGCAGCCAAAGTACGGAGCTGGGGTAGAGAGGAGCGGAGGACTTGTGGGGATGCAGAGAAGGGAGCCTAAGGTGGACAGGAGCGATCCCTGAGTCCATTGGGATGGACACAGAACTTCTGGGGATGTCCCCTTCTGGGGACCAGTGGCCACACAGAGTAACAGGCAGAGGCACCAACACTCCCCATACCCAGTGTCCACAAACACCCTCTTCCTCCTCCCCTCCCTCCTCCTCCTTCAGCAATTGTGGTACTTTCAACAAAGTGCTGTGCCTGGGAGCCCTGTGGGTCCATCAGAGCTGCTCCTACCTCCCCTCACCCCTGCAGTGGATTCCCTGCCTGGGCCTCGGGCATACCTGGAAGGTCTGGGTGCTGTGCTGTTGCTCGTGCGCCCAGATGAGGAGGAGGCTGAGCAAGAAGCCCAGACTGAAGAGGACCAGTAGCAGGGAGTAGCTCCAGGTGGGCAGGTAGAGGTGGGTGTTGCCAAACACCAAGATGGAGCAGAGGCAGACGGCAGACACCATCAGGGTCACCACGGCCACTGTGACCACCTCACCCGGGTAGAAGTCGCTGAGGAACTCTAGGTAAGGCTCAAACGCTGCCTTCAGCTGCCCGGGCTCCCGCTGCTCTTTGCTCTTATCCCTGTCCACCAGCTGCAGCTTGTCAGAGAAGGACTCATACTCCTTCAGCTCGCTGCCAGACGCACCCTCATGGGGCTCGGGGTTGGGCCGGCCACCAGCCACCGGCATGGGGACATCCCCCTTCTGCTGCTGGAAGCGCAGGACGATGATGCTTGCAGCCACAAAGGTGTAGGCCAGCAGGGTACCGATGGACAGGAACTGCACCAGGGCCTCCAGGTCAAAGACCAGGGCCAGCAGGGCCATGAGCAGCCCGAAGACAACGATGCCGACGACAGGCACCTGTGTGCGGGGGTGCACTCGGGAGAAGACCTGAAAGAAGAGCCCATCCTCGGCCATGGCATAGACGATGCGTGGCAGGGAGAAGAGGTTGCTCAACAGAACTGTGTTCATTGCTGAGGGATGGGCAGAAGAAGGGAGACCCCATCAGACCCAAACCCAAACTGGGGGCTGTTCCCAGCCCCCAAGGCAGAGGGGGTGGGCAGCTCCCTCCCGCCGCTGCCTGTACTCACCACAAATGGAGCCGGCAGCCACCAGAAACCCTGCCCAGGCGTAGCCCCTCCTGTAGAACGCATCAGCCAGGGCAGAGTCAGGGTCCAGCGTGTGCCAGGGCACCATCAGCGTCAGCACAACTGACACCAGGATGTAGGCACCGGTGGCCAGCCCCAAGGAGAATGCAATGGCCCTGGGGACAGCCCTCTGTGGGTTCCTGGCCTCTTCGCTGGAGGCTGCGATGACATCAAAACCCACAAAGGCGTAGAAGCAGGTGGCTGTGCCAGCCATGATGCCCGACAGCCCATATGGGGCAAAGCCACCCTCCTGGGTGCTCCAGTTCTTGGGCTGTGCGAGGACAAAGCCCATAATGAGGATAAAGAGTATGACGCCCATGCTGATGGCCGAGAAGATGTGGTTGAGCCAGGAGGACACTTTGGCCCCAAAGGAGATGAAGGCAGTGGCTACCAGCAGGATGGCGGCCGCCAGGAAGTCTGGATAGCGGGCCAGGAACGGCACCTGCCAGGCACCCACATGGGTCTCGGTGAAGTTCTTGATCTTGTGGTTAAAGATGGAGTCCAGATAGCCACTCCAGGCCCTGGCCACCGCAGCCCCCCCAATCATATACTCCAGCAGCACGTTCCAGCCGATGAGGAAAGCCCAGATTTCACCCACAGACACATAGGTGAACATGTAGGCAGAGCCTGTCTTGGGCACGCGGGCTCCAAACTCGGCGTAGCAGAGAGCAGCCAGGAGAGAGGCAAAGCCGGCGATGATGAAGGAGATGATGACGGCGGGGCCGGCGATCTCCTTGGCCACGGTGCCTGTGAGGACGTACAGCCCAGAGCCTACCATGCCCCCGATGCCCAGCAGTGTCAAGTCGATGGTGGAAAGGCATCTGTTGAAGGATGTCTCCATCATGTCGTCCTCCAGGGTCTTCACCCGGTTGAGTTTCTGGCAGAAGCGCGTCAGGTCGGTGGAGCGGGGCAGCCATCTCGCCATCCTGGAGGCAGCAGGCCCTGCCCTCAGCAGAGTGAGGGGTCCTCAGCAGCGAGACCCTGCCTGGAGACCTGGTAGAGGGGCAGGAAGGGGTGAGCATTCCCTTGGCAGTGAGGTATCAGTGGGTACAGGGTGGAAAAGCCACCAGGGCACATTCCAGGTGTCCCTGGCTCCTCAGCCAGCATGGAGCTCAGCACAGACTGTACCCTCCTCCAGGGGTGGCACAGGACAGGGACATGTGCCTGTGTGCCAGGTGACAGGCAAACCACAGTGCTCCCAGGGCAGCATCTCCCCTTTAAAGGCCAGTCTGCTCTGGCCCTGATGAAGGTTTCCTTGCTGCATCCTCTCCACCTTATCCAACATCTACCTGAACTTCACCCTGCTGTGCCGGGACCCCACCATAGGGGTATGCAGCATCTCCCTGCTCCCAGGGTCCTGCTGCTTCCCCAGGGAAAGCTCAGGCATGATGCAGAGGCTGCAGCAGAAGTCCAGAGCAGCTCCTGTGAGGACATGGGAATCGCCAGCCAGACCAAGAAACAGCCAGGAACCAGCCATGCTGGCAGCTGCCACCATTACAGTGGGAGGAGACAGCTCTGGGGACCTTCAGGTGCCGCTTCCCAGCTGCTCCCTGGGGTGATTGGTGACTTTGGGGACACTCTCCCCTCCCAGCTGCCCTCTTTCCTGTGCCAGAAGCCCCACGCCTACGTACACAACGCATCCTGCTCACAGGGCTGGTGCAGCCCCGCTCCAGGGTTCACCTCTCAGAGGCCAAAAGGTCCTGGAAAAGCCACTGGGAGATGATGGAATGATAGGGCCAGTGATGGTCCATAAGGACAAGGGGCACAATCCGTGCTGGCTGAGACCCCCATCCCTGCACCCCCGGGTCCCCACGGCTGCAGGCGTTGTCAGCCCTGGGGTCTCCAATCCCAACACACGCAACAGGTGCAGCTGGGAGGATGCGGAGCTCGGTGCCCACCGGACACGGAGCATCCCTGGAGTTCGGGGGGTGGCCGAGGGTGGAGACCCCCGGACCGAGGAGGGTGCGTGGGGGGGTCCAGATTCATCCTGCGCGGGGAGAGGCGATAGTTTCGCCCCTACTCAGCCCCATCACGATGCCGGTTCCGGGCGGCGCCGAGCCCCGGCCCCGATCCCGGCCGCGCTCCCCCGGGACGCTCCCCACAGTGCCGGTCCCAGCCTGGCTCCCGGTCCCAGCGGTTCTCGCTCACCTGCGAGCGTGGCCGGGGGCCCCGCACCGACCCCGGCCTCACCTGCTCCGCGCCGCCGCCGCCGCCGCCGCTGCCCGGCTCCGCCTCCTCGGGCTCGGCGGAAGGNCCCCATCCCCAGGGGCGTCTGCCCGGAGCGGGGAGCAGAGGTTGGGGGGTCCTGCACCCTCAGCCCCAGGGAGGGGCAGACGTGTGGGGACTCCCCACGGCCCCAGGGTGGGCATCCCCCCGAAGCGTGTGCGCGGCTGGAGCCGCACAGAAAACGGGATGCAGGGTGGTCATGAAGATGTTCCCAAGGCTGGAGCCCTGGGTTGTCCTGGAGACAGACTGGGAGAGCTGAGGTGTTCACATGGAGAGGAAAAGGCTCCAGGGAGACCTCAGAGCCCCTTCCTGTGCCTAAAGGGGTTCCAAGAGAGCTGGAGAGGGACTTGGGACAAGGGATGGAGGGACAGAACACAGGGAATGGCTTCCCAGTGCCAGAGGGCAGGGATGGATGGGATATTGGGAAGGAATTGTTCCCTGGGAGGGTGGGCAGGCCCTGGCACAGGGTGCCCAGAGCAGCTGTGGCTGCCCCTGGATCCCTGGCAGTGCCCAAGGCCAGGTTGGATGGGGCTTGGAGCAACCTGGGACAGTGGAAGGTGTTCTTGCTCATGAGCTTCTAATCCAAGGTCCCTTCTAACCCAAAGTACTCTGTGATTCTGTGATGGAGCAGTTATCCCAAATCCCATCCACCGGATGCAGTTCTGGATGGAGCAAAGGGCTGAGACCCTTCCTCTCCACCTCTACTCACTCTGCTCTGAAGCTGCTGCCTGAAGGACAGGCACATTCTCTGTGTTCAGGTGTTTGTCACGGAGAAACTGAGGTGTGGGGAAAGCTGCTGGAGGGGGAGCTCCTGAACAGGCCCCTCCAGCTCACAGTCCTCCTGTCTGGCCAGGGCCTGGGCAGGAGCACAAAACCTGAGCAAAAGCCTGTGGTGCTTCCATCTGGCTCTGCAGGGCAATGAAGGGGAATCACCTCTGTCCATCTCTAAATCAAAAGGTCTTTTTTTTCCGGAAGTGCTTCACCTCCTCTTGAACCAACCCAAATCTTCAGCCTCTCCAGCCCCCTGGGGCAGGAGTTTCCCAAGCAGTCACCTGTCCCACCCAAACCTGCCTATTACAGGTGCCCTGCAATGCTCCTGTATTTCTAGAGTGGAGTACTCCTCCATGTCACTCACTGGAGTTTTATCTCCACCCTGCCCCCTTTTGTGCCCTTTGTCAAAGATAAAGGAGTCCAGCTCAGCTGGAAGATGTTCCAGATTCCCGGTGTCCCTGGGGCCTTTGCAGAGCTTGTTCTATCCCTACTGTGCCTTTGTCAGAGTGAAAGGATTTGCATTTAGGTGCTTCACAGCAGCAACATGTTTTTCATTTTCTTCTCTGATCCCCTTCTCATGACTCATCTAATTTTCTGATGGCACCTGAGCACTTAAGCTGACATTTTCATGGACTCACCAGTCATCACCCCAAATGTCACCCTCAAGTTGCACCCACAACTCAGAGCCCACTGTGCAACACTTGAGGGCTCCCACCTGAACACATTCACCTTTTTCCTCACTGAATCGACCTCCTTATGCAGAGGGGACCTCACTCTCCACCTCAACAGCCCAAAATATGGGAAAAGGAAGGAGGAAACAGGAGTTGTCCCTTCCTGCCACCCCATCACTCGCCTTCCACCAGCTCCTGGGTGAACATGGGGCTGGCATAGAGCCATAGCTCTCACATCAGCCACCTTGCACCTGAACAGGGAACTTGATCCTAGGGTTGCATCCCCTCTCCATGTCACTTCTGGCACACGTGGAGCTCTGGGCAGGCACTCTTGCTCCAGCTCTGTAGATGGCTGAAGCAAAACACATGTTCTTGGAACACTGGTTAGAGTTTAGGGGCTGCACAGGTCACTGAACCAAGGAGCTGAGACAGCCAAAGCCCAGCAGAACTTCCAGTCCCTTTGGGTCGCTCTCAGCAGGTCTGCCCTCTGTTACTGGCAGTACCACAGCTGCAGTGGCTAGGGCAATGCTGTGGGATGGTGTCACCCTCTGGTGACACAATGACACTTGCTTGGAAAAGTATCAGCATCCTCCACGTTGTACTGTCCAGTTTTAGGGGGCTGAGCAAGTGTTCCTCTGCTGAAATCCTGCTGACCTGATCACAAGCCATCCCAGGGGTTTTGCTCCTTTAGGGTAACCTTTTTCACCAGCTACCCACATCTGACCCCCTGCAGCTCTCCACCTTGGCCTTTCTGAAACCCAGTCTGACAAGAGGCATGGAAAATTTCAGCTTGGATCTTATCAGCTGCCTGGCAGAGCCATCTGCAAACAGATGGAAGCAGGAAGCCCAAGAGCTGCTGTTGTCATGGCAGCACCAGAGCAGCCCCCATGATCCCTGGCACTAGCTCTTCTTGGAGAGACAGCAGCAATTCTGGATCACAGGGAGCTCTGGGCTAAGGTGGGCTCCATTCCTAGCCCCACAGGGCAGTGCAGTGAGGCTGAACCCACTGGCAGTAGTCTCGATCCCAGCTTCTCCAGCCACACCCTCACTTTGCTGCTGCTCTAGCCATTCCAGAGCTCTTGTGTAGAGGAAAGGTGAGCTTCTGGGAGGTAGTGTGATGCCTCTGCATCTGGGCATCTTTTCCTGCCTTAGAACCCATTGTTCACCCCTGCCTTCCTCATCCTCGCCTCGGGAAGCAATTTCTTTGCCAATAGCTCTGGTCACAAACCTGAACAGATGCTGGCTTCACCCAGTCTGCACCAGTGACTACCCAGGAGGATGAAGATGTCTCCAGAGGGGAATGTTGCCCACCTTGCCCATCACCATTTCTCAGCAGTGTAGCATAGAGCTCCCACCTGAGGGTCCACTGGCAACACAGTTCCAGGAGGTCTGCAGGGACCCTGCTGTGGTGCAGGTCCCACACCAGCCTAGCTTCCAGACAGGGATTTTTATCCAGGAGGTGAAGACCCCACACAAACAGTAGGTCTTGTCTCCAGCTGCTGCACCACAGCAGCATCACCCCCATGGGGAGGGAACACCCACACATGATGGAAATGGGAGGGGGCCTCAAATTTCTGAAAGCCTCATTGGTCCTTGCAGCTCTGATCTTTGTCTCCTCCACCACCAGCTCTCCCGACCATAAGGCCACCCACAAGTTCTTCCAAAACCCTGAAAGATCTCAGAAACACTCCAGGTTCCTCCCCAGCTTCCATCTAACACACCACAAGCCCCACACTCATCAAGTGAGGACAGGACAAACACAATCACTGGCATACAGAAAGCTGCGGCCTCGGAAAGGAGGACAGAGTGTTTTATTTCTCTTAATTTGGAAACGGGTTTAAAAGAACAAAACAAAAGCTCTGCTTTCCAAGTCAGTGGTAACACTGCAAACACCAGTCCAGTAACTCTGGGCTGAGGCCTGAAATCCTCCTTTAATGTAGATAATGCTGGCCAGCATACAGATAAACTAATACAGCCTGGAAGAGATTCTGGGAAGGGCCTGCCTGTCTAAGAGGTTGCTTCTGCCTCAACAACACACAGACACATCCTTGGAATTGTTTTTCCCCCAGTTATATCACCTAAACACAGGGTCACCCTCACACAGTGGGGCTTGGTGTGCTGCCTCAGTGCTCAGCCCAGCCTTGGCTCAGTGATGGGCTCAGCACCACTGCAGGACATTCCTGGCAGGTGACCATGCTCCATCAGCTCCCAGCTGAGCCAGATGCAGCTGACACTGCTCTGAAGACCAGAGAGCCATCCCCACTCTCTGCCTGCCAGGCTCTGCCTGCCCCAGCTCTAATCTAAATGCCTCAGCAATTTCTTCTACTCCTGTAGCCTCTTCCTGACACAACACAAAGCATATGCATGGACAGTCTGTTATTTAGAGGAAATCTGAGGAAAAACTCCAGGAAGTGAACAGCAGGTTTGCTCTTTCAGGAAAAAGTCTTCTCAGCCTCAGCTTCCTTCTGCTGCAGCTTCCGGATCAGCTCCAGCAAATTCATCTGTAGTGTCAGCTCCTGCAAATGGAGAGAGATGTTTGTGCCAGGAGATGATCCCATTCCCTGCTACAGGAAGCAGGAAGGATTTGCCTGTACCACCTCCTCAAGAGCTATTTGTTCTTAGGGAATTTAAAAAAAAAAATCAACCAGGCAACTAAAAACCAAAGGCTTCATCTTGTTTAAGTGTTTCTCTAAAGCATGGAGCAGTAATATCTTAGCAAACCTACTGCAAACTGTGGCTGTCTTAGGAACCCCACCCAGCGCCTGAGGATTCCTTAAGGATCCAGAGAGGCTCTTCCTTGACCATGATAAACGTGGCTATGAGGGCTGGCCAGTTCTGCAGGCTGAGGAAGGGCAGTAGCCCCAGAGGAGGTTCTCCAGGCCTCTCCCCATATCCCCCACAGCATCTCCAACTTCCTGACCCCTTCCCAGCACAGAAGGGCAGGAAGAGGAGGGATCACTTTGGGAACCCTTCAAGCAGGATCCAAGGCAGGTGCAACACATGGCTGTGCTGGTGCATCAAATTCCCTGCAGGCATTTCATTCCTGGAAAATTCCCTTTTCCAGGACCACAATCAAGTGGAGACACCAACATCAGCTCATGGTTCCTCTGCCATCTGCTAGTTCTTTAGTTATGTCTAACTCAGAAACAAAATGGTGGAGCCACTAATTCGCAAGTGTAGGTCTCTGACTCAGCCCTGCAGACCCTGAGCTATGGAAATAAAGATCTATTTTTGTAAAAATATATCCCCTGCACAAGGAGGCATTTCATACAGACGGGGGGGAGACACATCAGCTGATGGGAACCACGTGAACAGATTCCAGCAGGGATTTCTTGGTGGTACTCACAGGCACAAGCCAAGATCCGTGTTGGGCTTGGCACCTGTCCTAAAGGCAAACATACACAAACCTAGCAAACAGGAACCCTAGCAAGGGTTATTACTTAAAAAAAACCCAACATAAAGGGCAGGAGGGAAAGAAGGGGCTCCCTGCATTATATAGCCAGGGAATAGCAGCACTGAAAAAATGAGTGTTCAAGGCTCCACAACTGGGAATCGTGTGGGTGGGTGCTAGAAAATGGCTGTTTAGCTTCATTTAAGCTGTCTTTTCTCAGCAGTAGGTCTTTATCAAAGTGACATTTAATCAGCTGAAAAAACAGAGTTAAGAACAGCCTGTTTCTGTGTTCCCTGCAAACTTGTATGGCTTTAGAACAAGACTTGGGAATTTTGAGTCTTTTCGTTCCTGTAGTGGCATAAGGACAAAGTGGACAAACCCAGGCGACTCCTCAGATGTTCTGAGAGCAAATGCACTGAGGAAATTGGGAACAATTCTTTAATCACAGCCTGAGATCATCAGCTCCAGCAAGTCACATGCAAGAATGAACAAGGTGCCTAATAAAAAGTCTTGAAGGCAGTTTTTACAGCTAAGCTGAATACAAAAGCAATAAATTAATAATTTTAGTGCTTTTCAGACTCATTTGAGAGTCACAGGACTGCAGGCTGTTGGCACAGTGTTTTTTCCCTCCACAATGGAAGGGAATACTGCAAGAAGTTGGGAATGCTGCCAAGTGGTACCTGGGTTTCTGTTCTTTTGTTATGAACTGAGTAAAAGGTCTGTCCAGTGCACCACCTACCAGCTAGGAGACAAAGGATGGATTGTTCTGTCTGACACATCCATCCCCAATTTATCTACAGCAGTATTTTTTTAAAAGATATTAACCCAAGAGTACTGTCAAACAAGCATGGACTGGTTTGGGTTGGCAGAGATTTTTAAAGGTCATCCATTCCCACCTCCGACCATGGGTGGGGACACCTGCCACTATCCCAGGCTGCTCCAAGCCCCATCTAACCTGGCCTTGAACACTTCCAGGGATCCAGGGGCAGCCACAGCTTCTCTAGGCACCCTGTGCCAGTGCGTCACCACCCTTGCAGTCAAGAATTTCTTCCCAATTATCCCACTTAAACCTGCCCTCTGGCAGTGGGAAGCCATTCTCCCTTATCCTGTCACTCCAAGCTCTTGTCAAAACACCAACCTGGGGGTTGGTGGTGATGTAGAAGCCAGACACCCCAGCCTTCTCCAGGGTGCTCTGCTGGTCGATTACTTTTTGGTCCAATTCCAAGACTATCTTCTCATCCATCATTCGCTGTTCCTCTCGGATCTGTTGCTCCATGGCCTGGAAAATGTAACAGTTAATGGGAAAGTGAAAGATCTGCCTTCTTCCCGGCTTTTTCTCAACTCTATGACTTTTTACTGGAACCCAAGAGCAACCAGGCCCTGAATCTCTCCTGATGAGTCCAAGGATAGAAGCGAGCAACCAGCACAGCCCCAGGTCTTAACACCTCCACCTGCAAAAGCTGTGGCCTAACTAGCACAGTTATCACTCACACGGGGCAGGAGCTACCTCTTGGAAGCTCTCCTGGATGCAGAGCCCACAATTATCATGTCACAGTGAGAAACCTTCACAAAATCACCTGCAATTAAGGAGGATGCAGAACTTGGATCTACTAGAAGGTGGCCATACAAAAGCTGCTCCAAAGAAAACATTCAGGGCAGAATCTCATGGCAGTAAATGGGAAGGAACTCAAACTCCAGTCCCAAGAGAAGGTAAGGAAAAGGGATAACTGCTCTCAGGATGCTGAGGAATGAACCAAAGCAAGCTCTGTCCCCACACTTTCTTCACTCCAGGGAAGTGGGGAGTGGGAGATATCTTTGTGGGAGATACAACAGATTAAAATCCTTCATTCCCCAGATTTTCCTTCCTCCCACCTACCTCAAAGTGCCACCTACTGTGCTGGAAGAATGACTTTCTTTGGGCTTGGAAAAAAAACCCCAAATTTAAGTGCCTCACATTGTTTAATGTTGGCATCTAATTCTGGGTTAGAGAAAAGTGCCATATCTTGGACAGATCTGAGGCTTAAACACAGGTTTTGCTCCAGCCCTGGTGGCCACTGATCCTGTATGATGGGCTAAGCTTTTCTAAATGCCATGGGTTCCAAACATCCAAAACCTACACCTTGTATTACCTGGCCTGGGAGCCCAATCCCAAGCTGTCTCATGGGAACATGGAAACATTTAACCACAGAGTGCAGCTCCAATTAGACACATATCAGATATAACAGAGATGATCAATCTGTTCCCAAAATGCTCTACAGCAGCATTGTCAGAGGATAAAGAAGGGAAGAAGTGATTCTATTAACACCTTGGAGAAGAGAACAGCAGAAAGGCAGAGGGCAGGTAGCAGAAAGTGGGAGGAAGTTGCACAGCATGTAAGTCAAAGAGAAGTGAGACATATTTGGGTAATTGAATGAAACAATGGAAGCATTTAAAACAGGCAGTAGAGATTACTGCTGCTAGTCTAAATTACTCAGAGACAGAAGTAACAGGGACAGGTACCAGAGGTCCAGCCTAGCTTTAGTTACCTTGACAGGAAATGAGGAATGTGGAAACACCAAAGGATCCAACAGTGAGCACTGACATGGTGCTAGTCATGGGCCAAGGCAGGAAACAGTTCTCGTTCACCTAATGTGGACCAAAGTAACTTCCCCCCACATTTCAACTCCACTGATTAACATAATCAGCTACCTGCCATTTACTTGTTACAAAACTGCCTCTATCACCAAAAACTGACAGAAAAGTCCTTTGGGACTGAACCTTTTCAAAATGCCTTTGGATGCTCTCAGAAACTATTATTATAATTATGAAACTCGAGGTGTTTCCTCCTTACCAGTGCTACTCAGTAAAATGTGATTCTTTTGAGTATTGTTTACTTTTGACTTGTTACAATATCTCAGCAGTTCTCAGGCGCCCTCTGCATGTTTTCTATCACTTGCTTCCTATCCTATACCCACCAGACAATGATGGATCATTAAAGTACTGTGGAGAACACTGCCTTTGGAGCAGGCTCCGGAGCTTCCAAAATTCACAGATCACACCTGGGGTGGCAAGAGCATGGCCCCCTACCTTGGGGGGACAAAACACAGAGCAAGAGGAGGAGGCCTCTAGATTGGGGTGGGGAACCTAGGTCTGTGCTAGCAAGGCCAGCCAGGACAGCTGGTGTCTCCCGAGGCTGCACGGCAGGAATAGCCAAACCCTCTGGAGAAGCTGCAGTGCTCCTGCAGCAATGGGGCTGTGAGAGTCCCGGGAAGGGACACAGCTCTGCACCCAACCCCGCCTCACCTCCATCTCGCGCTGCTGGGCTGCACGGAGCAGTGGCAAGTTGTGGGGCCTGCAGCACTGCTGAGCCTCCTTGTGCCGATGGAACAGCTCCTGCTTCAGCCCTGCCGTGGGCATGGGGAGCTCAGGAGGGCACGCTGCTGCCAGGTGCTCCCAGTGACACCCCTCCCTCCCCATAACCTGCAGTGTCACTCCCCATAGCTCCCTTGTGCCCTCAAAACACACCCCCAGGTACCCCCAAACCTGCCTTTCCAGTGCCACCCCCACAGCCCCCCCAACCTGCCCCTCAGTGTCATCCCCAGCCCCCAGTGTTCCCAGCACAGACCCCTAGTGCCCTCCACTGTCACCCAANACTGCCCTGCAGTGCTACTCCCATTTCTCCTGAGCTGTCCACGCCCTTTGTCCCCCCAGTGCTCCAGGACGGCCATCCCTGTGCCCCTTGCCCCAGTGCTCCCCTCTCCGGTGCCCCCAGGAGCCCAGAACCACCCCCCCGGTGCCCCCGGTACCGCGGTGCTCGCTGTGCAGCTGCCGCCGCTGGCTGTACAGGTTCTTCTCGGTGAGGTGCTGGATCTCCAGCAGCCCCTGCACGATCTCGA
>VZRF01002343.1:227221-248890 GCA_013396875.1 Vireo altiloquus
ATATTAGTAAAGAACTGATATTACTATTCCCTATATCTTTGCCTGAAAGCCCCTTAATTTCAAAATTATAATAATTGTGAGGGAAGGGGGATTGCATCTTCTGTTCCAAGGGAGGCTCCTGCCTTCCTTAGCAGACACATCTCTCAAACCAAGACAACAAGGGATACCAACACGCTCATGGAGCTGGAGCTGGCACACATTGCACCAGGGCTGTGCTGGAGGAAGGGTTCTGAGAACAACCAATGACTAAGGACACAGAATCACAGAATATCCTGAGCTAGAGGGGACCCACAAGAACTGTCCAGCCCAGCTCCTGGCCCTGCACAGACACCCCAACAACCCCACCCTGGGCATCCCTGGCAGCAGTGCCCAAAGGCTCCTGGAGCTCTGGCAGCCTCGGGGCCGTGCCCATTCCCTGGGGAGCCTGGGCAGTGCCCAGCACCCTCTAGGGAAAGAACCTTTCCCTGTTACTCAGCTTAAATCTCCCCTAACACAGCTTTATGATGAAGTTGAACCCTTGTTGGTGGCGCTGGATGATGCGATGGCGTAAAACAGTCACCAGCTGAAGCTTGGATGACTCAGGTTGAATCTTGGAATAAAATTCCTTCCCAGGAGAGTGTTCCTGGAGCAGTCAAAGGGAGCTGGGGCATCTCCACCCTTGAAGAATCCCAAGACTTAGCCTGATATTGCCATTGCCACGCTGATGTGACAGATGGGCTGGAGCCTCTGGTGACCTGCCTGCTTGTCTGTGACATGGGATTTTTGCATTTATCCATAGACTGCTTGCTTGCAGGCTCCCCTCTGGCTGGCTGGGACTGTGATTGGAGCCCATGCATGGGCTCATGCCTATGGTGATTCTCTGCTGTCCCAGGATAGCCTGGGGACCAAGGGAGAGCTTACAGTGCCCACCTTTCCTGAGGCACCAGCCCCAGCTTTGCTGCCTGCACGAGTGAGAAAGTGCCCCAAGAGGAGGCTGAGGCAATTCACAAATTCATCTTGCTGGGTCACCATCACGAGCATCATGGGTGGCTGCCCTGAGTGCCCTTCAGCACTGACATGAAGAGATGTGTATAAGGACCATGTGATGTCTGTGACGAACCTTTCCTCTTAAAGTGTGTTTAGTTTTGCACTTTTATTGCCTGGATTCGACTACTTTCCTTCTCTTTCCTTACCTATGAGTAGTTATTAATCTCAGTGTCTTGGAAGCCTCTTCAGTTTGTCCAACAATGGCCTCTGAGGTGGAGAGAGAGGGGCTTGGACTTTTATCCCAGGCCTCACAGATTCAGTGTCCCCATTTTTCTGTTGATTTTCTGTTTTGTATCTGGTGACATTGAGCTGATTCATCCACTACTTTTTCCGCACTGTGTGATGACCCAGGACTAGTTTCTGCCATTGTCCTTCATCTTCCCAAATAAAACCTGAAGGAAAGGGGAGGGAGAGTAAAGGAACTCTGAAAGGTGACCAGAAGCCTGTGAAGCAATGCTGTGATGTCATTCTTCAGCTCTGTGTGATGTGATGATGCTTCTCCAGACAGTGTCAGGCACTGTGCTGGCTCCAGCTCCACAATGCTGAGCCATGCCCAGGTTTGGGTCGGAGCCCCATCCCCTCCTGAGTGCTGTGCTGGGCTGGTTGCAGTCCTGGTTCCATGTGGTCTCATCCCATTCTGGTGTTCACCAGCTGCCTCCATCACCTCTGAGATTGCTCTGGTTGACCTTTTGGCCTTGTGGGCCATCACCCCGCACTGTGGGCACAGCTCAGGATGGCTCAGTGGTGGGCACCAATGCTCCCAGCTCCCCTGGAAGCAGACAGCCCCAATTCTAATGGCAGGGATAGTCCTGCAAGGGAATCTTGGGCAGAAGCTATGTGGGAGAAGCCTCAGCTTCTGGGCTGCCCCTGGGCTTGTCCCAGCCTTGCTCCCTTGGGCAGCATTGTGCCTGGGGCTGTGTGGAGACCCCAAATGCTGCCAGGATTGGCAGCCCCTGGGCAGGGGGTTAGAAAGCTGCACCCCCATGCCCCCCCACATTTGTGTGTACCCAGGGATGAGCTCTCTTTGCTCAGTGGCCAGAGCTCTCTCGCACCTCAGGGTCTGACCCAGGCTACACTGAGGAGTGTCTGACCATGGGACTGGTCAGCCATTGGGACACTGCTGGATACTGGGGGAAGAGGAGCTTTTCATCTCTGATGCCAGGCAAGCACATGTAGCAGCAGCCCTAGTGGGGACCTGCTTCCCACCCTGTCTGCTGCTTGTTACCACCTGCCTGTACTGCTGCGAGGTCATCCATCTCCCCACTGCATCCCACTCAGGACCAGGTAGCAGTGCCCAAGCAAGGGAAGGTTGGGGCAGGGAGAGATGGCACCCAGCTATGGAAGAAATACATTTTTATTAGGAAAGCGCTCTGCAGAGGTGCCAGGCTCTCTCATACCAAACTAATCCCTCCAACTCCACTGGATGGGATGCAGAAGCCCAAAGGGCGTCCAGCACCATCCATAAATAGTGCTTCCTCCTGGCCATAAGCAGCGCCGGGGCGGAGGGGAGGGTGGCATCGGTCGAAACCAGCTCGACCCCACTCCGGCATGCACCGGCAGTGGAGAGCTGTGCCGAGAGGGCGCCGGGGCAGGGAGCTGCTGCCATCCATGGACGTGGGGCACATCTCTGGCACTGCCCTGGGCGCTGAGCAGCAGCTCCCTCCCTCTCCCCGTGCTCCGCGACCCCGACAGACCGGAGTGGGGTGCGGGAAGCGAGCGGCTCGGTTACTGCAGAATATACCGTGGGCACATCTAGTACAACAAGCGCTGCTTATGCGGGCGATAATACTGCTACAAAAAAAAAGGGGGTTGGGGGGGATACGCCACACACGGAGTCCCCTGGGATGGCAGCCAGGCTGGCTCCTTGCGGTCCCTCCCTGTGTGGGGAGGGAGGCGAACTGAGACCCGGGCAGGGAATAGGAGCGGGGCACAGATGGAGGGACTGGGTCCTAGGCAGGGGGAACTAAGGCAAAAAGGGGGATGAATGAGGTGGAGGGGGATAAAGGGAGGCTCAAGGCTCTTCTAGTGCCCCCAGCCCAGTCCAGGCTCCCACGTTCGCTGGTTGTACTGGCAAATGTCCTTCAGGGGTGCGGCCGGCGCGGGGCTGGTGCCCCTTCCTGGTCACTGCACTGCCTGAGCAGGCACAGCAGCTGCCCTGGGCGGCTCCAGGCTCGCTTCCCGGCTCTTCTTCCTGGGAGGCTTTTTAATGGGGGTTTTCTTGGCTGCCTGCTCAGTGGGGAGAGCCTGATCCTGGCCGCTGCTGGCACTTGGCTTCTCCGCCCACTTGGGCTCCCCGGCTGCCATCTCGGCCACCCCAGGGATCAGTTTTTGCAGATGGGGAGAGGTGGGCAGCAAGGGTTTGCTGGTCTTCTGGCCGCCGGCGGCCGCCGAGCGCTTGGCTTTCTGTGGAGGGGTGGGCTTCTCCCGCTGGGCACCGACCCCGTTCGCCCGGATGCCTCCGTCCCCCTTGTTGAGGCTCTGAGTCTTTTCCTTCAGCTGGGCGGCCAGCTCAGAGGCCAGCTGGGGATGCAGCGGCTCGGAGCGGGGTTTGCCGGTGCCGGGGCTGCGAGGAGCATCCCTGGCATCCCCAGCCCGCCGTTCGGGCTGGAAGGCACCCATCTTTCGGAAGGTGTTCTGCACCGCCCCGTTGATGCTCTCCATCGGCTCCGAGCTGGCTTTGCTCCTCTGCTTGTGTTTGGAGGGTGACTGGGGCTCCCCGGCGAGGCTGGTTTTGCCCTCGAGGACGCCGGGCTCCTTCAGTTGCTTCTGAGCTTTCTCTTTGCCCCGGGCGCTGCCCTTCTCCTCCGCTCTGCCCTGCACATTGGCCGACGTCTCGCTAGGACTCCTCTTCCTCTTGGCCAAGCCCTGGCTTTGCTCGGGGCTGCTGGACCGGGTGGCCGCTTGCTCTAAGGACTGGCTGGGCGCCGGCAGCGAATTGGACTGGCCAGAGGTGTACCTGCTGTGGATCCAGGAGACTTTGGGCTTTGTGGCCGGGTCTGGAGGACGGGGCTTGGTCCTTTCTGGGGACGGCGGCTTCCCGGGGCTGCGGGGCTCCACGGTGGCATCCTCCTCCTCCTTGGACTGCTTGGAGAGGCGAGCGACCCGGGCGTAGAGCGCGGCGCCGGCCGAGCCCGAGCCGCAGGAGGAGCGTTCGCTGTCCGAGGACTTGAGCAGGGGAGTCTCGCTACTGTCAGCCGGGAAGGCTCTGACAGAGCCCGTCTCCTTCAGGAATGTGTATTCACCCGCTTCCTCCCCGCTGATCGGGGCCAGCAGCTTGTCCCCGGGGCTGGCAGGTGTCCCTCTGTCCCTGCTGTCACCCACGCTCTCTGCAGGGAGAGAGGATAGCAGCGTCAGGTGGGAGGTGCCTGAGGAGGGGAAGGACTGAGATGCTCCCGTAGGACAGTGTCCTCCCCAGTCAGGGATCTCCTGGCTCTTAACCCTGGAGTAGCAAATGCTGGAGGAGGGAGCTCTGAAACAGTGTGGGAGGCAAGACTGGAACCTGCACTCCTCCCTGGGGCATGAGGAACCAGGGTGACACGGTCCCCACCACACAAGAGTGAGTCTCCATCGAGCAGACCCCTGGTGATGTCCCCGAAATCCCCTGGGGTTGTACCCTACCCTATTTCCTGCTCACCTTCATGGGGGACGCAGTACACGGGCCCCTCATCCGTGGTGTCAAAGGAGGAGAAGGAGCCGCGGGATGACCAGGATGGGGAAGGCTGCTCCATCACAGAGGGCGGCTCGATAAAGCTGCAGTTCAGGGTGTTTTCCAGATCATGGTGGGCCACTGTGAGGGCAAGGGACTGTTGTCAGTGCCTGTTCTGCTGAACCCCCAGGTCCCACTGCCAGCCAGGAGGGTAGGATGCTGCACAGATCCCCGCTGCCCGACTTCTTGCTGGGTGTCAGGGACAGGGACAGCATCCAAGGCATGGGGACACATCTTGCTGCACAGTCCCACCAGGTTCCTCAGCCAAGTGGCCACAGAAGCCATCAACCAGCAGCGGTGGTGACCAGCATCTCCCATGCTTGGGCTGTGGGCAGCAGAGCCTGGTCAAGCCTCACACTTCCATCTATCCCCCTCTCCAGCTGCCCAAACTGAGGATGCATGTGGTGGAGGGATGAGCCACCCAAACCCTGGGTCCCATGAGGACTTGGTGAGTGTCCTGGTGGTCACCCATGAGCTGTGCAAGTGGGCACAGCCACCTTGCAAAGAGGGTCCTGACTTTCCCATTCCTAGGGAGAAAATTAGCTGCTGGCTTTAATCCACTAATTCCCACTTCAGCATCACTGACTGCATTTTCCTTTTCCATGTGCTTTTGCACATGGATGCGGAATGATGATCAAAGGAAGTCTGCAGCAGGGGGATGTACATTTTCCCAATTCTGTTGCTTTTCAATCCCTTTGCCAGCTTCTTCCCTCCTGAAGCTGAGTAGGAGTATCCCTCCATTCACCTTCTGGCACTGCCCCTCCAAGGGGCCACCCACAGAGAAGCCAAGTGGAAGAGAGAAACCACCAGAGGAAAAATGGTGTTTTTAGGCTTTTTGCTGGATAAACTCACATCCCAACACATCCTGAGGGGCTTCCCCAGGATGCTTCAGCATTGCCCTGGGTACCCACAGAAGGTGGGTGAGGCAGCACCCAGCTGGGAGGAGGGACTGACCCTCCCAGAGAGTCATGCAGCAGCAGATGCACTTGTCCCCATCCCCTTCCACTGGCTTTTGTCCCCTGGGACAGTGACAAGCTGTCTCCAAGGCCAGGCAGAGCCTTGCTTTGGATGAAGGGCTGCCAAAGAGTGGTCCCAGGGGATGCTCAGGCACTGCCCAGGCTCCCCAGGGAATGGTCATGGCCCCAAGGCTGCCAGAGCTCCAGGAGCACTTGGACAATCCTCTCAGGCAGAGGGTGGGACTGTTGGGGTGTCTGTGCAGGGCCAGAAGCTGGACTGATGATCCCTGTGGGTCCCTTTCTGGACTCAGGATATTCTGTGGTTCTATGAAAACCCCATGCACAGAGAGGGTCCCAGCTGTACATGGATATTTCCAGGTATTTTTAACCTTTGACCGAACATCCCAACTGCATCCCAATCCCAACTGCATCCCAGTCATGTTGCAATTGCCTGCATGGACCGTTTGATTTACAATAAAATAACTTTTGGTGTTATTGAGATGCCCACTGGAACATTTATCCATTATTAGGGAATCTGGCTTCAGACATGTAGAGTCGTTAAAATGACAGCAGTGCTGCACACTCGCCCCTGCATAGTTTTTTTTCTTGGAGTAAGGAAAAAAAAAAAACCCAAGCAGAGATATTCAAAGAGCAAATGGCCCAGAGAGGGGGAAGCAGCAGTTCCAACATGGCTTTCCTAGTAATAAGAACCAAAAAGAGAAAATTAAAAGCAGCCGTCTGGAAGCAGATGAAGGGAGATTCTTCCTGAGAGGAGGCGTGACGAGTAGCTGGGACTCACAGCCACGAGGTGACTCTGGGACTCCAGTGAGACCCAGGATACAGCTAAAGTATAAAATGAGGATATGTAGTGCACCTGGAAGCTTCGGGAGGCTTGGGGGCTCCAGCATGGTCACTGGGAATTTTTCTTCCCTGGCTCTTGGGGCTGAGAGAAACTTGGATGCTTCCCACATATCCCTACCTGTCACTGCTCCCCAAAATCTCCTGGAGCCACAGCATCAGGATGATAACCCCAGCCCTGCTTGCCTGGTGGCTGGTTGGTCTCAAGACTGGGATGAAGCAGAGAAGAGCAGCAGAAGAACCATGAGAGAGGAATCCCAGAGCCCTCCTGGCCACCCCCTCCCACTCATCCCAAGCTCCCCATAATCAGCATCACCCCTGGGGCTGGTTGAGTCTTGCTGCTTGGAGAGGACAACATGTGGTGGGATGCAGGGCCCAGGTTAGCCCTGGCATCTTCAGGGTGATGTGACCAAGACCCATGCTGGTACCACTGACACCTGAGGGGCAAATCCCACATACAGGGGTACTCAAATGCTGGTCCTACAGGAGGTCCAAGCCCAGGGTGTGACCCTGCAGGCTGCCAGCTCAGGTGCAATCCCCAGGGAGATGTTGTGGATCCAAAGCTGCTGCTACGGCTGAGGAGAAGCTTTTGAGGGTGGAACCTGGGGCTCCAGGCACCTGATGAGCTTTAATGGGGCTTCAAGACCTTCTGTTCCATCTGGGAAGGTTCTACCATGTGTAGGCTTGCACTCACCAGTGTTTGAGCCCAGGAGAAAACCCACCTGCTGCCAGCAAACACATGGCCAGGAATGTGGGCAGATCCAGAGTGACCACTGCCCAGGCAGCAGCCAGCACCCCACAAGGTCCTGAGCTCCTCCAGCACTGACCTGACCCTTGGGTTGGGGCACTTCAGCAACTCCTGCCGGGGCAGGACCAACGCAGGGAGCAAGCAGCCTGTGCCAGTGGATAGTGGCTACTGTGCCAGTGGATAGTGGCTACTGTGGCTTCCACAGCACCAGGTGAGGTCATGACGTGGCACCCTAGCCACCGGGCATCAGGGGTGCAGCTGCCATAGGCAACCCAACAGGTCCCTGTCACCCTGGGGTCCCCAGACCCGGTGGTGGCTGGAGGCACTGCCAGGCCAAGTCTGAGTGGGACTGGGAGCTGCTGGACCCCACCTGGACTCCACTGTGCCAGGTAACACAAGGCAAGCCCTGACCAAAGCCTTTCCCTCCAGTGAGATGACAACCCTCAGCCCCACAACAGACTCCAGGAACAGCCTCAGCCCTGCTGGGACTGTAGAGCATCCTGAGCACCCCCAGCCTTTCCTGGGGCCGCTGCTGCCCTGTGTACACAGAGCTGCTGGACTGGTGCCAGCTGCCTGCAGGCAGCCCCCCGGCCCCGACTGCAAATAGGCACCCTCTGTCCTCTCCAAGCCCCTCCTGGCCCCTTCCACAAACACAGCCTCTATGATCCTCTGTTATCCTTGCAGCAGGAATGTTTCTTGGGCCCTGGCACACCCTGCTCCAGGCAGGGCTTTGCTGTGCCCCACGTGGCGAGGAGTTATCCCCCCCAGCTTGGATGCTGAAGGTTGGTGTGCAGGGATGGAGGTCACCTCTCTGTCCTGCCTGGGATGAGGGATTTAGCCTCATGCTGAGCCACTGTGTGCCAGGATGTGTCTGCTCTGGGGATTCCACCAGCATGGCATTCCCAGCGAGTTGCTGGGCTCAGGAGGAGGGGCTGGGGCTGAAGTGTGTCCCAGCACATGGTGGGGATTGCTGCCTTCACCCCAAGTTTAGTCAATGGGGTTGCAGTAGATCCCCAGCTCCCCATGGTGGGAAGAGGTGCAAGGAGAGTGCAGAGAGTGCAGGGGACAGCATTCCCCAGCTGCTGGGATACAGGGGGTCCCCAACAGCCCTGACAGTGCCAGGTCAGGGGCTTTGCCAGATGTGCCAATTCTGTGCCTGGGCAGAGTGGGAAGCTCAACCCAAATCTCTGCCCCTCCATCCTCAGCTCTGCTGCACATGGCAGGAGGGTGGGCATCCCCTCAGATGCTCTGGCTCCAGGCAAAGTTGGGGCAGGGTCACCTCAGGATCAAAAGCACTAGCAAGGCATTTTGCTGAGTGACAGGGACCATTCCTCTCCTCAGGAGAGTAAACCCAAAACTATTCAGCAGAGCTCCAGACCCAGGCACAACCTTTGCCATCCTCACAAAGCAAAATGTGCTTGGAGATCCAGAAGCTGCAGACAGAAAGGGCTGAGCCCCTGAGAGCCAGGCAGCTCATACCAATCATGGAAATGCTCCCATGGATCTGTGAGTCCCTGTCAGTGCCCTGCCATGCTCACCACCCTGCTTTGGGGCTGCAAAGGATGCTGTGAGCCACACATGCTGCCCTGATAGGAGTAAAACCTGGCTCTCTGCAACCTCCCCAAACCCTTGCACCTTACCCATGACCTTGGGGAGCTTCTGGCGGCGCAGGGGGATGCGTGGGAGCTTCATCCCAATCCGACTGAACCGCCCACACAAACGTCTCGGAGGCTTCTTGGCTGCTGCTGGGTCCTGGCTGGAGCTGCAGAGAAGGTGATGGCACTGTCAGAGGCACTGTTCCCCTCCTGTGGTGGGGATAGCCTTCATGGGCAACAGAGAGAGGCAGCAGCTCAGGGATGCTGCAGGTGCAAAGGAGTTCTGGAGTGGTAATGGGGTGGATCCAAAGCAGGGGCATGCTCAGGCTGAAGGAGCTGGGGAGCCACAGAGGCTGCTGCCAGCTCCAGGCTCCAGCTTGTGCCTCACCAGGATGTAGAGCAGTGCCAGGGGATGGTGGCAAGGCCAGATCCAACCATGGCCATTGGCAGTGCAGCCCCAAAATACCTGCAATGCCTGGTCAAGACACTAGATATTTAGGAAAAAAAAAAAAATCATCCCAACCCAAAGCCAAACATATGGCCTCTCTTTATTTGCTCTCTGGTTTTGAAGCCTCCTAGGGCCGTGTTTTCAAGCAATTTTCTGCAGCTGCAGGAGTGAGTGGCTTTGTGTGTTGACTCAAGGGAACTTGCACCATGCCTACCACCCCTTGCAAGGGACCATGCTGGGACAGCACCACAGGTCACCCAGCAGTCTGGGGACACAGTGGCACCTTGGGAGAGAGGAAACCCTCTGGAGCCATTCCCCCTCTCCCTGTGCTATTCCTCACCTGCTAGGTTTGTGCTTTATCTGCAGGATAATTACCTGCAGCCTCCAGGCTCTCCAAGCCAGCTGTGCAGGGCTGGGATTGAGCTCACAGGGCTGCAAGAGGAGGCTTCTGGAAAATTCCTGTGCAGTGGTCGGCAGCATGAGGGGGTTTTCTCTGCAGCTGGAGGAGCTCCAACAGCCCTCTCACCCCTGGCTGAGCAGCACAAACCTTTCCCCCTGCCTTTGGTCTGTCCCCACTCCTATTCTCGTGGTAGGATGTTATCCTGGTGCTGCCAAAACGCTGCCGAGCATCCTGACCTTGCTGCAGGAACCCACTGTCCCAGGCCTGATCATCCATCCCCATCTGGGACAGGCAGCATCCCCCTCGTCCCCCAGGCCTCATCCCTTGGCCCAGGGGTTTGTTCTGAAGGTCTTGGCTGTGTCTTGATGCCCTTGCTGTATTTCAGGACTCCCTTTGCAGATCAGCCCCAGATCCTAGAGACTGGAGGGGACTTGGCAGGTCTCCATGAAATGATGGCCCATGAGAGAGAAACAAAGTCAGGGAGAGCAGGAAGGGGTTCCCCAGGAAGGGCTCACCCTGAGCACCTCCATCAGCCCTAATGATGCAGCAGGACTGCTTAGACCCAGGTACCCACACAGCATCATGTGGGCAGCACAGTTCTGCCTCAGTTTCTCTGCAGCACTGCTGTCCCAGCATGGCCTCTGCATCCCCCTGGGTCAATCCCAGACCCCACCAGCCTTCCACATTCCCAGCCTGGTGAGATCCCTCCCGGTCCCGGCACTCACCCACTGGCTTCGTCCTTCTTGCGGCAGACGCAGCAGCAGCAGAGCAGGGAGAGCAGGAGGATGAGCAGCAGCGCCAGGAGGGCACCTGCCCCGATCACCCCCATCCTCTGGTTGGCCTCTGCAAGGCAGACCCGTGGCTCAGCCCAGGGCCAGCCCTGTGGCAGAGCTCAGCCCCCAGCCCCCAGGACTCACCCATGTGGCAGGCGCCCGTCAGGGGGTCACAGGCACCATCGTGGCAGCTGCAGATGTTGGCACAGTTGGCTCCATAGCGTCCGGGAGGACAAGTCAGGTTACAGCTGGAGGGAAGGGCTGGATGAGAGTGGTGTTTCCCCTACCCCAGGCATAGCAGTGGGGGCCACTTGGCTGCCACCTTCTCCCAAACCCTCCATGCTCCAGGGAGCACTTCTCCAGCTCACTCCAACACAGCTCCCACACACCCTAGGGGAACTCTTAATCCACAGGGATCAGGAGCCCATCACCCACGCAGTGGCTTCACCCATTGCTCAGGAGATTTGGCCCAGCTGGATCTTAGACACTCTTACTGCTCTCTGCATGGGACTCCACCATTAGACACAGTAATTAGGAAAGGTCATTAACCCAGCAGTCACATCTAAAGACACCCTGATGTCACACACAGGGATTCCAGCTCAGCTCAGCAGTGATGTGGCTGTGGCACCCCAAGCCCCACCTCCCACCAAGCCAGGCAGAACCACAGTGGCCACAAGCTGGGAAGGTGCCCGGATTGACTTTTTTTGTCTCCAAGAAGGAAAAACAATAGAGCAGCCCAAAGACCCTCCCAGGTTGGTTACGCTTGGTGTCAAATCTGCACTGCTGGTAAAATTACTTCCTGATGGTGTCATGGAGTTTATGGGGACATGCATAAATGGGCACCAATCCATGAGTCTCAAGGGCTTGAGCATGGAAAACACATGCCAGGCACGTGCCAAAGCACCTGAGCTTTTTGGTGTCAGCGGGTCCAACCCAACCTGTCTCCCCAGCTGTGGGCCAGGCACCACAGAGCAGGACCCAGATGGAGCTGGGAGATGTTGGCAGCACTGCCGGGCACCAAACCCTCTGCCAGCTGCATTCCAGCTGGAGTGGCTGCAGCGGGAAGGAGCCAATGGGCCCCAGCCCAAACCCGCTCCCCTGAGGACACAGCTGCCCCCAGCCCTTGGTGCTGTGCCCCAGGGCGGCTCAGCCCATTTCACACTTCAACAACTTGCAAAGAGCCACCTTGGCCAAGCCCCGTGCCTGCTGTGTGCCTGCTGTGTGCCTGCTGTGTGCCTGTCATGTGCCAGTCATGTGCCCATCATGTGCCTGCCAGGATGGACGCTGAGCTTCTGTGTCTGCTCTGCTGCACTGGGCAGCTAATGCAGCGGAACAGGAGCAGGGATAGTCCCCCAGCAAGGCAAAACTCTCACCCCACCATTTGCCCCCACATTTCTGCCCCAGGCTGAGATTTTGGGAGAGCAGAGGAGGGTGATTTTTTCCCAGGAGAGTCCTGACACTTCTGGGAAAGATGGAGAAGATAAAGCACTTTGTGCACACATAAATATTTTAGCAGCTGCTCCTTTAGCCTCCTCCTGACATGCTGAGAGCTGAGAGGACACGCTGCATGGCAAGGACATTGCTTCTGCCTTCATTGCAGAAATCCCCTTTTTAGCAAAATTATACCCTGCTGACAAAAACACTGGTTTGGATATAGTCACAGGGATCTGCCTGAGTACTCAGAATGCTCCCAAGCCTGCCTGACTGCACCAGCTGGCATAGCTCAGCTCAAGGTTATGGCACCAGGGCTGCATCCTGAGCATCTCCCATCCGCACCTTCCCAGTGCTGTGCCAGGGTCTGCTAGAACAGGTTAATCCACACTCTGGTACTGTGCCAAAAGCATCATCACACCCCTCCCCACCTCCGGGGGACCCTCAGACCCTCTCACCTCTGTCTTTGCTATCAAAGGTGGCCAGGATGCCAAGACCAGGCATCCTGAACTGGTGCCAGTGCCCAGCAACTGTTCCAGCTCAAGTGGCTGGCAAAGCTCCACAGAAAACCCCCCCAAAATGCAAAGGCTCCCTGTTTTTATGCCCTGAGTGAAATGCCAGTGTGGACAGGATGCCAGATCCAAATCCCTGTCCTTGCTGTCACTTGGAGTTAATCGCTGGGAAACACCTGAGCACCACCCAGCAGGACCTGGGGGAACTGTCTGCATGTCCCAGCTGGGTTGAAAACACTTTCCTCATCTTTTCAAATAACATTTCAGTCCCATGCTGGGAAGAACTACCTGGGGATGTGAGCAGACCCTTGATGGCCCTTGTGCCCCTCGACAGGGGGAAGTGGGAGGCCTGGGAAAGACCCCAGCCAGAGGCAGAGCTTTAAGCAGGAGCTCCCCATGGATGCCATGCCTGTGAGGCTGTTTGTTATTCTGAGATGTGGCTTTCTCTGTTTTCGGATGGAAATTCCACCCTGGACTTAAAAACCCCCAACAAACCACCACTTTGCTGATTTGTTTTTGCCCAACAGGCCTTTTCTAAAGCACAACACCCCTTGCTGCTAGAGTGAGCTTGTCCTTCTCCCTCTGCTCACCAAATCCTTCCAACTATTGCCCATGAGCGCTTCCATTGCAGGAAACCTCTCAGCTGGGAACAGCACAGGACACAAGGGGGTGAGAGGTGCCCCGCAGGTGTGCTCAGCAGTGCCTCACTTACTATGTGCCATGGGAGCCGGGGCGGCAGAGGCACTGCCCAGTCTCGAAGTGGCACTGGCCGTTGACGCAGTCGCTGCAGACGAAGGCGCAGTTCTCCCCGTATGTCCCATTCCGGCACTTGGTTTCACACCTGGGAGGGATGAGGGCAAGCAGCTGGAGTACACACAGAACCTGGGGACCTCCAGCATCCCTCCACATGCACAGAGATGGGGCTGTGTATCACCACAGTGGCTTGTGGTTTCTGAAGCCAGGAGAGGGATACAGGGATGGACTGAGCCCACTGACGTGGCCATGGAACTGAAGGGAGCCTGCGAGACCTCTGCCCTATGCCCCTCGGACCCTGGGGCTCAGCTCTCAAGCTGGGATGCTCTCCTGCAAACTCTTGTGCTCAGGATTGGTTCCAGGGCTGC
Source organism: Vireo altiloquus (assembly GCA_013396875.1). NCBI lineage: Eukaryota > Metazoa > Chordata > Aves > Passeriformes > Vireonidae > Vireo > Vireo altiloquus. The sequence goes on from VZRF01002343.1 coordinate 240,796, forward strand.
AGAACCCTTCAGTGACCCTGTTCCCTGGGAGAATCCCAGAACCCAGCGCTGCACCCAGCCCCACTCACCGATCTCCAATCCAGCCCGGGTTGCAGTGGGAGCATTTTCCATTGATGTGATTGCAGGTGTGGCCATCCTTGCAGGGGGGACACAGCTTCTCACAGCCCTCTCCGTAGAAGCCAGGAGAGCAGGGCTGGTCGCACTTGGTGCCGTTCCAGCCTGCCTCGCACGTCAGGCAGCGCCCGTCGGCCACGGTGCACGGCTGCAGGCTCTTGCACTGCCCACACCTAAAACAGCCCAGGGGAACCCATCACCCAGCAGACCCCAAATCAGTCAGTGACAGTGCTGCCACCTCCCACCGGTGCCGGATCAGACCCAGCAGGGTTGGCCACTCACCGCCTCCTGCAGCCTTGGCCATAGAAGCCGGCGGGGCACGGCTCACGGCAGTACTTGCCCCGGTAGCCCGGCTCGCAGGTGCAGGTCCCGTCCACCTGGTTGCACTTGCCCTTGTAGCACTGGCAGTAGCGGTCGCAGCGGGGCCCGAAGGTCCTCTCCCGGCACTGGCAGCGCCCTGTGAACTGCTCACAGGGCGAGTTGTTGCAGGAGCACTGGTTGTTGCAGCCACGGCCCCACCAGCCGGGCTGGCACAGGCAGTTGCCCGTCTGCTGGTCACACTGGGAGTTGTGGCTGCAGTAGCAGGAGCTGGAGCACTGCGGGCCCCACCAGTTGGGCTCGCAGGTACACTTGCCCGTCTTCTGGTCGCACTTGCCGTGCTTGCAGAGGCAGATGTTCTCGCACTTGGGGCCCCAGCGGTTGAGGTTGCAGGTGCACTGGCCCGTCACGTCCTCGCACTGCCCGTTGGGGTGGCAGCTGCACATTTCCTTGCAGTCGGGACCCCAGAACTGCCGGGGACACTCTGTGAAGAGAGCCATCAGCCTCAGCACTGCCCAGGGGGACGACCCCACAACCAGGCACCAATGGAGACCCCTGGGCCCAACAGCACCCCTTGACCACAGTCCTCTTTCTCCTCCCCCTGTCCACCAGATCTAAGAGAAGACCGTGGCAAAGGGACAATGCCCTGGGAACAGAGCTAGGGGACAAGCAAGGACAGAGCAAGAGCATTCACAGCTCCATCCCTGATGGTCTGCTCTGGAAAGTCACCCCAGGATGAACCGTGTCCACCCCGGTGAACCCCCAGAGGACACAAAGACACCCTGCAGTACTCACTGGTGTCGCAGTTGGCACCGAAGTAGCCGTGGCGGCAGCGGCACTCGCCGGGCCTGACGCACACCTCGTTCTCCTTGCATGTGAAGTTCCCCTCGCATACGGCTGGGCAGATGGACAGACAGCAGGTATGAGCACCAGTGCTTGCTCCCTAAAGCCCTCCAGACCCCTCCAGAACAGAAAAATGGCTGTGCAGTGACCCTCTGAGTCCTGCTGAGCTGTGGCACTGTGACCATCCCGGTGAGCAGCTGCCTAGGCTGGGTGGGACCTTTGCCACAAAAATGCCACCAGCCTCCTGCCACCCACCTCAGCTCCACCTCTGCCACCCAGATAGGATGCCACCCATCCTGGCCACCGGCCTCCTGCCACCCAGCCAAGCCCTGTCCCTGCCAGCAGCTGCCAATGCTGTTGCCCCTTGCTCAGCTCCGCATTGCCAGAGGGGAGAAGGCGACAGGGAGTGGAGGGGTTGTGGGCCCTGCCATCCTAGCACTGCCTCTTCCACGTGGCCACCAGCCCCAAAAGGCCACCAGCCCCTCTCCTGCTGAGGGGACCTCAGGCTGAGGCCGATGCCTGGAGCCAGGCAAGTGCAGGACGTGGGACAGGCAGCAGAGCAGTGCAGGCAGTGCTCACAGATCCTGCACTGCCCTGGACAAACTTCCTTAGGCACTGGGAGAAGGACAGACAACCACCCATCCCAGCCACCTTACCTGGGAGTTGTTAGACCTACGGTGATGGATATTATAGAAACCCCTAAAACAGACAGATTACACAGGTTAGGAGCAGTGAGTCTAAAGGTTAGAGCAGGTCAGGGGGGCAGGAGATGGGGACAGCTCGCTGTGGGACCATCCTCCCCCCGTTGTCCTGGCAGATCCTGTCCTTCTCCTTTCCAAAGGGGCTCCATCCTGTTCCCAATGCATGCAGTGAGCGGTTACAGGGCTCATGCACAGTGGGTTAGTTGGTTACGTGGGCTTTGGTCCCAGCTGCAAACTGCCACCTCCAGCTCTCCTGGGGTATGGTGAGCCCTATGGCCAGCTGAGACTGTGGGGGAGCCCCAGAGCAGCTGCCTTCATTGTGGTGCCAGTGCAGGGAATGATGCTGCCAGGGTTTCATGCTGAGCATCCATGCTGGGCACACTGTGGCCCCCAGTAAAGAGCTGTAACACCTTGTATGGCCCCAGTCAAAGCTCAGTCTCTGTCAGCCCCAGAAGCCTCTCCCCAGTGGGGCCACGGTAGACACATGCCTGGTCTGGGCAGCTTCAGCTTCACTGGTGGCTCTGGCTTAGCTACCCACGCTGCTGAAGCATCTGTGAGGAATCTCAGTCCCATCCCTGCAGCTGCACCTTCACCCTGGGGGACACTTCACTGTCCCTTGGGATCCTGAGCAGCATCTCCAAGAGCTCCTTAGACCCAGAGCTGGCTGGTAAGGAGAGGAACCCCCACAGCTCAGTGACTCCTGACACGGGGGCTGAGCACCGATTCCATCCACAGGTGCTGGCTTGGAGCACTGCAGGGAGGCAGGACTCTGGCTGCAGGTCCCCAGGACAGGGGGTCCCAGCCACAGGACACATCAGGGTGGCCCCTTAGAGTGGTGGTGAGGCCAGGAGGGCTCAGTGAAGGATGGACAGAGCCCAATGAAGCAAAATGCCAGTGTTTACCTATTAAACACTCGCTCCCTTGTTGCCTCCATCCCAGGCAGCACACGAGCGCTGAGGAGCTGCAGGGATAAAAAAAAGCATCACAAATAGTTATAACTCTCAGAAAGTCCTGGTCCTTCTCAAAAACCCACCAGGAGCGCTAAAGCCCTGATGGTGAGAGGTCCTGCTGGGGGCTTCTACACCTCCAAAGGAGAAGGAGAGCTCTTGGCTCCTCCTCCATCACACTGAGTTAATGGATCTGCTGAGGGGTCCCATGGATGCCCCATCAGCCACTAGGATGCCTGGCATAAGAATAGGATCAGTTCCTCCCATTAATAAGGAGAGATGAAAAAGCAAAAGTCATGTTTGCAACTTCTACAATAAAAAAAATCCAAAGACCCCCCACAAAAGCTGGGAAAAAATGTCCCAGGGGACAACATGACTTGAATCCCAGGCTTGGTGCTTGGTGGCCTGGGGATGGCAACCCAAAGGCAGGTTGGAACCATCTGGCTGGAACAGCTGGAACACAGCCAGCTCCCAGGGAATGTCCCTGTGTACAAGCAGGGGGATGCCAACTGCAGGCAGCTGGAATGTGTCCCTGAGCTCTCGAGAGTTCTGGAGTGCCACCACCTCCAGGGAGTACCAGGCACAAGATCATCAGGCAGGATGTTTCTGGCACAAGCTTGACCAGGATAGGGGCTCAGACCCACTCAGAGGCTCAGCCAGGGATACTCACTCAGCTCTCTACTGGGAAGGAAGACGTGGTGACACCTCAACCACACTTCGTCAAATAAGCCCCCCAAGCAAATGTTTGGGGGCTTATGATGCTGCAATTGGGTGTGAGGAGTACACTCCCCATGACCCCACAGAAATCCCTCTTTGTGGACCCCTGCTCATCCCTGGAGCCACCCACTCATCCAAGGGGTGACTCACACCGCCTGGTCCCACAGGCGAGAGAGCAAAGCTAGAGGGTTACAAACAGCCCAGGCGGATGCTGCAGTCAAGGAAAACTTCACCCGGGCTGGTCCAGTGGCGCAGCCTGGAATGCATTTGGCTTTTCCTTTTTTTTTCCTCTTTTCCTCTTTATATGTAACAAACGCAGAAGAGGAGGAGACAGCGAGGAAGTATTCGCTCAAAACCCAGCACAGTCACAGGACCATGTCTGGCTGCCAGACCGCCTCGTCCTGGGGCTGGGGAGGGAGCTGCCAGCAGCCCCTCGGCCAAAGCAGGGTCCTGGGGCTGCAGCTCCCATCCTGGCCCCTCGGTGGGCAGCACCCGCCCGGCCCGGCCAGGAGCACCGTGTCCCCCTTCTCGTGGCAGACAGTGAAAAGTTGGAAAGGAGGCAGAAAAGAACCACAAAAATGATTCAAGGCCTGGAAAAAATGCCTTGCAGCCGGAGCCCAAAATAGCTCCATCTATGCAGCCTGTGGAAGCAGCTGCAAGATGCTGCGATGGCAGCGGCACAAACACCCCCCACGGGGACCCCAGGGCTCAATGGGAGGCTCTGCTCCTCTCATTAACGAGGGGTTAATGGCAAAGGGGTGCCAACCACCTAATCAGCTACCCAAGGACTGGGTGGGCTACAGTCGAGGCTCTCTGCAAGATGCTTCAGACTGTGCCCCCCCAAAAGCTTTGCCAGATGTGCTGGGATAGTCAGGCAAGGTGGGGAAGGGTCCATGGTGCTCTTGCCCTTCCATGGCATGGTCAAAGCCTCACTGTTCCAGCTGGGGTTGCTTTCACCATTCCACCCTTTAGAAATTAATTTTGGTGGCTTTTAGAATGAAACCATCACAGGTTTGCAAGAGGAAACCCTTCCACCTGGGAAATCCCAGCCTGGCCACCAAAATGGGCATCATGGGGAATGTGCCAAAAAGTATCCTTTGTGAGGAAAGCCCCAAGCTGATGGTGGGGAGCTGGGAGTTACTGGAACATAGTGGCAGGAGGGAAAAACTTCTGTCATGAGCTGGAGGAGGTGAGTGGCACTGTAATCACCCCCAGCTGGGACCCAGCCCACTACCTCACAGGATTTGGGCTTATCTGTTCCCTGATAGCTAAGCTCTCCTTCCCTGTGCCTGCTGATGGCTTCCCACACTCTGCTCAGCCCCCAACTCATTTATCAGCAGCTCTGACAGCAAATAAACTTGGTCCTGTGGCAAGGAGAGGTAGCCAGGATGGGGCACTGGGAAATCATTGCTCCCAAAGGACTGGTCCCAGAGCACAGCCAGTCCATGGAGGGTCAGTGCTGGCTGCAGGCCACCAGTGCTCATCAGGGTGTGGGACTAAAAGGTGTTTCATGGGCTCAGCTCCTTGACAAAGGGCTTGCTCCATGTGTCCCCTGACCAGTTAAAAAGGTTAACTGGGAGATGTGTTTAAAAGCTTGCTCCCGACCCGCATGGACATGGCACTGCAGACATCCACAATACAAATACTTTCTTTCCCTCAAAGCACTACAAATTATGTGAAAAAAAAGAATGAAAAGGTGCCTCTGAGCTGTGGCCAGGGCTTGAGACCTCAGCTGATGTGGAGGAAAAGGAGTGGGATGTGGGCAGAGCTGGCGCTGCCACCTGCAGGGATGAGTCCTCCATGCCAGCCTTGCCCCCAGCCCATGGCCATGTCCTGCTCACGCTGAGCATCACTGGGATGCCTGCTAATTATCCCAGGCTTTTCACAGAGGTAGAACATTTTTCTTATGTATTACTATCTTACACTGCTCCCTGAAATCACTTTACCAATGGCTCTGAGACAGGAGGGGTGGCTCCTCACCTTGCCCAGCACAGCCTGCCCTGAACAATGAGGAGCAGGCTCACATCCCTGGAAGCAGGAGGAAGACTCTGGAGCTCAGCTGGGAGCTGCTACCTGTGGTCTCATGTGAGACCACCTGGCTCAACCCAGTGGATGGAGCTGTAGAGGAGCCCTGTGGACACCCAGCAAAACCATGGTGCTCAGAGAACAACTGGCACCTTCCCCATCTCCAGTGCTTCTCCATCCCTGCCCTGCTGCTCCTTCCAAGCATCACCCCAGCACTAATCTTTCTCTGTGTCGCCCATCACTGGCACACAGGGCTCTGTGTGAAAGAAAATAAAAGACCAAAGATCAGAAAAGAGAGTGTTAGCAACAGAACAGGACAGGGACAAAGCAGTGCCCAGTCTGTCACCACTGGCACCTTTGGTCATGCCAATGGGCAACCAGTTGTCAAAGAGCTTCAAATTTAAGGACAAGTTGAATTTAGGACACGAAACCCCAAAAAGCCCCAAATATGATCTTTTCTTCTGCCCTAAATTATTCCTTGAATTGCTACTTGGGAGCCAGGTCTCCTGAGCCCTCTGAAACCTGTGGTGGCATCTCCACAGGATATCTGGATGGGCTTTGCAGAGCCAAGGGTCTAACGAGCAGCTCCACCAGCTTTGGGTGGAGGCATTGGGACCTTCCAAAGCCACATCCTGCCCCAGGCACAGGGCAGGACCTGCAGCACCAGGGCCTTGGGGCCACTGGGATGGGTTTGGATGGTGACATATGGGGTATCCTCCACGTCCATTGTACACAATAATGATGGGGGTGGGTGCCAAGTGCGTGGGTGGGTGGGGAGGGAAGAAGTGTTTGCAGAAGTGTGAGGAATGGAAAACGATGCAAACATCATCTGAGCTTCCAAGGAACTGTCCCTGCCCCATCATCCCCAGCTCCCAGGCTGCCTTCAGGTCCCATTCCTGCTGGAGGATGGACACCACCAACCTGTCCCACTCAAAAGCCAGTGCCTCTTGCACACCCCATGGCACCCGTGGCTGGCACAGTGAGCGAGTCTGAGCCCTGAGGTGCAGCATCTCCCCCACCTTCATCCAGAGGGGATGACAGGGTCCTTCTGCAAGGGGGAGCACCCAGGCACCCCATGCCCCCAGCATGCAGGGCAGGATACAAGGAACAGAGTGGGGACACTGCTCAAGTTCCCTCTGTCACCCCAAGATGTAGTGGCAGCTTTGCTATGCAGGTCATGGGCAGCCAAGGAGGGACAGCTCTCTGTCAAGGAACAGCACGGGTGGGAGCTGCGGCCACTCTGGCTCATGAAATGCCTCCTTAGGAAACTCTGGCTGTAATTTGAGGAGGGGGCACCAGCGCCCTGTGGCCCTGCTGAATGGAGCCATTATGTGGCCCCTCTCGCTCACAGCACATGTTTTCCTTGTGGACTCGTCTGACCTCATGGGCGAGATGTAAAGGTACATTTATGGCCTGGGCCCCTCATCAAGCGCAGGGGATCCAGCTCTCCCCAGGCGGGAGGCAGCGGCTGTGGGCTCTCTCCCCCTTTGCTGGGGCCAGCCTGGCCCAGGAGCCTGGGCAGCACCGAGCCTGAGCACTGCAGAGAAACTCGGCTGAGGTGATGCTCTGCAAAGGGACTTGTGGGATACGGAGAGCACTGGGAGAGGGGACAAGTCAGTGCCACCTCCTGAGACCCTGCCCTCAGCCAGGCAGGCAGGATGTGACCCCCGGGACAAAGAGACAATGCCAGCACCCACATTCTGAAGCCAAACATGAGAGTCCTGCAGCTGCCAACTCCACAGTCCCCAGCAGCCTTGGGCAGCTCCACCATGATACCCAGAGCATCCTGCATCCCACTAGCCCAGGCTCAGCAGTGTGATCGGCCCCCAGAGGAATGCAGGACCGGCCCCCAAAGCGCAACTCGATCCCCGGAGACATCCAGGACCGGCTCCCCAGGGCAGATCCTGCCCGAGGGATGCAGGATTGCCCTCTGTCCCTCTCACGATTCCATCCCCAGAGACACCCATGACTAGCTCACTACAGAGGAACCGGCCCCGGGCATCCAGGACCGGCTCCGGAGGCATCTAGAAGCGGTTTCCAGCAGCCCCCCGGGGATCAGGGAGTAATCCCCAAGTCCCCGGTCCCGCTCGAGCTCAGCTCCCCATGCTCTCCCCGTCGCCGGCTCCCCCTGCCTCAGCCGCGCACAGGACGGACTTTGTCTTGGAAGGCGCCCAGCGCCGCGGCTGCCCGGGATGGGGGATGGACCGGCGAGCCCGTCCCGTGCCGTGGCCCCGGCGCTGGCCCCGCACGGCTCCGGGGGTCCCGTCCCGCCCCGCACACCTGCCCGCCCCCGCTCCTACCCGCCGGCCCTGCAGACGTTCCTGCCGCGGGGGCTCAGCTCCTGTGCGGCTCCGCGGCTCAGCAGCGGCAGCAGCAGCAGCAGCGGCAGCGGCAGCAGCGCGGCCCCGGCCCGGGCGCGGCGGGGCGGCC
>VZRF01002343.1:265412-305094 GCA_013396875.1 Vireo altiloquus
GATCGTACCGGCGAACGGCGGCGCGGAGCGCCCGGGCTGCGCTCGGCAGGGCCATGGGCACGGCGGGGCCGCCGCCCGCCGCCGCCTTAAGTACGGCCCGCGCGGGACCGCCCCCGGGCCTCCACGGCCCCGCTCCGCCCCGCCTTTGGCCCCGCTCTGCTGCCACCGGAACCGGTACCGTGCCCCGGCACTGCCCCAGCACCGGCACTAACACCGGGACCGGGACTACGACGATTCTGGGATCGGCACCGGGACCGGCAGCGGGACTGGGAGTGGGAGTGGCACCAGGACAGGCATCAGCACCGCCACGGGGATGGGAACTGGGATCGGGATCGGAACTGGGACTGATTCCGGGACAGGCACCGACACAAGGACAGAGATCGGCAGCGGGACTGGGAACGGGACCGGCACTGGAACCGAAAACGGAAGCGGCACCAGGACTCGGACCTGGACAGGGACAGGGACCGGGACCAGCACCGGCACCGAGACTGGCACTGGCACCGGAACTACGATCGGGACCGGGACTGCGACCAAGGCCGACACTGGGATAGAGACCAGGTCGGGGATACGAACCGGAACTGGCACCGTCACCGGGGCCAGCACCACGACTGGAGCTGCCCTGCCCAGTGCACGCCGCTCCCGCAGCCCCCTGGCCGGCGCCTTCCCCATTCCCATCCCCTTGACGCAGTCGGTGCCGGGAACACCTCCCTCCCTGGAAGCGCCAGGAAGGGCCTGGAGGGGCAGGTGTGGCTCGAGGGGAGCCCTGGGTGGGGCTTGAAGGGAACTCTCTTCCTGGAAGCAGGACAAGAAGAGCCTCATGCCCTTGGAGCAGCCCTTGGAAAAATTATGAAGGTCCCAAGGGAGCCTTGAAGTGGTCCCTGAAGGGGACTTGTGGGGAGCACCGAGGCCAACCCTGCAGGGCCAAGGGGCAAGTGACTGCTCAGGGCAGCCCCAGGGAGGGCCAAAGGATCCCTCGCAGCCATCCCTGGGGCAGGCTGTGGTATGTCCAGCCTGTGGAGCTGCAAAACCTGGGGAGGGGATCTTAGACCTGCGGGACCTGTCATAGGAGAGATGTTTCAAGTCCCTGCACTTGCTCCTCCTCATGTCTGTGTGAACTGTTTGGGGGTTTCAGCTGAATCCTCACTCATTTGGTCGGGGTCCGTGGGTTCTTGGGGTGCTTGAGGCGGCAGACCTGGCTCCCTCGTCACGGGCTGGGGCTGTTTGGCTTCGCCTGCTCCGTGGAGCCCCAGAGAGAGCAGGCAGGACCTCGGGATCTTCCCAGGCAGGGCGAGTGCTGTCCTGCTCCTAGCAGAGTTTTGCCTGAGCTGTTCCTCCCCGGCACACCCCGTGCTTAGCTCCGGAGATCACCGAGCACCTCCCTGACACCCCGCGGCCAGAAACACTCCCGAGTCTTGGCCTGGGAGATCAGGTACCTCCCTTCCTTTTCGCAGGATTGTTTCACAGCAGCATCACAGCTGCATCCTTTCTCTGTGCCTGTGCCCCTTCTCTGTGCCCTCACCCCTTCTCTGTGCCCGCATCCTTTCCCTGTGACTGTTCCTTCTTCCTTCTTCCCTTCTCCATGCCCACCTCTCCAGTCCTGTTTCCAGTGGCTCCCGGAGGATGACGCCGGGCTGATGCAGAGCTGTCCAAATTCGATTCCTCAGTGACATCTTGTGCTGGGAATGCTCAGCGCAGGCAGGAGCTGGGAAAATTAGTTCCTGCAATTGTTTTTTCCTGCCCTCCCCAACACTGACATTGCCGTAACCAGAAGTGAAACCACAGGGATTCCCTGAGCTCATTTGTAAGGTTTTCTTTGGGAACATCTTGTCCTTCCATGGAAACAGCCAGACAGTGGCATTGCCTCTGACAGAGCTGGGTACAAAGCTCTGGAAAAGCATTCACTTCCTTCAAAACATTCCCTGTGCTGTGTTAACTCTTTTGTGCCATTTATAGATAATAATAATTCACCTGAAGTTCTTTGCTGTGATGAGACCGCACATATGAATTCTTGGGCTGCAGTTCAAACCTTGTCTCTCAGCCAGGTGTCACAGAGAAAATTCCCTTCAAAGGCTCTAATGGCTCCAGTCACCCCTGGGAAACATTTGCCTGGTCTTAGCAGGGAAAGCTTCCAAGTGCTGCCTGCTGTGCCAGCAGAGCTGCAGCCCTGCAGCATCCGGCTGGGACTGGGAGTTTTGTGGTGCAAAACCAGGTCTGAGTTTCTGAAGAAACTTTAGTCTCAGACCCAAACTCAGAGATGAAACGTAAAAAAGTGGAAGTGAAATCCGATGGGGTTTCTTTCAGGATGGTGATACCTGAAGCAGAGGAAATCCTTGAGCTGGCGGCCCTGCCAGTGGCAGGGAGACCAACAAGGGATGCTCCAGGCTGCTGTGGGGACTGTGCCGAGTCCTCATGGGTCACCACGGCCTTGCAGAGCACTGACCCCCCAGCTCCCAATCCCCCCTGGCTGTGATGTTATGCCCTCAAAGCCACTGTCCTCGTCCCCACCATGCCCAGGCAGGTGCTGCTGGCACAGAGGGGCTGGACCCTGCTCATGGTGGCTGCAGCTGGCATGGGAAGCTCAGTCCAGGCTGGAACACACACTTCAGACACAACCATGCTGCTGTATCCCACAGGGGATCTGTGGCCCAGGCTGGATAGCACACATCCAAGTCCTTCCATGGGCATTCTCAGCCGCACCAGCGATGGGAATAAAGCCAGGAGAAGCTGTTATGGATGGCTCGAGAAGCTGTAAAATGTGAAGAAACATTTGAATGTGAAACAAATAGGCGAGGAGGGAATTTGGCACAGGAGGAGATGCAGTTTAGAAGGGGAGGCCGTGCCACGCATATTTCATGGGCCAGCCCTCAGCAGAGGCCTCGTGGCAAGGAGTAACAGCAGCTGCTCCCAGCATCTGGGAAGGAGAGCTGTGGGATGATCGCTGCTCCTGCCTCATGGCAGAAGTGGGCAGAAGGCACAGAGCGTGGAAGCTGCTGGCTGTGCTCCCCCAGTGTGGGATCAGCCTTCCTCACTCTCCTCTTCCTCCAGTGCAGTGCCAGGCTAGGGGCAATCCTGCCCCATCCTCAGGGCTGAGGCTCTATCCTCACTGTCCTACAGCCTTGTGAGCCCTCCAGCCCTGCTGCCCCAGCACGCTGTGCTTCCATCATTGCTCCTCTAATGTTTTCTTGGAGAGTGCTGACTCAGGTCCTCCTCTGTCAGGTGTTTCTCACTGACCCATATGCCTGACTTGTGCCCAGCACCTGCGCTACCAAATCACTCCCACCACAGGCCAGCACGCAGGAGGGACACCTACACCCTGTGGGTGGGAGTGGATCCTCACCTGGCATCTGGCTCTGCCACAGGTGCCCCTTGGAGCAGCAGGTGCTGGGTGGGTCAGAGTCCGACGTGGATCCACTGGCAAAACCTGGGAGAAGGTGGACATGAGGACAGTGCTTCCCAAACTGCAGCCATATGTGGGTTCCCATCTTGTAGAAGGTTATTTTTCTTCACAAGAGGCTTCATCTCCCTCTGTATAACTCTTCAGGGAGAACTCCAGATCCACTGCTGCCCACTCTGAGGGGATAAACCCCTTTGGGGTGCACAGGAGCTCCTAGCCTTAGGATGGGGTGGGTTTGGATAATGACTTGGTACTCTCTGACCCCCCCAAGCACTCTGTCAGCCTCAGTGTCACCCTCCTGGGGGTGACTCTGACTTGTGCCACAGTATGAACCATCCTCTGGCAGCAGGATGGAGGAACCAGCCTTCCCTCTCACAGCTGGGGCACCAGGGAACTGCATCCTTCCTCTTGCACCTGGTGCTGCAGAGGGTCCAGGAGGTTCAGCTGCTCCAGCAGGACTAGGGATGATCCCCATCCAGGCACAGGCAGGTGAGGCTGCAACACTCTGTGTCCTGCTTCCCTGAGACCAGAGTAGGAGTTTTGGGAACTTGCTGATCCCCTGGGGAGTCACAGGGTGGGAGCTCCAGCTCCTGGGGTGTTCCTCTGGGTTGGGGGACCTGGGGAGAGCAGCTGAGAGCTGCCACAGACCCTGCAGAGGAAAGAGATGCTGGGTGGTTCCTCTTGCAACTGATCTGACCAGCCCAGACCTTGCTCTCCCAGTATGGCTGGGATTTTGAAAGCTGGGCTGTGTTCTGATCTCTGGCATTTTCCATTTGCATCCCAATGATTTTTGGTGAATCACTTGCAGCCTAAGAAATAAATGTCCTCTTGATTCTCCCTGCGAGTTCCTGGGTGCAGCTCAGAAGCCATGAGAAAATACCCAGGTAAACTCCTGTCTCCATTAAGGTCAATGCTATTAAAAAAATAGGTTGCCTCTGAAAGGGAATCTAGGAAATATCCAAGGCAGGGACAAACACATCAGACTTACCACACCAGCTAATTATTTTTTTTGCAGAGTCCTTCTGTTTTTCCATCCACTGGCAGAAGGGAGTCATGTGAGATGTCCAAAAGTGTGCTTGGGGGAAAAGGAATATCAGTGAGGACCTGAAACAATTTTGCTGCTCTTACACCTGAGAAAGGATCATGCTGGAAGGTTTCTGTGGAAGTGGGGCCTGGAGAATGGACATGAAAAGCCTTTTTTCCTGGCTGACTCCCTTGGCGGATGAGTTGTTTACAGAGCCTGGATGCCAGAGTGCCTGGAAGGGAGCCAGCTCTATTTTAGCCCTTTGTAAATGATTTAAACAACTCATGCTGGGGGAACATTCCCAGGAAAGGGGCTGCTTGGCTATTCTGCTTGGGTGGACCAAGGCTGCGCAGGAGATGGTGGGAGGCAGAAGGAGCCAGCCCTGGCAGGGACAGCAGGAGCATGTGATGGGGATGGCTCCTGGTCCAGCTGGCCAGAGGCATCCTCCCCAAGCCCTCCCAGGTGGTGTTCCTAAGGAGCCTCTCTACTCCTTTTTGCAGCCCTTGCCTGTCAGAAGCATCCCCTGGGAAGGCCAACAGGGCTAAAGGTCCCATGTGCCCCAAGTCCTCAGCAAGGTGAGGACATGGGGCAGAGCTCCCTGCAGCACCTGGGGGTAACCACACGTCATGGGATTGGGGACAAGCTCCTGAGGCTGGAGCAAGGCAATTCCAACACCCCTTACCCTTGAGGACCTGGCTGCTCCTTATTGATTAATGCAGTGGCTCATTTCTCTAAAAATAGGCTCTTAATTACTGAGCCTCTGGAAACAGAGTTGTCTCACAGAAAAACCTGATTGATGTAAGGGCAGCTGCAGCTCCAGCGAGGGCCCTGTGGCCACAGAGCCTGGGTGGCCTCTGCCAGAGACAGCTCCTGGCCACAGAGGGTTTCAGGCTGGTTCAGGTTGGTTCCCAGCTCGCAGCAGCTGATGGATATTTGTTTTTTCCAAGTGTCACTTATTTTTGCATCTTAACTTTCTGAGTATTTAATTTTGAGCAGGTGGCACTGAGGGGCACTTGGACTTCTCTTCCAGTGGAACACAATGGAAGTAAAAATGTTCATTTTTGCTGTGTGCTCCTGAACTGTCTGTAGAGAAGGGAAAAACTGTTCTGGTTCCTTCCTTCCTTCCTTCCTNGGTCGGTTCCCAGCTCGCAGCAGCTGATGGATATTTGTTTTTTCCAAGTGTCACTTATTTTTGCATCTTAACTTTCTGAGTATTTAATTTTGAGCAGGTGGCACTGAGGGGCACTTGGACTTCTCTTCCAGTGGAACACAATGGAAGTAAAAATGTTCATTTTTGCCATGTGCTCCTGAACTGTCTGTAGAAAAGGAAAAAAACTGTTCTGGTTTCTTTCTTTCTTTCTTTCTTTCTTTTGTGTTGTTTTCCCACCTTTTTCCTTTAAAAGGGCAAATACTTTGTGGGAACCTTCATGCTTTTCCCTTAGTCTCCTGTCCCAGAGAAGCTGTGCAAGATCCCAAAAAAGCTGAAAATAAAGAAATAAAGAAAATAGAATTGAAAATAGATTTATTTTCTGGGGTTGTTTAATCTCTCTGAGTTTGGGTTCTTGTGTCAGGAGTGTCTTGTCATGTCCTGGAGATGGAGAGGGGGTACCTGAGAGCCCTCACCCTCCCACCAGCACCACAACCTCTGTGCAGCTGAGCACAGCCTGGCAAGGGGAATACAGGGGCCTGCTGAGACAGATTAAGGTGAAAAAGGGGAGAGTGGCTGTAGTTGCTGACTGCCAGCACTGGCCCTCCCTCCCTCCCTCCCTGGCCAGCATGAAGGCCATCTGTCACCTGACATATCAGCTGGACACTGCTTCCCAACTCCATCTGCCCCTGTCCAGGCTCTGTGTCTGCTGTGTCTCCCTCCTCCTCCACCTCCCCTGGAGGCTCTGTGATCCCAGCCAGTCCCTGCCCCAGAGCTGGGATGGGCACCACAAGGTGCTCAGAGAGCCCTGAACTCCACATCCAAACCCATGGCTCCTTGCTCACTGCATGGGCTGCAGATCCTCGCTGACCTACTCACAGGTTTTTTTTCACCCTTTATATTTTATTTTTTTCAAGGCTGAATATTTCACTCTGTTGGTTGTGTGGCTTCATTTTGCTCATGCAAAGTTTCTTCCTGTTGAAGTTTTATGGGTAATTTTTTAATTCTTTGCCCGAGGAAGTATCAAAGGGAGCATCCCTCCTCAAAGGGATTCAAGCCATGGCATCCACAGGGGAGGCTCACCTTGCTGAGCCCCATTCCTGCTGTCCCACAGCCAGGAGAGCCCCACCAGGACAGGACAGAGCCCCTTCAGGATGCTCCACCAGGGACAGCCCAGGGACACTGGGCCTGGGACAGCAGAGCTGGCAGCTGCCACCGGAACTCACACCTTGATTCTATGAGAACTCAAATTATTTTTTAATATCACCAGCCAAATTTCCACAGATTTTCCTGGGGACAGAAGAAGGCAACACTCCAAGTCCCTGTTCCTCAAGCTGGCAATGTGACAGCTTTCCACTGGAATGACAGAATTTTTTTTTTTCTTAATGCAGGCCAAAGTAATTTTCTCTCATTAGAGCTCCTGATCCAGCTGGAAAAATGAGCTCTCTCTCCAAACCTCCTCTGCTGGTGAAGTGCAGCATCCTCCCAGCATATCTTGGGTTGTTTGGCTGCTCCAGCTTCTTGTCCCTCTGGCTGTGGCTCTTTGCACTGGAACTTGGAAAAAAAAATACTCCAGGATGGAAAGTTTCAAGCCTAAAGGGCAAAGTTGGAGTGAATCCAGGTGGGACTTGGCAGAGAGACCCAGCAATCGTTGTTCCTTGTGCTGACATTTTTGCTTTGTGCTTTGGAGAGCCTCTCTGCAGCTCTGCTTCAGCCAGGTCAGGCTCTGCCAGTGTAACAGATGATGTTAACACCACCACATGTGACTTTCTCTGAGTTTTCCCAATTTTTTTTTTTTTTTTGTCTTTGGAGATGTGGATCTTGTGGTCCATCAAACTGGTCTTGTATCCTGTGGGGATGGCTGCCCATCAGCCCACCCCACTCCCAGAGGTGGCCCAGAGGCTTTGATCCTTTGGCTGCTTGTCCACAGAAGACACTGCACATCTGTGGGAGCACCAGAACAACCCAAAGGCCTCAAAATTCACCTGTGGAGAAACAAGGAGATTACATCTGAGTCATTCCAAGGGCTTAAACCTTTTTTTGTCTTACTAAAAGGATGTCTTTATGCTTTGAGTATTTTTTTTTTCCAATAAAGAGAAAGGCAGCAAATTCAAGGTAAAAAGAAAGCAAGTTGAAGATGAGAGATGAACCTGCTCCGCTGTAAGTTTGGAGAAGTCATCACCAAATTTGATATGGGCTTGCTGTCCTCTCCTTCCCTCCAGGGAGCACTGTGGCATCTCCTTTCCCCTGGGTTTTGGAGAGAACAGATTTGTGTTTCTTACCCAGAAACAGAAACAAAGCTCCAACAACCTGCCTGTGCAGGTCTCTTGTTCCCTGCTTTGCTGACCGTGTTCCTTCGTAAAGAGGATGACAAGAGGCCAAAGACACACCAGGACCTGTGCACGGTCAGGAAGGGGCTGCTCGTTCCTGGGGAGGTGGATATGCCTTTGTCCCAGAGCAGAGGTGCTTAAAGCATCATGATGCAGGTGTGATCCTCAGCAGATGCTCCTGCCCCTTCTTGGGTCACATCACCCACCTGAGGCAGAAGCTCAGTTGGGATGTGATCTTGGGCAGAACGTGTGGTGGTGGAAGCGGTTCCTGGCTGTCTTGTGCTGAGGGGAGAGCTGGGAGCAGCCAGGAGGGTAAACTGGGCTGGTATGGGTTGGGTGTGCTGGTGGAGCTGTTGGAGAGAGTTCTGTAGAAGCCATGGAGATACTTTGAGGGCTGGAACTCCTCTGCTCTGGAGCCAGCCTGGGAGAGCTGGGGGTGCTCACCTGGAGAGGAGAAGGCTCCAGGGAGACATCAGAGCCCCTTCCAGGGCCTAAAGGGGCTCCAGGAGAGCTGGAGAGGGACTGGGGACAAGGGATGGAGGGACAGGACACAGGGAATGGCTTCCCAGTGCCAGAGGGCAGGGATGGATGGGATATTGGGAAGAATTGTTCCCTGGGAGGGTGGGCAGGCCCTGGCACAGGGTGCCCAGAGAAGCTGTGGCTGCCCCTGGATCCCTGGCAGTGCCCAAGGCCAGGTTGGACAGGGCTTGGAGCAGCCTGGGACAGTGGAAGGTGTCCCTGCCCATGGCAGGGGTGACACTGGGTGGCCTTTGCAGGTCCCTGAAGCATTCCCGGTTCCTGACGGCAGCAGGGAGGCCGCGGAGGGGCCCAGGTCGTGGCAGCTCTCGGCCGCTGGGTGGCGCCGCGGCCCCGCTCCCGGAGCTGCCCGGGCCTGTCCCGGGGACACCGCGGGGACACCGCGGGGACACGGCCAGCTCCGGCTGCCACTGCGCACCGCCGCCTCCTCCTGCTCGCCCTGCTCCTTTCCCGTGGGTGTGTCCATCCCCAACCCAGGGTTTGGGTTTGGAAGCGGCTGCTCCAGTGAATTTATCCTCCTCGGCCCCTCAGGCTCCTCCAGACTGAACTCCCACCCCTCCCTCAGCACAGCTCTGGGGGCTCTCCAGTTCTCCTGAAAACTCCATTTCTCTGGAGATGTCCTGGTGTCCATCCTCCAGCCTCAGCCCGCGCTCTTCAGGCAGCAGGCTGAGCAGTAGGCAGGGATGTTCAGCTCTCTCACAGTGTGGGTGGAATTTGAGAGGTGTCAGGGACCGGACAAGTTCTCTCCCCAATGGTGAATGTCTCAGGTGGGTGTCACTGAGGCTGCCCTTGGATGGTGACATCTATTTCCTCACTGCCTGTCCCCACCAGGGCTCCTGCAGGGTGCTGGGAGGGCCATGCAGGTGGGCTGGGGACACCTGGGTTGTCCCCTGTTGGTATGCTATGGGACATGGCAGCTCTCTGAATGAGCCCCTCTTCCCTGCATGTTGTCATCCAGCCCCAGCAGTGCCAAGTGCCTGTGTGGGATGGTGGCAGGTGCTGGGGAGCAGAGATGAGCACACGCAGGGCTGTGCAGAGTGTGTGTGTGTGAATCCCTGGAGGTGCATGTGAGGAGGATTTGGGCAGAGGAGGGTGTTTGTTGGGGTACACACATGTCCAGAGGGTGGGAGGAGGAAGGGGTGTGTGCGTGCGTGGAGCAGTGCCCTGCAAGACCAAGGAGGGTTCATCAGCCCTGTTCCTGCTCTACCCTGCTGGAGTCCAGGAAAAGCCTGGGAACTTTTCCTGCTGCTCTGCGTGTTTGTTTTACCCTCAGAGCTCCTCAGAAAAGGCTTGGCCTGTGAACTAAGCTCGTGGGAGCATTTACCCCCAATTCTGGGTGAGCTGAGAGCACCAAAGAAAAGAGGAGATGTTGTTTAGTGTACCACAGAGTGTGGAGTTGTAGTTTTTAGGTTTTGCTATATATATTATATAGAGCCAAAATGGAGATTCTAGGGTGTTGGCTTCTTCTTCTTCATCTTCTTCTTTCTTCTCCTTCTCTTCCTTTCCTCTCTGACATGAGTTCCTATGATTTGTTAATTGGTAGATAGAATTTAATGGACACATGTCAATGAGGTTGATATTCACTGGTTTTGGGAACAAAATAAGATAGGTAAAGTTTTCTAACTGGTTGATAACAGATATAAAAGCTACCTGCTTTGGGTAGCCATTGCCATTCTGCCCTCGTGTTCCTGGAGGTCACAGCACAGTCTGTGCCTCTGAAACTTTGATAAGAATGAAAAATAAACAAGCTTTGAAACAGCAGAAAGAAGCCTCATTTCATCTTTTTGGGACATGGGACACTGAAATAAGGAACACAGCGGGGCCAGGAGTCAGAGTCCAAAGAACACCCCTGACATCCAAAGAACACCCAGGGGTGCCTGGCTGGTGCAGGGCTCCTCAAAAAGGCTCCTTTCCAGGCTGTCCCTCATACACATCCTGGCCCAAATAGCAACAGAGTTTTATTGCTCCTGGGAGCTGCTGTGGAGAGATCCTGGGAGGGGCTCCCAGCCCATCCATCATACACAGACTTGACATTTATTAGGAACCCAAAGCAACAAATTCTCCCTGGGACATACATGGGTGTTGGTGTCAAGAACGGGCTCAGCAAAATTCCTGCAACGCCTGTCTGTGGCTGCTCCCTCCTGGCACCCACAGGACCACTGCTGGCTGGCCCAAGGGCTGCCCTTTTCCAGACTCCGGAGTCCCCTTGGCCACACTGCAATGTGCCCATCTGCCAGTCTGGCCCACATCACAGCTGGACAGGGGTGGGTACAGTCATGGCTGAGTGTCTTGCCAGGACAGGCACAGTTCCCACAGCCTCCACAATAATTCCTGGTGCCAGGAATTATTGGGGTACCAGTTTAGTTTTACAGACAGGTGTGGTAGCATCTGGAGTGTTGCACCCTGCTGCGCTTCCCAGCACAAGACAGATGCTGGTTACTGGACTGAGTCCAGGGAAGAAGTGATAATGGTTAAACCCCTCATGAGAGAAGCAGTGCTCTCCACCCTTGGAGATATCCCAAAGCCTGTGGGCTATAGCCCAGAGAATACAGATTTAGGTGACCCTGCCTGAGCAGGGATGGCACTAAACCATCTCCAGAGGTTCCCCAACCTCAGAGTGCTGTGAGTCAGTCATGAGAGTGTCGAGCCCTGGAACAATGGGGCAAATGTCCAAGGCCAGAGGATAAAGGGTAATAAGAATCCAGTTTTGTTTACTTTTGGAAGCATCTCTAGTTGCAGAGGTTGGACAGCAATGAAGGGAAAAGCTGGGTGGTGGTGGGAGATGTAAGAGACCTAAAGTCCCAGACCTCCTTTAGCACTCCAGCATCACCACAGAACACCAAAGAGAAATGTGGCATGTTCCCAAATAAAAGAGCAATTCAGGCCCAGTCTTATATTTCTTCACTGATAAGCAGATCATGGTAACCAAAAAAGATGATAGATAATATACAGTTTGTCCAAAATCCGGCGATTCTTTCCATGAAGGGTGCTGGGATTCTGATGAAACCTGGTTTTATCATGACATTTTGCTCTGTGAGAAAGCTCTTCTTGGCTGTAGCCAACACTGTGTGTTGCTCAGCAGAGCACAGACGGGCTGACAACAATTTGGCTGCTAAAACTTCTAAAAATAAAAGCCATCCTTTTTTCTTTCTTTTTTTTTTCCTCTCCAAAGAAACGTTGCAGCATCACACCTTCCTCCCAGTACAAACTGTCAAACCTCTTCAGGCTGAGGGGCTGTGCATGACACTGAACTCCAGCATCGTGTCTTTTTAGTTTTCTGCACCATTTTATTCTCAAAATGGGGTATTTTCTCTGGTCTTGGCAGGAAAAGGGAGGAAAGCAAAGGTCATAGGGTGGGTTCAAACACTTTTGTTGTTTAGGGCTGCCCAGAGAGGAGTGTTTGCAGGGCTCTTCTGGAACCATCTGCTCTGGTGAGGAGGGGCTGGAACTCACCCCTCTGCTCTCTGGGCTGGAGGTGGTTCCTGGGGGTCTGTGCTGAACTGGTTTGAACTGGGAGCTCCATCCTGCAGCATCACCCCTCAGAGCAGCTGCCTGAGGCTCCCCTCGTGCTGCCCCAAGGCTGAGTGACAGAGCTGACACTGCTGCTAGTCATTGTTTAACAGCCAGGAGACCTCAGAGTGGGGCTGCAGTGCATGAACCAGAATTAAATAACAATATTAGATTATTTTCATCTGAATATGTATCTATATCTATAGCTGTAGCTATATCTATATATCTATATCTATATCTATATCTATATCTATATCTATCTGTTTAACAGGGCTTTAAGTCAAAGCCATGCACCTCCCATCACCTGAAATGTCCAGTTAAGAGGAGTTGCTTTAGCTTGCAGATGTTTTGAAGAAGCTTCTGCCCTCCTTCCCAAGGGAAACTTGGCACCACTGAGTGTCTGTCAGGGATTGGAGGTGCCTGGTGTCTTGGGAATCCACAGAGGTGTCACCCTTGCATTTGGATCTGTCCACCAGTCATGCTGTAGGGAAATAAAAGGCATGCAGACCACAAGAACAGACCTGTCACTCCCCTTGCCCCTGCTCTCAGCCCCACAGCTTTGTTTGGACCATCTATTGCTCTCAGTTTTACCAATCTCCTGTGTTTTCACTCCTGTACTTCCCTGCCTCCTCCTGGGAACGCACCAGAGGCTTTGCCTAATGGATTGCATCCATTGTTTCTTCCTCCACTAGACCAAATACCCTGGCAAGGAGGGAAATTAGATCACCCTGATATCATTTGTTCCTGGTAGAGTTGTGTTGGCTGGTTTTTATCCTTTATTTTTATCAAATTATTGGTACTTACAAATGGATTGTTCAATAATTTGTTCCAAAATTTTTCAAGGAACTGAAGCCAGCTTGGCTGATCTGTAACTCCCCAAACTCCTAATTTCCTTTATTTATGTATTTTTATTTTTCACAGAAAAAGTGCTTTTTCTGCACTTCCCCAGGATCCCTTAAGCCTTGAAAATTTGTCACAATCTGCTGCTAATTGTTCAGAGGTTGCTTACATTTTCCAGGGTGATTTGTCTTGACCCCTGACTACTCAATGCACTGAGCTTCTCTCGCTAATGGTGATGGCTCTGGGCACTGGTTACAGGCTTGCACTGTGCAGTCACTGTGAGGAAGTCACTGTTTGTGCCTCTGTATCATCCCCTTGGTTCTTTCCATCACAAGACATGAATGCTGACTCTTTTTTTTTCTTTTCATTGCACTTCCAGTATATTTCTGGAACTTATTTCCTTTCCTTTTATGCCCCTCACTGGTTGTAACTCTCTCTGCTCCTTACCCTTTCTCGTTCTGCCCCCATGTGCTTGAGCTTTCCCTTTATACTCATCCCTACACCCTCATTCCCATTTTAATAGGATTCCTTTTTGATTTCCAGGACACTAAAGTGCTCCTGATGCAGCAATATTGGCCTTTTACTGTTGTCCTGTGGTTCCTCTGCAGCAGGAAGTTTAGCAGCTGTGCACCTCATATACTCTCTTTTAGTAACTTCCCCCAGTCCGGTATTTCATTTTTTACTTGGGATGCCCTCCTGAGGGATGTTGCTGGTGGAAAAGCATCCCCCCCAAGTTTGTTCTGTTCATGTTTGTGCAACCACCTGTCTTTTTTTGGATCCTCTCTTTTAATTTCAAAACCGATGAACCACTGTTGGTGATCCACAGGACCCAAATGGTCCTTGCATACTGGTCAGAGGGTGGAAGAGCTGCCCCCACCCTACCACCCCAGAACAGCACTTTGACATAAAAAAAGTATCCAGAGAACTTTCCAAATGATCTTTGGGTGGGCTGCGTCCTCCTGCATTTGTTTGTGTGATGGAATGTCAAAATGGGATGATTTAGACATAAAAAATTGCTGTTTATTCAGCCAAATGCTTGCTGAATGGAGCCTTAACTTGAGAATAATTGCAGATAAAATGAAGCTATATTTTTGATGAATAAATTGTTCTTCTTTCAAATGTGCTCAATTTGAGGTTTAGTGCCATGATAAATCTTCACTAACTTCTCTTCCTGAGAGAAGCAGAAGCAGGGAGGGAACGTGCCCAGCCCAATGCAGGACAGATGGTCCAAGCAGTGATCCCGCAGGGAAGTGGAGCCTCCTCCCTCTGGAGAGAGTGATGGGGACCTGCCAGGTCTGAGCCCGAACATATAATGGGGAGGGGGAGTGGGAGGGCAGGAGTGGTGGGTTAAAGAGCAGTTATCACCACAGGAAATGTGCCCAAAATGCCACACTTGTCCTCTAGCCAGAGTCAGTCTGTCCACTCATCTGTTTATCCATGGATCCATCCATCCATCCATCCATCCATCCACCCATCCATCATTGTCTCAGGTGACAATGTAAGATGTAACCAAAAGTATGTATTCTATCACCCTGTGTTTGAACCAGCTGGGGCAGTGTTCTTTGTCTCTCCCATGGCACTCCCCTGGTAACTCCCTCGGCAGTGAGATTGTTCTGCTAATGAGCTATCAAGCCTCCCTGCATGACTCATAAAATTACATCACCCCATTATGAGATGCTCTGCCTGGGGGAGGTTCCAAGCATTCCCACCTGGATATGATCTGAGGTTTGGAACACCACGCTCAGCCCTTACCCACTGGATTCCCAGGGGAGAAGAGCTGTGTAACCCCCACAGGACCTTCAGAGGAAGAGCAGACCCTTCTACAGGATCACTGACCAGAACCACATCCATCACCTCAAGAGGATGGCAGCCACCATTTAATGGGACTGCTACCACCTCCCTGCCCGACAGGGTGTCAGGTTGTATCCTGACCCTGTCAGTGGTTTTGCACTATTGCATTTATTTTTAATTTTCCTATTAAATTGTAGTTCTGATTTCGAGTCTCTCACTGGTTGTCTTTCAAGCTAGTACAATAATCCATCAATCATCCATCCATCCATCCATCCATGAACTGGGTTTGCATGGCCAGGTTTTGGTAGCAGGGAGGCTCCAAGGCTGGCTGCTGTGAGAAGCTCCTGGAAGCCTCCCCCATGTCCAGCAGAGCCAATTCCAGCTGGCTCCAGGATGGACCTGCCACTGGCCAAGGCTGAGCGACGTGGTGACAGTGGCAGCAGGACTTGTGACCCTGTGGATGACCCACATGGCAGCAGCCTGTTCCTGAAGGACTGACCCTGTGGAGGGACCCACGCTGGAGCAGGGGAGGAGTGAGGGGAGGAAGCAAAGGCAGAGACAATATGTGGTAGGGACCATAACTCTGTCCCCATACACAGCTGGGGGGAAACAATTGGAGAAATCAGGAGTGAAGGTGAGCCCAGGAAGAAAGGAGGAGTTGGTGGAAGGTTTGAGTTTATTTCTTATTGACCTACTTTGATTTGATGGGCAACAAATCATATTTTCCCAGTCAAGTCTGTTTTGCCTGTGATGGTAATGGATGGGTGATCTCTCCCTGGCCTTACCTTAATCCAGAAGCCTTTCGTTATATCTCCTGTCCTCTGTCCAGCTGAGGAGGGCAGTGATGGAGAGACTTTAGTGGGCACTTGGTGTCCAGCCGGAGCCAACCCACCACAATCTGCTGCCTGTAATTATGGGAAGTGGGAAAAGGGACTGTGTATCCTGCAAAACCCTTGGAGCCAAGGAGGCAGGGGTGCACAGTCCAAAGCACATCTGAAGGGGCTGTGGAAGCCTGGAGAGGCCACAGCTGCAGCCCCATGCAGCAGCCAGGGGAAGTTTGGCAGGAGGCTGGGATGGGAACAAGGACTCAGCCATGGGCTGAGAGGTAGAAGTAAGACAGAAATTGTGGGCAGTCAGGAGCACCAGAAGACAATTTCCCATCCCAAAATGTGAAACCGTGTTCTATGTCATTTTGTGCAAATTTTTCTGCAAGTTTGTGGCCTCTGCAATCAATACTTAATGAATACCTCAGGAAACATGACTGCAGTAGCCTGCTGGCTACAAAAACGCCATCACCAAGTCTCCCATGTCCTTGGGGCAGTGGGGACTGCTCTGCTGGGAAGGTTCTTACAGTACAGCGTTTTTCACTCCATGTCCTTGTTGGTTCTGCCCATTGTTTGTGACCACTGGATCAGGACTGGGAAGCAATGGCCACTCCCCATGGGGACCGTGCCAGCCCAGAGGGATGCTAGAGAGGACTCTGCCCTGCTGGGAGAGGTGGCAATGCCCATCATTGTGAGCTGTCCTTCTGTCCTGCCCCTCACATCTCTGCCAAGCTCTGAGAGAAGAGTGGGCTCTGCCCTTTGTCCGGCACAGACTTGGACAATGTGGGGCTCAGGGCCACAAGCATGGATCTGTCTGGGGGCATCTGCTGCTTCTGCCACCAGGCAGGGCAGAGCTGGCCCCTGGCCCAGTGGGCTCTGAGGGCTGCCCAGTCCTGCCCCGGGAACAGCAATGGCTCAGAGGGCCACACGTCACACTCTAAAGGGAAATGCTAAGCTGCTCTGCTTTGGGAGAAGCTTAGCACTTAAAGCTGATTTCAACAGCTTTTGCCTAAAGTTTTAAGACCCGTCACTAATCAGCAGCTGGTTTATGGCTGTTGTAAAAGATCAGAAAAAAATAAAGAAATCTCCCGAAGTTGGGGGAACGCTTCCCAGCTCCTGCATCCATCACGGCCCTGCCGACATTTACGAGTGCAGGGAGCCATAAATCCACGCAGGGCTGACATCAACCCAGGACTCAGTGCTGAAGGGGAAGTGTTGTGTCTGAATCTGTGTCCTGCCCTGGGAGAAACTTCATTAATGCTTTGCACAGTGAGACAGACACATCCAAGCCCTGGGGCATTCATCCCCAGATTTTGCAGGCTCTTCTACCCGCTCCTGCAGCAGCCTGGCACTCCTGGTGTGTGGTCTTATGCTCCCAAGCCTCCTTGGGACAGGAGATCCAGATGTTTTGTTGGGAGGGGGAACAGGAGGTGGCACATTTTGCTGTGATTTTGGTTACTTTCCTGCCTCCTCTGATTTGTGGAGCAGTTCTGATGCAAACCACTTCTCTCTTCAGACTTGGAATTGAATAGAAAAATTTAGTCCAGAGGGTCCTTGGTGCGTAACTGCTTGTTCACTGGACAGAGCTGCTCTGCCTCAGGTTCTGGGATGCTCTGGGCCACAGGGAAAATCACCTTTGAGGGATGGCTGTGGTCTGAGGTGTCTCTTTTCAGACTACAAGCCCTTCTGTGGGTAGCAGGTGCAGACACTGCTGCCACAAGAACCTGCTGGGGAAGACTCCTGGCCTTGCACCCCAGGCTTGTGGTAAAATTCAGCCCAAAGGGAGGGTGTTGTGGGCAGCACAAGTGTCCTGGCTCCTGTCTTTGGGCACAGCTGGGACCTCCTGGGGCAGTGGGAGCTGCAGCTGGGAGTGGAGTGATCTCATCCAGCCCCTATTGCTGGAGCTGGACATGTCTGTGAGTCCACTCAGCCTGGTGCAAACCTGAGCTGAGCCTGTTGGCAGCAGAGACCAGAGCCAGCCACCTCCCCTGGTGCTGGCAGCCATCCCAGAGCACTCTGTGCATGCACAAACCTTGTGCATTGTGGTTATCACCTGCCCTGGCCAAGCTTCCTCTCCTCAGAGTGCAGCACCTTGGTCCTTTCCCTGTCAGCCATGGAGCAGGAATGAGCATGGGGCAGCTGAAGTGAGGGGAAGTCAAGGGAATGCACCATGCCCAGCCTGGTGAGCACAAGCAGAATGAGGTGCCTGTGGAAGCCAGTGATGTGTGGCAAGGATGCCTTGGCACCATCAAGGCCGATGTGCTCGCAAAGTGTTGTAAGTGCACATTGTATTGTTGGCTTTTCGCAAATATTAAAATAAATGTCATATGTGTAAAGTAAGAAAACGAAGTGGTATGGATATAGTTTGTTTAAAAAAGTGTGCTTTCTTAGGATTATATCATATATAGAATGCTTTTTTATGTAGTTAACTCAGGATTGCAAAGATAAGCAAGGAAGTTCCCCACATTCCTGGACCATCTGGTTGAAGGTAACAACGACAGGCCTCAGACTCTGGAAGGAAGAATCTATCGATCAGANAAAGGAATAGTTGAATGATAGAAAATCTATGAATATGTATGAGACTCGGGCATTTAACAGAAGAGGTTTGTTAGCTCAGGTGTGCCCCTGGCATGGTGCCAAGCACCAGGCCCTATTAACTCTTTGCTTTATTTCTGTCTCCTATTGTCCTTTTTATTAAACCCCTTATTAAACCTTTTAAAATCTTACCAGGAGTGAACCTCGTTTTTCACACTAAGCCACCAGCTCCAGCAGCCCTGCTTCCAGGGCAGCACCTCACTCCATTGCCTTGGAAAATATTTTCTTTGCAAACCTAAGGAAACTATGTGTGTGTGTGTGTGCAGGGGAGAGGCTGGCGATGTCCCCAGCCACTGCCTTGCTCTGCTTACACATAAATTGACATCTTGTAGGAGAGCTGTCCAGAATACTGAGTAATTATAGCTCACCCTGAATCACAGACAAGTGTGGGCACAGCAGCTCTCTTACAAATCACTGCAAAGGCCTTACAGATTACACCCTTCTTGCCCCCATTAAAGGGCTGTATTTGTGCTGTAAATAGTAAAAATAGCAAGTGTTGTTATTAATGAGGATGTGCTGCAACTGCTGACTCGGAGGCACAGCTCCTCTCCATATGGCCATTACAGTTGAAGGACAAAACCAATATTTTATGTTTCTCACAGTTATTGTTCATCAAATGTTTATAAAAACGTATAATGACTGCATATGATGAGCATGCTTTTCAATAATGGGAGTGAGATGAGGACGTGTGTGAATTTCCAACCCAAATAAGCAAGGCCATTAAATTAATAGCTTAATTACACGATAAATTTCAAAACATTTTCTAGAATGCATTTTATTTTTATTTAACCTAATAACATCTTTAGCTGCAATTCTTTCTGGGATTTGTGCAATAAGCCCGCAGCAGTGGTGATGCTTCCCTGAGTCTCAGTTTGTATTTTTATTGCCATTCTGGAGGGTGCTGAGGGTGGGGTCCTGCAGGTCCTGTGTGGTCCCACGGCACACACCAGGCTGGGGGGGGTTGTGATCACAGACAGGCTCTGAGGGGGCTCTGAATTCCTGCTCCCAGAAATGCTGAATGCATTATGGTGCTGATCTCTATCCAGCAGGACCTTTGTAGGTTTATTCTCCCATTCACACACTCTGAGGTGCTCCCTGCCAGCTCAGGGCCTTGCACAGGCTGTGCAAGTGAGATTCAACAGTGCATCTGTTGGGCTTTCAGGAGTTCCCCTTTTGTTTTTCTTTTTCTCTTAAAGGAATATTCCCTTTACTTTGTTGCTAAGGGACAAATCATTGGGTACATAAGAGAGACAAAAATCCTGACCAAAGAGGGAAGACTCCAGCTGGTTACCCCCTTTTACCTGGGGTAAATACACATCCTTTGTATTCCTGGATTTCTCTTCTGTGTTTTACCATGGCCACCACCAGCCTTGAGCCCTTCCAGGCCCTGCTGCCTTGGTGGTACCTCTGTGTGTCCAAGCACTGGGGTGCACAGTGCCTGTACAGGTGGGTGCACACCCTAGGGGTGCACGGAAGGGTGTGATGGACTGTGAAGACCCAGTGAAGTGACCACAGCTCCTCTGCCATCAGCCACAGCTGCTGCTGCCCTGCTTGGTGGCTCCTTCTATGCCATCTGCCCCTGACTAGGTGTCTTGGAGTGAATCCCATATCGTCAGCCCTATGCCCAGAAAATGAATCTTATGCCTTTCTGTGCCTTTAAACTGAGCCTGAGAGGGGAGAGAAGGAAAAAAAAACCAGCCAGAGGAACTTTTTTCAAAGCAATTCTGTGCTTCAAGGTCACTATTCCTCTCTGTTGTTCTTCTGCTGTGGGGAGTGATAGCTGCTGCTGCAGAGAGGGGAGGAAGCACTTTCCTTGCTTTCCAGTGAGCTCTCAGCTCTGTTTTCTTTGAAAGAAGAGAGACAGAGTTCTTCCTGGGACTTTGGTTTCTTCTCTTCTGGACTTGTTCAGAACACCAGAACATCGAAACCTCACTGGGAGACCTTCCACTGGCCTCACGGGGGTCCCCCATGCCAACCCAGATCAGGGGAGGAGAGAGACCACACCCAGAAGGACTTTAAACCTCTTCCAGGTTTCTCTCCACAGCAAGAGATTTTTA
The DNA here is from genome assembly GCA_013396875.1 of Vireo altiloquus. Taxonomy (NCBI): domain Eukaryota; kingdom Metazoa; phylum Chordata; class Aves; order Passeriformes; family Vireonidae; genus Vireo; species Vireo altiloquus. The sequence goes on from VZRF01002343.1 coordinate 285,462, forward strand.
TTATTTAGCATTATTATTCTTTTCTTGTGTGTTTGTTAAATAAATAGTTTTTTTCCTCTTCACTTTCCTCTGAGGAAATATTTCTTTTCTCGAACCTGGTGGGGGAGAGGTAACTACAACCTTCTTTCTATCAGGGGATATTCTCCTCTGAATTTGTCTCAAACCGGGACACTAGGGTTGTCCTTGTCACCAGGAGCTGTGGCCCTGGTGGGTGAACTGGACTTTCCGGGGTAAGATCCATGATATGGGAAGATCCATGACACAGCTGAAATTCCCTCCTGCAAGCACAAGAATGAGCCCAGATGTTTCTCCAAACAGTCTTTGAGGTGTGGGAGATACTGTGCAGTCCCTGACTCTCAATACTCTCATGTCCCCTGATGCTGGATCCAGAGGATGAGCTGAAGAACATCACCAACAGCTTCTTCATCCCTATTCCATCCAGGAGCTACTCCAGATGCTCCTGTGACTGGAGAAAGGGGAGGTTGCCAAGAAGAACCATTTCCAGGTGCCAAGGAAGGGTCTTGTTGAGTTCATGAACATAGCCATGGGCTGTTCACAGTCACCCTGAACCCTCCCCAGCCCCAAATCTGTGTCCTCCTAATGAAAATGAAGAGCACATCTCACTTAGGGACACTCATGCTCTGCTTCCCATTCCCCCAGAAGCTTCTCCATCCATACCAGGTATGAGAAGAGGCATGGGCAGGTCCCTAGTCCCAGTTTCCTGGATGAGTAGGGTGGTGGTGGGAGCCTGCAGGGAGCTGTCTAGTGGCCAGAATGGGGGTGGTGGCCCTTCCCTTCAAAGGGACACAGGACACCATTGGCTGGGGGACAGTGGGATAACAGCCTGTGAGCAGAGCAGGCACATAGAAGGGTCTCTGGGGTGCAGGCATGGGTGTACCCTTGGCCCTACGGACTGGAATGGCCACAGGAGCTGGGCAGTGTCCTTGCCCCAGGAATGACCACAGGAGCTGGGCAGTGTCCTTGCCCCAGGAATGACCTCAGGAGCTGGACAGTGTCCTTGCCTCAGGCACTGTGTCCCTGCTCCTGCTGCACCCAAGCTCAGCATCTCTGCTGAGCATGGCAATTGTCACTTTTATAGGCACTACAGCATCCATTGCTTTATTCGAATGGAGGCTTCTTATGGTTTAGTATCATTAAATACAGATGCAACTTGTGTTCCTAAAGCCATAATGCCCCTTCCTGTTACTGCCTCACAATTAACTGGGCTATAAAGCTTTCAAACATATTGCAGGCACTAATTCAACTGGATGGTGAAGAAACACAGTTTTATTGGGCAATTACAGTGCTTGGAACATGTTCCATTGTTCACACTACCTTCCCAATAGGAACAGGGGCTGCCAGGCCATATCACTGAGAAAGGCCCAAAGGTGCCATCCAAATGGCCACATCTCCAGGCTGCAGGGATGGTTTTATTTACATCTTAATAAAAAGTTCTCCAGGAGTGATGAGAACTCCATGATCTGTGCAAGTTGGGCTGGACCATCCCCTCTGCACCTCTGCTTTGCTGCTGCTGCTGCTGCTAATCTGCTCATCCTGCTGCTCGCAGTCCAGCTTCAGGTTCCTGGGCTGTGCCCTCTACATTCAGCCCACACCCAGTGTTTTGGTCTCTGGAGAGCTGGGTGGAGAATCCCTCCATGCTCCTGCTCCTGCTGTGCTCTGGGGGTGCTCAGGTTTCTGGGCAGAAGGAGCAGTGGGGACACAGCAGCTCTCTGGGTCTTGGTCTCATGTGTGGGATCCTGTTCCTTCAGCAGGGTCCTGCTGGGGCTCCAGGGTTCACTGGGAAGGGGTGAAAAAAGATGCAGAGCTGGGTAGTCCTGGGCTGCCAGGGGAGTCTGGGAAGCTGTGAGGGGCCCTGGGACCATTGCTCCCAGGTAGGAGAGGTCCTTATCTCCTGACACACCTGCAGACTGCCCCAGGAACAGATCCCTCCATGCCTTTGCTCCTGACATGGGAGACACATGAATGACACGACATGACATGGTATGATGTGACATGCACCAGACATGTGGATGTGTGGGTGGGCAGGACATGGGAGCAGGCATGAGTTTCTCCAACTACACCAAGTGCAGGGCTCTCTCTGGGGAACATCCTCCCACCCAAGTGTCCCTTCTCATCCCTACAGGTCCTTGGAAAGGCAAATCTAAACACTTGTGAGCAAAATGCCACATGAGGTGGGACTGGGCAGGCAGGAGAGGCAAAGGCGGGTGGCTGTGTCCTTTCAGCCCATTCAGCCTGCCCTGCTCCGGGGCTGTGCTGAAGCCATGTGGCTTTGCTGATGTCTCTCATCTGCTGGAGCTGTCAGAGGGTGTCAGCTGGGAGCTCATGGGGCAGCTGGGACACAGCTGACAGTACAGAGAGGGGCTGGCTGTCCTTGCTATACTGTCACAGCCACTGGTTCCAGTTGCATGCAGAGAAGCATCAGGGAAAAGTTGCTTTTTGGTTCTTTGCAAGGTCAAGCAAGACACTGTCACTGACACAATTTCCTAGGAAAGCTCTTTAATGGCAGAAAGGGTACAAAGCCAAATGGACAGATTTGGGTGTGAGCACCCACTGTGCTCCCATGGAGACTTTCCTGGAAGAGGCACAACGCTGAGAATTCCCTGTGCCATTCAAGGATGAAGCCCTCAGTCTGGGGCAGGAGGCTAAACTCCCCTTGTGGCCCCCCTGCCTTGGCAATGAGCTTGCTCTTGCTTGGCAGGAGCCTTTTCCTGCCTCTTCTCCAGAGATGTTTTTCCTGTGGTGTCCAATGCCCCATGGAACATAAATCCACTCTCACCCTGGTGCTGGCTGTGCCTGGAGCTGACAGTGGCTACCTTTTGCTGCTGGTGGTCATGGATGATGCAGACAAGGAGCAGTGAGGGAACAATCTGTCTGGAGAGTGATTTTCTCCTCTCTTTCCAGAAAAGAGGCCATTTCCTCAGTGTAGGGAAGGGAGTGGACATTCCTCACTCCTGGCAGCCTGTGCTGCTGCCAGCTCAGCCCTCCCTGTGTCCTCAAGTGGGAGCGGAGGCTTTTTGTACATCTACAGCCATCCAGTCCCTGAGCTCCTGGGGCTGTGTAAGAGCAGGACGCAGACAGCAGCTGGGCAATTCTTCCCTGTCCCATGGTCAAGGATGCTCTGTGCCACAGAACACCTTGAGTAATGGGATGGAGCCTGTTCAGAATCCCCTTGATAAAGCTGTGCCAAAGGTAGAAAATACCTGAACATTCCCAGGGTGGAGGTGTGGTGCCCTTGTCTCCATCCTCCTGGATGGCCATTCCCACCACAGTGCTTTGCCATCCTGCACAAAATGATGTCTCCCATGAGGATGGCTGGAGGGGAGAAGTGAGAGAACTTCTTCCATGTCACCTGTAGTGACCTCTGATTCCTGGCAGTGATCTCTGCCAGTGCAGGGCCCAGGGAATAATCCCATTCTTGCGTCCCTCATGCACAAGAGGTGCTTCAGCCTGTTTGCAGTGTGGATGCCCTGGTGACATGAATGCTCAGCAGGTCTCAGAGGAAAACCTTCAGTGATGAGGAAGGGAAAAGCACCCTGGGTGAGCCTAAGCTGGGGAGGTTTTCCTGGTCATCCTTGAAGGTCACTCACAGTAACAGCATAGATGGCTTGGCCAGGAGCAGCCAGAGGGCTGGGAACAAATGCTGGTGTCAGCAGGGCTCTGTGACACTTCTGAGCCCAAAGGCAAGCAGGAAATTAAGAGTGGGGCTTCAATTTGTGTTATAAATGAGGACTGAAGGTTGGCTTTCGTATGTTTCTACATAGTTGAAGAACTGGTTGAAAATGGAATTAATTTAGTTGTGTGATTAATTAACCTAACATTACAAGGCAAGGTGTAAGGTGCTAATGGAGCGTTCCTGGTTAAATTGCTTATTAAGTAGTGGGGTTAAATGGGGATCCCAGGGATTGGTTAGTGCTAGGTTTGTTTAATGTATTAGCATCAGGTTAAAGGGGTTGATTGACAGTTCATATTCTCTAGGGGGACAATGGATAAGCAGTGGAAGGTGCTAGAAAATAGGTGTCAACTTGAATTATCATAAGGGGATCAAGGAAGAGCCTTGATTGGGCCAAGAAGAGACAAATCACTCGACACCCAGGCATCACTCCACTTGCGAGAGCCAATCCTCTAGACAACAAGTCACCAAAACCCAATCCATGTGTCCCAAAGGGGAGGGACTTGGGGAAGTGGGTGGGACCCTGGTTTGAGGGTATAAAATGTAACTCCCCGAGGCCCTCAGGGTGCCTCTGGTCACATTGTGCTTGTGACTAAGCGCCCAGCGCTGTCTTCCCTTTGCCTTAGAGCCCTGGTGAAGTGCCATTTTGGTCACTTATTCATCAATTTTTTACCTGTTAATTAAATTTTCCAGTTTTAAATTTAATTGGCTTTGCGTTTTATGTCAGTTTGGGAATTTCTTTGGAGTTAATGACCGCGTTCGTGAAAGAAATTGGAGTCAGATATTCCCTCTTGAAACTCATACGTGGCCCAGACTGGGAGTAAGAACAGACTATATTAATATTCCTTTTTATTTTTTTCCCCCCATTTTGGAAATGGAGAAGATTTGTTAAGTCTTGAAGGAAAATGTGCTATAATAGCAGATTTTTGTATCCCTGTTTATCCTTGATATGACTGCTGCTTTCATGGTATTACCTTCAAGAAATAACTTCTCGTTTATGCATTTCTCTCTGGAAAGGAAGGTCATACTCCTCACAAATGGGCAAACTAATTAGAGAAGTAATTCAGCAGTTCCCTGATAGGTCAGATATCGGAAATGAATACAGAGTTTAGTGCATTATTATGACAGTGGTTTTTGCCCCTTTAGTGAGTTGCCATGAAAATGTCTTGTATTAAGAGAAGACTAATTTTACCCCCCAGTGGTGGAGCAGAGGGGCTGTAGCCACACAGGGAGTGCTGACCCAGGCTGCACAGTGGGAACCTCCCAGAGCCTCCCCTGCACCCCCAGAGAACACTACTGCAAGGGCCCTAAGGGTGGGCAGCAAAGCCTGCTTGAGAAGAGATGTGGAATCGTGGAATTATACAATCCTTAAGGTTGGAAAAGCTCTTTAAGATCAACCATTGAGTCCAACCATCAACCTAGCATTACTGTGTTCACCACTGACCCATGTGCCACATCTCTATGTCTTGTAAATCCCTCCTGGGATGGGGACTCCACCACTGCCCTGGGCACCTGTGCCAGTGCCTGACCACCCTTTTAGTGGAGAAATTTTTCCAATATCCAGTTTAACACAATCTAATCCCTGGCCCAGCCTGGGGCCGTTCCCTCTCCTCCTGTCCCTGTTCCCTGGGAGCAGAGCCTGACCCCCCCCGGCTGTCCCCTCCTGTCAGGGAGTTGTGCAGAGCCACAAGGTCCCCCCTGAGCCTCCTTTTCTCCAGGCTGAGCTCCTTTCCCAGCTCCCTCAGTCTCTCCTGGGGCTCCAGCCCCTTCCCAGCTCCCTTCCCTGCCCTGGACACACGAGCACCATGAACAACACGAGCAATGCAGACGAGCACGTGAATATTCCTTTCCCCCAAACTTTTGCAAAGGGTGCAGCTGATACATAGTGAAGGAAAAGCAAAGCCCCTCTTCACCAGCCGTGAGCTTACTTGAGATCTCCTCAAACATCTGCTGGGTTTAGGCACATCTCAGGCAAGGCTCCACCAAACAGCAGTTCTGGACACTGCCTCCCACAGCTCTGCATCCTGAAGGATGCACTGGCACCTCGTTACTCGCCTATAAATTCTCTTTCCTTGAATGTGCCTGCCTGGGAGTGGGCTGAGAAAGCTTGCAGAGCTTGGTGTGATGTTCAGAGGCTCATTAGTGGTTTTGTGCTGCCTGTGATCCTCTGGCTGTGTTGGTGAGTCCCCACACAGCCCTGAGCCCAAGGGGCAGGAGCAGGAGCAGCTTCCTGTGACAGCATCCTATGGGTGGGAAGGCAAGAAGCTTCTCCTGGAGCTGGAGCCCGTTGGGGCCAGCAAAGGACACCCTCATTGTAGCTATTTACTGCTTGCAAATGAGCCACTGCCTCGGAAATGTTCACAGGAACGACTCCAAGTAACAAATTCCTTCGAGAAAGCCACAATCTGCTCATGGCTAATTCGAGAACAGAAAGGGAGGAGGGCTGGGGCATGTGATGAATTATTCACAGGGTGCCGAGGGGGTGCAGGAGCCCCGTGGTACAGTGGGCTGATGCATCCACGGCTTGGGCTTTGCAGCTTCAGGTGGGGTGTAGCCTGAGCTGCCCCCCAGGTCTGGAAACAAATTCCTGTCCTTGTTCTTGAAACGAGGAAAAAGCAAGTGAAAAACTGGGCTGGCAAAGGCAAGTTGAGGCTGTGAGGTGCCTGTGTGTGTGCACACAAATGACTGCGCTCAGCAGGGAGGTTACAGCTGGGGGAGAATGGACAATGTGCTCCTGAACTGGGATAAAACCCTGCCCCCAGCCCAAGAGTGGCTGAGCAGCCACCTGGGAGAGCAGGTGGTACAGCAGATGGGTGTGCCATGGTCTCAACAGGTCTTGGTAGTGCTGGTGGTGCACCTGTGACCTGCCTGGCCAGGATAATTGTGGACGTGGAATTGTCTAAATGCAGCTCCAGAACTACGTGAGAGACAAGGAGCAGGACTGAGAAAGGGGGACAGTGCAGGAGGGCACAGATAGGTGGCAGGGATGCTGGAGGTTGTGGTGAAGCTGGGCTGGAGGCAAGGAAGGAGTGGGAGAAACGTGTAGGGGAGATGGAGGGGCTAAGGTTTTTGACCTGTTCAGTAAACCTGGCTCAAGGAGCCATAGCCACAGGCAGCAGACTGTTCAAATGGACACTTCTTTTTTCATGGGATTGGGCACAACAATGGTCCAGACTGCCTCACAAAGGGGTCACCCACAGGGCTAGAGGCTTCTCTGTCATCATGGTCCTGCCTGGCTGGGAAACTGTCCTAGAGCTGGGGCTGTGCAGACAAAGTCAGGTGCTCCCCAGTGGTCCTGAGAGGCTCAGGATCTCCTCAAACTGGAAATCAGCAGGGGCAAATATAACCTTGGCCACAGAGCAGATTGGGAAGTCATCACCAGTATCTGTCTGGCCAGTGCTGCTGGGGGGCTTAGTGCTAGAAAAGGAAAATGAGATCAGCCAGCACTGAGAACAAACATTTTTGGACAGAAGTGACAAGAAAAACAAATCCTTAAGCTAAAGATAGTCCAGGTGAAGCAATGAAGTGTCATTTTCTCATTTAAAAAGTTTTTTAAGAATCTGCGTGTTTCCTGTGGATGAGATGGAATGGGAAAGAGAGTGATCGCTCTCCAGCTCTGTGCTTCGAGCACCCCCCTCTTACAAATGCCATCTTTGTCCTCCAGCCTCTGTGCATTGGAATTGGCTCTTCCCTTTGTTTCTGAAGGGCAGTGCTAGTTGGGTGCAGTTTCCTTGCTGCAGGGCTCAGGAATGGGAGCCTCCATTAACCTGCCCCATGCCTGTGGGAGGAGGCGCTGGCCCTGCCTGACCCTGCTGTTTGTCATGGCTTTGTCATTTAATTTGAATTTATTGATTTGTTTGTCACAGTCCGGGATCAGTCACTGTGGTGATCGGGATCCAAAGCTCGGGAGGTGCTGCTGACCTGCTTCTCCTGTTCCTCCTGCTCCTGGCCAGCCTGGAGCAAACCTGAACCCCAGAGCCTGTGGATGGCTGTGAGGAGACTGGGGACTGCTAGCCACACCACTCAGACTGCCAGGCTGTGTCTCTGGGAGGGATTGGGTGACAGTGTCCTATGCAGGCATGTGAGGAAGGCAGCCAAGCAGTGACTAATTAATAAGTGACACTTGCAGGCAGAGCTCTGATGTCTAAAAGCATTTTTGTATCTCAGCATTTTCTGAGTGGTGGAGGGAGCAGTGAGGAGCATTAGGGTAGGGAGTACTCCGTGAAATGGACCTTTCAGGGTAGGAGCAGTCCTGTTGTGGGGACAGACAGGACTTCTCCTATCCTCTGATCTCCCATCAGAGGGCAGAAAGTGCTCACACGAGCTCAGGACACTCCAGGATGGTGGGAGATGTGGTCCTGCTGCAGGGCTGAAGAGACCTCCTGCTGTAGGTTTGCTGTGTGGGTGAGCAGGCCCTGGCACAGGATGCCCAGAGAAGCTGTGGCTGTCCCATTCCTGGAGGTGTCCCAGGCCAGGTTGGACATTGAGGCTTGGAGCAAGCTGAGATGATAGTGGGAGGTGTCCCTGCCCATGGCAGGGGGGTTGGACTAGCCCTTTAAAGGCCCCTTTGAACCCAAAGCACTCAGGTTCTGCTGGAGCTGCTGGGACTGGCTGTGAGCAGTAATGCAGAAGGATCTGCCAGGGGCTCATCCCTTGTGCCACATGGCTTTGTCATCATTTGCTTCCAAGTCTCTGCTCTCCAAACCTCCAGCTGGATGGAGCCTGTGATCCAAAATCCAGTGTAATCCTGGCCCCAGCAGCACGCTGGGTGTGTCCATGTGATGCCAGGGTGATTTTTTGCCTTTTCTTTTATACCCTTCTTATACACCCTTTATATAGTTTTATGTATTCTTAGTGCTTTTAGCCTACATACTTGTAATTTTCCAAGCCTGATAACTCAGCTGAGACCTACTGTACTGTTAGACCAGCAGACCAAACATCCTGGGAGCCCCAGACACCAAATCCTCTCCAAAACACTTTTTTGTAAACTAAAATAAGCCCATCCAGGGGAAAAGTTCCTCAGAATGAGGGCTTCACCCGAGCCTCTCATTGAAAAATCTTTGATAGATATGCTAATTTGCAAGGCCTATAATTGTGTGTATTTCAGTGTGTGAGGGTGGTTGTATGCATTTTCAAAACATTCCACCTGAACAAAGTACTGCACCCAAAAAACCCTTAAATAAATACCCAGATAAAAACCCCTTTTCCCCATAAACCATGTTTTTTGTTTTAATTTTAAGACCAGGGAAAAGCAACACGTGGCACTCAGAGCTCTTTCTTGCCCTGGTCACTCTGTAGGTGCTGTACATGAGGGGTCAATATGTTGGATGCTGGTCTCCACACCCCTCAGAGCATGGTCCTGCTGGATCCCTTTACCTCCAGGAAGAAGGGGACATGGCCAGATGCTGCAGGAAAAGGTGCAGTGCCAGGAGTGTCTCTGCCCGTGTGTTTCTGGTTTCTGAGAGCTGGAGGTTGGCTTCCTCCCAAGGTACCCAGCAAAGCCAGGCTCGCTGCTGTGCTCAGCAGCACGTGAATAATCTTGTTACCAGCATAGATGTACAAGACCAGCTTCTGTCTCACCAAATTCCGAGACTAAAGCGTCTTCAGGTACTGGGAGGCCCACAGGCACCTTCTGCAAGAAGATGTTGCCTCTCCCCACGGGAGCTGCTGCTTTCCAGATTCACTGGGTGTCCTTGGATTTTGAGGCAGGGAGAACAGATGCTGCGAGTCACTCTTTTCTAGATCATTTATCACATCATCAAGCCCCTCTAGCCTGTGCCTTCTCCAAAAAGCACTCACAGGCTGTCTGACCTCTCTGCACAGCTGAGCTGCTCCAGGCTCCAGGCTCTGCCTGATATTCTCCAGGAGGAGTTAAGCTCTGCCAGTTTCTTCTAGTGGCTCCATTTTCCTGGTTTAAACCACATCACGAGGACAAACTGAGATTTCAACCATCTGCATTTGCTCTCAGACCATGGAGGGGCATCACACGCAGATTCCTTCATGGCTTGTGACCTTGGACTTCTGTTTTCTGGGTAGGGTTTTCTCGAGGCCATGGTGCTCCTTCTGCCCCATCAGTGCACCATCATGCTCAGTTTGCACAGCTGCAACATTCCCAGGGTGTTGGAGTCAGGAAAAGCTTGGGAACTTTTCCTGCTCCTCTGGTTGTTTGTTTTACCCTCAGAGCTCCACAAAAAAGGCTTGGCCTGCGAACCAAGCTCGTGGGAGCATTTACCCCCAATTCTGGGTGAGCTGAGAGCACCAAAGAAATGAGGAGATGTTGTTTAGTGCACCACAGAGTGTGGAGTTGGAGTTTTTAGGTTTTGCTATATATATTACTATGGGACCAAGATGGAGATTTTAGGGTGTCGGTCCCATGTCCTTCTCCTTCTTCACTCTTCTCCTTCACTTCCTTTTTCCCTGTGACTTGTTAATTGGTAGATAGAATTTAGTGTAGAGGAGACATGTCAATAAGGTTGATATTCACTGGTTTTGGGAAGAAAATAAGATAGGTAAAGTTTTCTAACTGGTTGATAATAGATATAAAAGCTACCTGCTTTGGGTAGCCATTGCCATTCTGCCCTCGTGTTCCTGGAGGTCACAGCACAGTCTGTGCCTCCCAAACTTTGATAAGAACCAGAAATAAACAAGCTTTGAAACAGCAGAAAGAAGCCTCATTTCATCTTTTTGGGACATGGGACACTGAAACAAGGAACACAGCCAGGCCTGGAGTCAGGGTCCAGGGAAGAACACCTCCCCCCTGACATGGGGAAACTCGAGCTCCTTGGCCAGGACAAGACACCTGCACAGGCTGCTGCTTTTGGGCAGCACCAGGTTTGTCCCAGGGCAATGCTGCTGGGAGGAGCAAAGAGATTTTGCTGAGTAAAACCAAGACTTGACTACAGGTAAAGCTCCAGCGTGGATGCTGCTGGAGGTGCTGCTCCACAGGGAGGTGGGGAGCAGCTCCCACCCTTGCTGGGAAAGCTGGGCCCATGGAGAGCAGGGACACCTGTGGCACATCAGCCCTGCTCCTGAGGGAGGCTGCAGCAGAGGGATTTTGCTGAATGTTCACTGTTTGCTGTGGGAGATAAGGCTACTGGGAGCTAAAAACACAGAGAGTGCTCTGATAGCTGAGCTTTCTGCAAATATTTGGTGAGCGCATTTGACTCCCTGCGAACAGGGACCACCCGTGTGCCCTCTCTGTAATGGAGAGATTGTTTTCCAGGTTGTCAGGGGAATTCTGGTTATTGTCTCCATCTGGAGCTGTTTTCAATCTCGAGCTCATGGCCTCAGCTCACATCTGTTTTGGTCTTGACCCAGCCTGGGGCTGACCCAGCAGGTGGGAAGTTCCAATCACGAGAGAGGGAAGCTTCCTGTACCCTCCTGGCCAGGAGCTGGGATGCAGCAATTCCTGATGGACTATTCTAGTGGTTTGTCTGGTGACAGGGACACCCATTTACTGTCCCTTTGCTGTGATGTAAGTGCAGGCTGGTCCAGAAGGGAGCCCAGGGCAGGGCACGACCTGCAGAGCATGCAGACACAGAGGTTTGTGTGCCATCATGAAACCCCTTAGGTCTGTTCTAGTCCTTGCCCAGTCTTTGCTCAAATGGCTCTTCTCCAGCATCATCCTGGCTGTGAGGAGAACTGCTCCCAGAGCTACACATCCTGCTGCCCCTCATCTCTCTCAAGCTGTTTCTTCTGCCCTCCTGTTAATCCAGCTGGTGTCTCATGTGATGGCTTGCAGGACAGAGAGCTGGGCTGGTCCCAGAGGTCCTGCTGCTCTCAGGCTCTCTTGACCTCTCCCTCTGCTTCTGGCCTGGTGGATCCCTGACCCAGGCTCTCACCCTGGGATGCAGCCTGGCTCCAGAGGAGCTTTCTCACTCATGCCACTCCCAGAGATGGCAGCATTAAGCTTTGCTGTCCTATGACAAATTCATTAAATTGACTGAGGTTTCTGCTGACAGCTGGGGTGCAGCAGGCTCTGGAGGCACGGCCCCACCTGCAGATGCTCTGAGTGCAGGAGCAGCCCCTCCCTGGGGAGAGTTTGGGGTGACAAGTCCTCTGCTCAGCTGCCACTGCCCTCAGCAAGTGCCCGAGGAGGCTGCCCATCTGCTTGCTGGTAGACTTGCCTGTGTGCATCTGCACAAGATGCCTTATTTTCCTGGAGAAAAATGCAATTATGAATGGGACTTTGGTCTCTAAGCTGTGGTGAGCAGTCATTTCTTTAAGGGATATGGGGTTTTCCCCAAGGGGTTTGTCCTGGAGGAATGGTGAGGCTTTGCTAGGCAAGGATCCTTGTAAGCAAAGTGTTCCAAGCAGAGGAGTAGAAGCAAGGGACACACAAGTTCAAGTGAGGATCCTTGCATCTTCCTGGTTTCCAGCAAGTCACAGCCCATTGCATTTCACCCACTCAGGCTTCCCACAGAGTCGTGTCACTCGCTTTCAGTTCAAGCATCCCCAGGACAGCATCTCTCTCCAGGAGAGGTGGAGACCTGAGGAGGCTCCTGCTTCCCTTTCCCCCTCACTGGGACAAATCACCACAGCTAGTTAAAGCTCCTTCCAGCAGGAAGTATCTCCTGCACAGAAAGGTGTTTGTGTAGGATGGCTGAGCCAGCCCACAGACCTTCTATTTGTCAAGACAGACGTGTGGAGCTCTTTTGAGTCCCTCATTTCCCATCCCTCTCACCCCTGAATGGCTCTGCACAGCCAGGCTGGGCTCAGCACACACAGAGGTGACATTACTGCTCTCCTCCTTCTGTCCCCAGTCCACATGCTCACAACGACCTGCAGAGCTCATCTCCAGCCCTTTAGGACTCCTTGATGAAGCACTTGGGCTCTAACACAACACGTGGGACAGTCTCCTGGGAGATCCCATCCTGTTCCCAGACCTGCTGAGACCTCCATGGGATTTATCAATCTCTCCATGCTCTCTTGTCAGCCACAGATTTTCTAATAATGAGTTTTTAATATATCTGTTTGAATCACTGATGAAAATATTGACTACTCTGAGCCTCCTGCTCCAAACCATTATGAGAAACACAGATTTAATGACAGCTCCCCATCAGGGGCTGCTGCCTGGGCTCTTCCCTGATTCCCAGTCTCACGTGCGTCTCCAGATGCAGCTGAGTGCTTGTTTCTGATCAGCCATGCAGCTCTGAGTCAGGCATATTCCACAGGCTGGAGCACAACCCATCTGTTCAGCCACTTCCAGCAGCTACGCATGGAATCTCCTCCGTGAGTGAAACGAAGGCTGACAAGACCTCTTTTCCATTTTAAAAAAAATTGATTGGCATAAATCTTCCAACTTCCTTTCAGCTGCTTCCTGGATCCCTTTCCTTTGTCTCTGCCCGTGTGTGGTGCTCAGAAGGAGCCTCACCCACCCATCCTTTGGGATGCTCCAGCTTCCCTCATTGTGCTGGGGATGCTCCTGCACAGCCCTCTCCAGGTCTGCCTCTTGTGTCACTCATCCCACTCAATGCTGTTTAACACCTGCCTTGGTCTTAAAAATGCTGGTGCTTTTTCAGCATCCTCCTGTGATACAGGCCAGAAACATCTATTGCATTTCTGCCCTATCAAGAGTTTGGCCATCTCTTATGAACAAAACCTCAGCACTAAGTTTTTTTTTGTTGTTGTTCACAGAGTATTTCAGTTGCTTCCTTACTGCCATTCCTTCCCTAAGTCATGCATTTTTAACTGAATGTAGCCTCTCATATCAATTTTCTGTACTTCATAACTTCTAATTCAAAATCAATAGTTATCTATTTCCCCCCCCCACCCCACTCCATATATTTCTTTTTTTCTTGATTTCTAATATCTACCTCCACTTCATCACTGATGAGGATGGGCATCTGACCAAATCTTACTTGATTATGGAATTATGCCTCTTGCCCTCAAAGAAAAATCCCTGTTTTCACTCCTGTTTTTCTGTCAATGTTGTGTCCTTTCCAATTATTTTTCTCTCGATTCATCTCCCTGCTGGGGATGTTCTTCTGTCACACCAGGTGAGTCACTTCTGGTGGTGGGTCCCTCTGTCTGCCCCCACACTGGGGAGGAGTGGAACTCTACCTGCTCCTCCAGAGTCCCTCTCAGCTCCCATTCCAGTGATTCTACAAATACAAGAATTACAGGAGTCCTTGTGCCACTTTCACTCTGGTAATTACCTTCCCTCCCACCTTCCAACTCAACACCTCACAGCCAAGTTAATCACTCCAGAGGTGGATTTCCATTCACTACAGGTCCCAAACCCAGCCTTGTGCATGTTTTTGCCTGCTTCTCACAGGATTGATTCTCTCAGGGTGGCCAAACAGAAACCCCTTGGGACTGATTTGAAGGGACTGACCCCCTCCAAAAGGCAGGGACACCCTGTCCTGGTGCATGGGGAGGTGCTGCCTACCTCAGTGAGAGCCTCAGCTCCTGGAGAGCTGCAACCTGAAAAAAAGAACAGGGCAAATTGAAATTAATAATTTATGAATGACAGTAACAATTTCCACCATTCGAGAAAGCAAAGAAAATTGCTCCATAAACATTTTTCTTTTCAATTTCCTCCCAGTTACTTGAAATTTGATTTCCATCTAGTTTGTTTCATCAAACCTCCCCAAAGTGATTTAAAAGGTGTCGCTGGCAATTACCTAGCTGCAGAAGGAAAGGAATGGCAGTAGAGCAGCTCCAATTCACCAGCCCAAAAGGAACAGGGAGGAGGAGGGTTGGGGTCACTGGCAGAGAAACAATCAGCCAGCGCCAGAAATCTCCTATCAGTAGTTGCCAGCACAGCCTTGGCCACACTCAGCTGCAGGACACAGCCTTGGGGTGGCAGGGACAGCACGGTTCATTCCTGGGGACAGTGAAGATGTTGAGGGACTGTGGGCAGCAGCAGGAGACCCTCTGACTGCTCATCACTCTCCCTCCTCACTGCTGGAGTCTCCTGAGCTCCTCCTTTCCAGCCCATGTGCTCCTGTTCTGCCTCTGCTGGAGTGAAGAGCCCTCTGAGTTTGGCATGTGCTGGGCCAAGGGATCCCTCCTGCAGAGTGCTGAGGGCAGGTGGAGCTGCCTTGTCTCGGTCACTTCTGACACTCTGTGACACTGACTTGGCTGTCCCACCTGTTTTCTACTTTGGGCTCTGCTTCTGTCCCTCTCCCAGGGATATTCTGCACCTTTTCCCAGTAGCAGAGGCCAATCTCTTCTGCAGGACCAGTTATCTCTGATGATAAAGCACAAGCTGTTCCCACCCTTTTCTTTCACAGTTATTCTCCCCACATGGCTGATCAGTGAACCACCCTGAGCTGTTCAAGCCTGGCATGGTCCTGGCACTGCTGTCGCCTCGTCACTGAGAGCAATCACTCCTGGCTTGGATTTGCTCCAAGAGCTGGATCTCTTCAAGTGGCTCCCAGACGGAGGAGCTGCTGGTGGGGCTGGGCTGGCTCACCCTCACTTATCCCAGCAGTGAGGATATTTACCTGGACATCAAAGACAGTCCCTCTGCAACTGGAGGTCCCCAAGGTGATTAGGTAAAAGGCCACTGGAGCCCTTCTGCTGAGTCTCCTCATCTGCTCTCAGCATTGCCACTGATTTAAATAACACACACTTGAGTGTAGGGAAATGATATCTGGAAACAAGGGATTCAAGGGGCTGGAAGGCCTGTGATGAATAAACATCCACGGCTTGCAGTGAATCCCTGCACGTCCTTGAACATCCCTGGGCACAGGGACACTGATGCCAGGAGTCAAGGAGGGTGGGGAGAGGAAGCTGCTCACCCTAAAGCCTCACCAAAATTTCCCTGTCCTTCTGATAATTGAGGAAGACAAGTGTTGAGTAGGCAGCAGCCCTCAATGGGCATAATTTTCAAGCCTGGAATTGTTTACGGTGTCAACTCTTTGAGCATAATAGGGAATTACGTGAATAGGCTGGCTGAGTTTTAAAGTAATAGCTTTGTTAAAAGCAGTTAGGATCAGGCCCTGCTCGTCAGTGCCGTGGCTGCACTCATGGGTTTGCTGTCCTGTGACTTTCTAGCCAAGTAACACAATTTTTTATATTCTGAAGTAAATAGCAATAAATGAATATTATTCAGATACAGAAATTAAGAGCAATTCCCAGCACCTGTTGTGTAGGAGCATGAGTGTCTAAAGCCTTCGTGCAGAGCATAGGGAGCACTGATGTCCCCCCCTCTGGCAATGAGCTGTTCTCAAGATCTTTAGCATTTAAATAAAGACCCAGGGTGGTGATAACTGCTCTGAGTGTGAATTCATTATCCGGAGGGATCAGTGCAGGAAGGTTGGAGGGAATCTGTGACTGCACCAAGGAGAGAGGTGCCCGTGTTGTGCCCCCTCGCCTCAGTGAAATGAACATGGCTAAAGCCTTTATTAATACTCAGCTCTTTAATACGTAAATCAGCCGGGCAGGGGAGCCCAACAGGATGCTCTCCCACTCTCGTAGCTGCGTAAGTCAGGGTGGCAGCCCAAATCAGGGTTAGGAGATGTGTCTGTCCTTTCCTGAACTTGGGGTGTCTTTTAAGTCTTTTGATTGTGTGTCACTCGTTGTCTGAGGGGTTTTTTATTCCATAAAAATGATCCCATGATGCAAAGGATCCCTTTTATTTGCACACAGCTACCCCCCTCTGGTCTCAGACACCAGGGAGTAGTGAAGACAAAATCCGGCGAAAAAGGGAGAACAATATAAGGTAATTAGCAACAATTAGGAAGATACGTACAGGACAATCAACTGGTGATTGACTCAACACTCCAATTCAACAAGTACAGAGGCTTACTAGGGACTTGTTTCTTACACCAGGGGAGAGCTCAGCACGTATCAGAGGCAATACAACATCCACGAAGGGCAGGTGCTCCCCCTGGATGCCCAGGATGTGTAGGACTCATGCCTGGGGATCGAATGGGACCTCATTTTGCAGGGATCAGACCCTCCTGGCTGGGCAGCCAGTCTCAGTGATAGGTAAATTTCTCTTTAGGATATTCTCTCCCTCCAGTTTTCCAGTGTCCTACCCCAGGTCACAGAACACAATGCAACACCCAGGATCAAATCCCCTCACCCTAGTGTGGAGAGTAAGACTTTTTCTGTTGCAAGACACCTGCCCCTGAGTCATCACAGAATTGTGGAATGGTTTGGGTTGGAAGGGACCCTAAATCCCATCTAATTACAGTCCCCTGCCAAGGGAGGGACACCTTCCACTAGACCAGCTGCCTCAGACCCACATCCAGCCCGGACTTGAACACCCCCAGGATGTGCTCTTCCCACCCACCCACCACACCTGATCCCAGCAGAGCCTCTGCCCTTGCCAGCTCTCACCGGGCTGTGTTTGGCTTTCTGCTCTGCTGTTTCAGAGAACCCAGAGCCTTGAAAAATTCATGTGGAACGCTAGGAGGAAAAAAACCAAACTTAATTTGGGTTTTCATGACACACAAGCCCTCTATTAGGCCTTGTAAACTTTTTCTGACATTACCACTTCATGAAAACTTTGATTTCAGCTGTTGACTAAATCTTTAATCTCCCTCTACCTGCTAGGTCTGTCTCCTTTTCTTACTTTAAAAAAACGTTTTGGATTTTTCTTCAACAGCATCTTTCAAATGTCAGCAGTTACCAGACTAACACGGAATGCAAAGGCCTTGGCAAACAGTCTTTTAAAGAGCTGGGGCATATAAATTCAAAGGCATGATATAATCTAGGAGGAATCCATCAGCCAGGGGAGCCTCTTGCATGAAGTGTATTGAGAACTAAGCACAATATGAACAGAAGGAAAATTGCTTTTTCCCTTTTGAATTTTTATTCACTTAGCAGCAATATTTACTAGTAGTAGGCAGAACCCATTTTTCATTTTCTGGGGAGATGCGAGAATTCCAGTGCCACTCATCTTGTCACCAGATTAAATCTGTCTACTTGCTGCTGGGTCACTCTGATATTAATGATACACTTGTAATCCCTTTCTTTTGGGAGGCATGTGGATGGAGAAGTGAGACACTTGACCATTGTTCACGTGTCGTAATAGAAGGAAAAACAGCACTTCTGAAATGCTGGGAAATTGCAGCTCCCATTGTCATTGTTTCCCTTTGTGTTGGCAGAGCCGGGCTGCAACCAGCTCTGGCAGCTCTGCGTGCCATGCCTCGCCATCACCAGCCTCATTTGGTAATTAGTCAGCAGACGGGAGCCTGGTGACTAATTACCAGGCTCTCCAGCAGGTGCTCCTGCAGCTCAGCCTGGGAGTTGGCCTCGCATCTGTCCCTTGGCCGGGGTGGTGTCACCTCCTCCTCGTGCTGCTGTGGGGATGAGCAGCCACCACTTCCCTTCCGGAGGGACAAATGAAGCACGCACTGAAGGAAAAGCCCCAGTGCAGAGTACAGAACACAGCTAGTGTCACATTCTCTGCTGCTGTGACCTTGTGTAGTGAGAGCTTTGCTGTGGTTGGAGAGGGGTTTAGGACCTGGGATGGCGATGGGGGGTCCTGAAGTCTGCAGTGTTCCTCACGAGCCAGCTGGATGACAGGGGTGACAGCACACCCATCCCTGGAGGTGTTCAAGGCCGGGCTGGATGTGGGTCTGAGGCACCTGGTCTAGTGGAAGGTGTCCCTCCCTTGGCAGGGGACTGTAATTGGATGAGATTTAGGGTCCCTTCCAACCCAAACTATTAAACGATTCTATGATGACTCAGGGGCAGGTGTCTTGCAACAGAAAAAGTCTTACTCTCTTTAGAGTGGGGATTCCTCAGAATTTCAGGTAGAAAATTCCTCTCCCTCAAAGCTCCAAGTGATACTTGCTGAGATCCAGCTGCAACTGGTCAGGAGAAATCTGGGACATCCTTACGTGGCTTTAGAAAAGCAACTCATTTCTCAGGACAGTTATGGATAAACACAGCCCCAGCAAACCTGAGCCCTTTCCAAATGCTGCACAGAGCTCAGATCTTCCCTGCTCCATTTCCCTAAAGCCTTGGGTTATCCAAAACCTGGATGTGCAGGGGTGTTTCGGAAATGGGGCTGCTGTGGAAAAGGCTGAATTCCCAGTGATGGATTTAAATGGCTTTGAACTTCCCTGGTGGGGGAACCTCTGGACTCTGTCTGTTACTAGTCCTGGGGAGAAGTGTCCTCCATGCTGACCTGACTGACCAGGCTCGTGGCAGTGCCCTGCACCCTGTCACCTCCTGACTGCCCCCCAGCAGGAGAAGAGCAGCCCTGTGGTGATGTGGCCTTGGAGCCCTGCTGGAGCATCTGCCCCAGACAGCAACTGCATCCCCGGGGCAGGATGAAGGGACTTAAGGAGGCTTCCTGGGATTAGACCATGTCTGTGCCCTTCCCACTCACAGTCTCCTAATTAGCATTCCTTTGGCACACCTAATTAGCACATTCCTGCCTCTAAGTTATGGGCTGCTTTCCTATATTTACACTCTCCTAAAACATCAAGGGAGAGGTCTATAAATTACGTCTCATGAAAAACATTAATTGTGTGAACTCCTTCTAGCATTTATAATGCTCAGCTTGCTTCCCGCTCCTCCTGGAACCTGCAAACACACACAGACCGGGGATTTACACACATGCTGCTTCTGCTCCCACGTGGGACTCTTCCCTCCTGCACACACCTGCACACACCTGCACACACCTGCACACACCTGCACACAGGTATCCATCACCCCCAAGCCAGGGGGGGCTGCCCAGACCAGCCCTGCACACTTGGAGCAGCACCCTGAGGTCTGTGAGGTGTTTGTCCAACATCTCCTGACCACACTGGTGGGGTAGGAGGCTGCCAGAAGCTCCCAGCACAGCACTGGTGTGTGTTGGAGTCCAGGAAAAGCCTGTGAACTTTTCCTGTTCCTCTGGGTGAGCTGAGAGCACCAAAGAAATGAGGAGATGTTGTTTAGTGCACCACAGAGTGTGGAGTTGGAGTTTTTAGGGTTTTGCTATATATATTATATAGAGCCAACATGGAGATTCTAGGGTGTCGGCTGCTTCTT
>VZRF01002343.1:305133-341227 GCA_013396875.1 Vireo altiloquus
CTCATTTCATGTTTTTGGGACATGGGACACTGAAACAAGGAACACAGCTGGGCCAGGAGTCAGGGTCCAGAGAAGAACACCTCCCCCCTGACGCAGGGTGTGCCCAGGCAGCTCCAGCACTCCTGGGACAGCTCTGGGCTGCACTCTGGTTGTTCCTCTTTCCTTTGGTAAAAGGAGCTCGCTTGGGAGATTCCTGGCCTTGCCTGGGACTTGAGCCAGGGAGGGGCAGGTGTGCTCTGGATCCTAGCTGCACCAGCAGACAGAGATGGTGGGATGAGGATGTGTCCCACAGCTGCGGTGCCCCATAGCAGGGGACAGAAATGCAGCTCATGCAGCACTGGCAATGTCTCCACCAAGCCCCGCTTTCTCATGTCTTGAGTTTTTAATGGTCCAGGTTACACTTGGTATGGGAGAAAATGGGCATTCTAGAACTGGGAAACTGGCAAGGTTGTTTATCCCAAAGGTCTGCCATTGATGTTCACTTAGATAAAAAAAACAAAGGGGAGAAAAAATGTTGCAAACTTACATGACAAGGCAAATCCTGGGATTTATTGCTGCTTCCTGAGAGATTAGAGTAGCAGAAAGGAGCTGAGCCTGTGTTTTCACACCCTGTGTGATGGGTGATTGCAATGGATACTGTCTCTCCTTAGCCTTCCTGACAAGAACTTTGGCTTTGCTTCATGCACCTGAGCTGTGCAGGATAAATTGCTGGGGTGATCCTATAGACCTTGAGCAGCTTAAGTTACTGTAAGGTTTTGCTGCATTCCAAAGTGCCTGGTGGAGTGGGAAGCAGCCCTCCCATGACCACACATGACCCCACTCCTGTATCACTCTGGCTGAGGCTGTTTGCTGTCCCTGTGCTCCCTAGTGCCTGTCACACCTGCCCCTGCCATGGTGAGGTTTGCTGCACAGTACCTGTATGCCACGGGGTGTCCTTGGGGTGCTCCATCCCTGTCCTTCTGGCACATTTTTGGGTTTCATGGGTCAAAGGGACAGGCTTTGTTCCTGCCCCTGCACCACTCCAGGCACTAACCACCCTGCTGCATCCAGGGGAGCCACCAACACCTGGCTCTTGTCCCCTTGTGATGTTGCATTGTCCCCTTTGGGGTCTGCAGAGCACCAGGCAGACACAAGGCTCCAAATGGATCCAGGTGTTATTGTCATATCAATGTCCCATTATCCTAATGAAACCCACGGCAGGAAGGAGGCAGCTGCCCATGGAACAAAGCCTTCCAGATGCAGCCAATTCTGTTGTTCCCAGTTCTGATGGGATCACGGAGCTCCTTTCCTTCCATTTCTGCTCCTTCAGAGTTGTCCCCCTGCCCCTTCATGTCAACACACACTTGTGGCCCCCCCCAGATGTGTAAATTCATCGGTTTGCTGGCACACCTGCATCCACCCAATGAAGACAATAAAGGACAAAGCGTGACTCAAGGACTGAGCTGGATAATCCCCATAGCAGACCTGACAGTGATACATACATTAGATTTTTAAAAGTTCTTTATTCTGCTGCCTGTCATTCACCAGCAATGCATTTCATAGGCGGCTTTCCCCAGAGATTCCCTTTGTCTCTTTTCACCCTGTTCCTGCCAGCCCATGGCATCACTCCTGCCTCTTCCAGGGATTGTTGTCCTTCCTGCATCCTTGCATAGCCTCTGCTCTCCTGCTAAACCAACCCCGTGTCTCTGTTCCTTCCCTGGCCCCATTTCAGTGTTTATTTGTGCTTCATGACCACTTAAGTTGGGACACCAGGTGCCTAGGAAATCCCTGTCAGGCAGCAGGGCTGGTTTTGGATGGGTTCCTAAGAGGCAGCCAAGGACAATCCATGTTTGGCAGAGAAACTGAGGGATGTAGCTGATGCCCAAACCCCCAGCTGGGCAGAGACAAAGTGTCCAAACGCTGGTGAATTTGGGTGCCATGGGAGCTGTCTGAGAGCAGCCTGTGGGTTCATGTGCCATGGGAGGGGGTCTGGGAGAGCCTGAGACAAAGGGACATGGTGGCCATGGTGGCCATGGATGTTTGTCCACACAGAGGCAGGTCTGAGAAGGGGAAGGAGATCCCAAGCTACAATATAGATGGGAGGTTTAGATTAGGTATTGGGAAAAATTTTCCTTCCAGAAAGGATGGTCGGGCATTGGAACAGGCTGCCCAGGGCAGTGGTGGAGTCTCTGGAAATGTTCAAAGGACATTTGGATGTGGCACCTGGGGACATGGTTTTGTGATGAACACGGTGGTGCTGGGTTAAGGGACTTTTCAACCATAATGACTCTATAATTTGGTGATTTTATCTCTGTGGCTGCCCCAAACAGAGCTGGGTGAACCGAGAGACTGAAATATCTCAGGAAAAACACTCCTACAATTTTTTTTTTGGCTCAGCACAAACGTCTGTCTTGGGGAAGAGCAACCAGGGAGATTGGACCTGAGTATTTCCAAACATCCTCCCTCTCTCTCTCCCTTCAGATACAGGGGACAAACATCTGGGGGCCCCAAAACATGGAACAGAGAACAAGGACTCAGTGTGTGAAAAACACAGCATTCCAAAGGAACTGAGTCGGGGAACTGAAATGTATCTCTGGAAGGACAGAGGTGGTGGGGCTGCCACCAGAGGCAGTAGCCAATGGCTAGGGAAGTGTAGCTGCCTGCTCAGGGCTGGTGAGGGCACGACCAGCAGGATGAGCACAAGGGCTGTGTTTCCAGGCAAAGCCCCAGAGTGGCATGGCCCTGGCGCTGCTGGGTTATACAGTGATAGAACAAGGGGCAGTGGCTTCCAACTGAAAGAGAGGAGGTTTAGTTTAGAGATTAGGAAGGAATTGTTCCCTGGGAGGGTGGGCAGGCCCTGGCACAGGGTGCCCAGAGAAGCTGTGGCTGCCCCTGGATCCCTGGCAGTGTCCAAGGCCAGGTTGGACATTGGGGCTTGGAGCAGCCTGGGACAGTGGAAGGTGTCCCTGCCATGGCAGGAGTGGCACTGGATGGGATTTAAGGTCCCTTCCCACCCACGCCATTTTATAAGCCTATGATTCTATAACCTTGTTACTCAGAATTTAGTAGGAATTTGGTAAAAACTAAGCATCCCTGGGAGCCCAAACAATGAGATGCAGTTTTGGCTCGGTCCCAGCTGGTGGGATCTGGAAGAGGCAGAGTGTCAAGGTAAAGCAGCGTTTGGACTTCAGAGAGGTGGAATCAAAAGGCACTTCAAAGCCACCCCCCAGGACCCTGGGGTTTGTGACAGTGCATGGATAAGGACATGTGGCACAAGGGAGAGAGCCTGACGTGTTAGAAATCAGAGACCAGGCCTTTCTTTTTAAAGCTGGTATCCCCCAAGGGCTCACTGAACAAATCCAGCCTGCAGAGGGGAGGAACCAAGCTCAGATCTCGAATCATGGTCCTAGGGAAGCAGAATGATTTTGTGAAAGTTCTGCCAATGCATTTTAGCAGATCAGTACATCCCGTTCGGCCTGGCTTTCCTTGAGTAGGTCGCTGGTTACTCTGATGCAGCGAATGAGCCACTTTCTTCCTATTTATTTTCTGATTTTGCTTTTCTAGCAGGTATGGCTTCACAACCAGCATCATGAAAGAGTGTTTATTGCTGGCACCTGAAAACATTATGCTCCAATAGGTGTCTGCATTTAATTTCAAACACATCAGGATGTCTCTAATTCCCTGGCCGTGGGAAGCTGGGTGTTGTGAACTTTGGAATAATTTTTTATTAGTTCTCCAGTGGGGCTGTAGTGAAGCTGAATTTTAAAAGTTAAGGTAAAATGTCTGCTTGTCCAATTAGAATGATATCAGAATGGTGGAAACACCAGTTTCATGTGTGCAAATGAAGTTATCGCAATTAAAAGTTAAGCAAGATGGAAAATTCTCTAAAGTCTCCAAAAGAGCAAAGATAATGTAGTTTATAGACTCTGGGAATAAGGGCTGTTAAAGGCAGAGACTTGGGAAATATTTGCTGCAATATATTAAAAGAATCAGGAAGGCACCTTAGTGAAAAGGAGTTTTTTGGTACTTTTTGAGAAGCATCACAGAATTTTCTTTTGGGAGCACAAGGCAACAAGGAAGCCTTGATGTTTTTGTGATCTGTGTTTGTCCCTGTGTTTTCTGAGATAGCACAGTCTGAGCATTTGTGATCAACAAATCAGCTGGGAAGTGATTAATGTTATTTGATTTCAAAATTATTGCCTTGTGCCTTTAATAGACAGTTGAGAGCTTTTTTTTTGAGCTTTTATTTCAGGCTGCCTTCAGGTGTGAGGAAGAGATTGCTGCCTCAGATTCACATCTGCAGGTTCCTCCAGCAAACATCAATGCTATAAACTTTTATTTGCAATGAAAGTTTAGATTATGGAACATTCTGAGGATGAATTCACTAATTACTTCATATCTGAAATAAAACTGTGAGAGCAAAATGGTGTCTGCAAATTTCAGGTAGAGGGGGAGATGCTGTTTGGGACCAGGATACAACTTGTGAGCACTGAGCTGCTCAGGCAGCTCCCACAGCAAGGAGCAACCACTGTGTTCATTCACTGCTGGATTGAATCCAGAGGAGGCCACAGAGATGCTCCAAGGGCTGGAGCCAGGCTGGGAGAGCTGGGGGTGCTCACCTGGAGAGGAGAAGGCTCCAGGGAGACCTCAGAGCTCCTTCCAGAGCCTAAAGGGGCTCCAGGAGAGCTGGAGAGGGACTGGGGACAAGGGATGGAGGGACAGGGCACAGGGAATGGCTTCCCAGTGCCAGAGGGCAGGGATGGATGGGATATTGGGAAGGAATTGTTCCCTGGGAGGGTGGGCAGGCCCTGGCACAGGGTGCCCAGAGCAGCTGTGGCTGCCCCTGGATCCCTGGCAGTGCCCAAAGCCAGGTTGGACATTGGGGCTTGGAGCAGCCTGGGACAGTGGAAGGTGTCCCTGCCCATGGCAGGGAGATGGAGTGAGATGAGCTTTAAGGTCCCTTCCCACCCAAACCATTCCCTGAATCTGTGAATATCCCTCCTGATCCCTACAATGAATTCAGCCCAGTTTTGGCACACAGAGAGTGATGTGACCACCCTCCATCCCCAGCACTCAAATGAAAGAACCACAGGACATGACATGGAAATCATGGATCTTGGACTTGCTTTGGTGCTCTTGGTTCTCCAACTTGTTCAGTAAAAATTGATGTAAAGCTGAAAAACCTCTCTGCTTCCCCTGCTTCGAGTACACATATCTGGCAGGGATCCTATAAACTTCTGTTGCCAGATGAAATGGAATACAGAAAACCAGGATGAAGAATAAATGAGCTCATCTGTCCATCTCCCCTCTGAAGTGCATCACATTGATGGGTGGTCACCTAACAGACCATTAACAAACCCCTGGTTAGGAGGATTTCTCTGACCACCTATTCCAGGGCTCTGCTCTGCAGATTATAGGGAGATTTCTCCAACACCAAGCAGCTTTTAACCTTTGCTGGACTTCAGGCTCAAACCTTTTTTGAACTTTCAATTTCTTTTGCACTTACCGTCTTTCATCTCCTGTTGTATCAGCAGCAAACCCAGAAATTATGTACAATTTAGAGCATCCCAAGTGCTGAACCTATGAACAAATTCAAACCAGAGCATGCTTAGACACTTTTCCCTGCTCATTCTGCCTCAAGAAACAGCTGCCAGGAAAAAAAGAGGAAAGTTTGAAGGCAGTTTTTCTTGACAATTGCTTGCTCTGAAGCTCCTGAAGAGTTTCATATTTTTCAGACAAGTCAAGCAGAAGAGGCTAAGTGCACCCAGCTGTGGCACAGAAAATTGGGGGGTGCACAGCCCATGTAGAAAATAAACCCCACGAGTGAGAGGCTTTTAAGCAGAGGGCACACAAAGAAGGCAAAATCGTAGGATTACTGGCAATTGATCTAGAGAGAAGATTGCAATTTTGGGGGCTTGCTGAGTCTCTGATAAAAGACAGGGCTGCGACTGAGATCTGAGAAGGAGGAAGCAAAGGGAGAGAGGGAAATGATATAGGGGAAGACCTAGCTGTAACTCTTGACAAAACAGTCACGATTTCCAGGTGAAAAGATCTCCATGATGGGAGAATTTGGTTACTGGAGGGAAAAAAAGGAGAGTCCAGATGCTGCCAGATGAGACTGATGCCATAGAAGAAAACATTCCTGGATTTCTAAACACAGTGACCATTTGGAGAGTGGTCAGCTGAGAGTGGCACCATGGGGACAGGGCCTGGCTGGCTCAACCAGAGCTGTAGCTCCTGCAAACCCAGTGCTCAAACAAGGATGCCCTGGTGCTCCTGGTGTGGGAGATGGCCCAGCAGAGGTGGTGGGGGCAGGAGGAGAGCTTAGAAGTGGATTGCTCACCTTCTGCTAGGCTTTGCACAGAACGGCACCGTGCTGTGACACTGGGCAGCCTCCCAGAGCACATTCCTGTCTGCAGCACCAACCTGCCGGGTTCCCTGAGCCTTTAGACAAGTGTAGGCTGCCTCTGTGGTGACAGTTTTTCACTTACACACTCCCAGGTAATGGATGAGGAAGACAAATTGCCGTGTTATGTAATTTAAAGTGAATTTTGCCTGTCAGCACAGTTGAAATAAATGTGTTCATTTCCTCAAAATGGCCAATCTGTCACATTATCCTGTGTCCTCGTTTTCCCCATCCAGTTTAATAGTGGAAATTGGAGATCTTATTGTTTTAAAAAGTGAATTTATCATATCCTTAATTTCCCTTTACTATGAAGAGCCATCTTTGGTGTTTGTTTGTCCAGTCCTAGCCAGTGCTTTCCCTCGGATGATCCTGGCATGGGCAGGGTGAGGAGCTGCTCCGGTGGGTTTGTGTGAGGCACCCCCAGAGCTGCTGGTGCTGGGCACGTCAGATCTCACTGAGACAAGCCTCACCCCACTGTTTTCCTAAAAGCAAAGAGTCCTTGTGCTGGTTCCCGGTGCTGTTCCTCAATTTTATCCGAAAACAATGGCATGGCTCTGGTCCTTTCCCATGCAGCCCACCAGGAACAAGTTACCTGCGTGCAATTACACTGATTGGTGTT
This sequence comes from Vireo altiloquus, assembly GCA_013396875.1. NCBI lineage: Eukaryota > Metazoa > Chordata > Aves > Passeriformes > Vireonidae > Vireo > Vireo altiloquus. Next base: position 312,138 of record VZRF01002343.1, read on the forward strand.
AATTCTGTAATTTAATTCTTTATCAGCTGAAACTTGTATTGGTTTTCCTGTTATTTTCTGTGACTGATTTCAGATGAGAGACCTGCTTTATTCATGGGGTGCAGCAAAGTGAAACATCAGTGTTCTCCCCGTCTCCTTCAGCTCCCTGTAGTCTCAGATGGAGCCAAAATTAATAAAGGCCAGATATCTCCTTGTTAGCTCATGGGGTGCTGGGGTGCCTTGTCTGCTGTGATTAGTTTGGAAGTGCTTCCCAGTGAGAGGCTGTGTTTAACCCTCCACAGCAGCAAGGGAAACTCTCCCTGGCTCTTGTGGAGAGCCAGCACATCCTCAGGCTCCCCTCCACACAGCACATAAATATTTCTGCTCCTGTCTTCCCTGCCTCATTATTAGCAATTTTATCATCTCTGTCCAATAACAGTCCTGCTGACTTCTATTCTTTGATGAATCCTCTGTCTCCTTTCCCAGTGGGAAGTTGCTGGCTGTGGTTATCTGCATCCCAAAGAGCTGGAGCACTGCTGGCAGTGGTGTTTCCCCATCTGTATGCTCTGTTCCTGCTCCTGCTCCACTCTCTGGAGCTCTCTCTCAGACTGCTTTAGTGGAGCAGGTGGCTGTAGATGGGCTGGAACCTCTCAGTCCTGCTCACTGTCTTGCTCATGGAATCATGGAATGTCCTGAGCTGGAAGGGACCCACAGGGATCACCCAGCCCAGCTCCTGGCCCTGCACAGACACCCCAACAATCCCACCCTGGGCATCCCTGGCAGCAGTGCCCAAAGGCTCCTGGAGCTCTGGCAGCCTCGGGGCCGTGCCCATTCCCTGGGGAGCCTGGGCAGTGCCCAGCACCCTCTGGGGGAAGAACCTTTTCCTACCCCTGGCACAGCTTCATGCTCCCCAGCTCTTCCTGCACTGCTGTGGCCTCCCATCCACCTGGCTCTTGTTGCTGCTCAGTGTCATGCTGGCACTCAGGAAGGTTGTGCTTTCAGAAGCTGCAGCCAGAGCCCAGACTGCTGAGGTAACACCTGCCTGAGGGCCAGATCTGACCCTAGGTGTCCTGCACAGAGCAGGGAGTAGAGGAGCAGGATAAACTGGAGTTCTCAGGAGCAGAGCTGAACCAAGCTGCTTTGGTCCCTGGCTAAGGAGAGGCTGCTTGGCTCTGGGGATCCTGAGAAGTTCCATCCCCATGTTGGTGGCTGGCCCCGCAGAGCCCCTTGGCATTACTGGGTGCACTCACACAGGGTCTGCCTCTCCGCAGGCTGGGAAGGCAGGGATACAGCTGCACATCCCCACTGCAGCCTTGCAGGACCAATGTCTGACGGACATGGACAGCCTGCTCTGGTGGGAGGTGTCCCTGCCCATGCCTGGGGTGGAATGAGATGGGCTTTTGGTACCTTCCAACCCAAACCATTCCATCATTCCTACAGGTAAAGGCTTTGGGTACTGCAGAGCTTCTCCCAGCAGCAGGGCAGAGGTGTCCCCTATCCAGGACTTTGTCCATGTCAGGAAGAATAAAGCCACTGCAAAACAACATGTTAATTCATCCCACAGTGCAAGCAAAAAGCTTTTTTTTTTTNNNTTTTTTTTTTTTTTTTGCTAAAATGGAAGTTTGTTTAATGATAAATATTTAAAGTTTGTTTTATGGAGTAAACCAAATTTGGTCTGTCCCTTTCCAAGTACCTTGCAGCAGCACTGGGGAAGCTGGAATGAGGTCTGGGGGACTGCAGGCTGGGAGGTGGGCAAGGAACAGCATGGATCTCCTTGTGGACCAGGACAATCCATACCACCCATCCCAGTGTTCCAAGCTGTGTGTGAGCAGAGAGCCCTCAGTGTGAGGAGGGGTGGGAATGGCTTTTTAGCCTCATCTGCTCTTTAGGAGGTGCTGTTACCAACGTGTGAGAAAACCAGGTCCCACCACAGTGAAAAATCAGGGTTTTTCTGTCTTTCAACTCAGTCCCTTCCTTCCCATCCTGTGTGTAGGGAGGCTGAGTCCTCTGTCTGCTCCTCTACCTGCTTCCACTCCGTAACTCTGATATCAGTTTCTGAGATGAGGTGTTGTATCATAAAGTTCCTGCAGTTGTCATTCCCCTCATGCTAACCTGCACTCCAGATCCCACTGTGCAGGTTTCCCTTTGCTGGGAATGTTTCCTCCTGTCCTCCCTGCTCTGTGATAGGTTTCAGAGACATAGGGAACAAGAGTTTTTTCCCTGTGAAACCTCAGCCCTCCTGCTGGAACGTGAGGTGGGATGGCCATGCCTGGGACAAGGGAACAGTTAAAAGGCTTTTGATTCAGTGCATCTCTTTCCTCCAACAACACTATTATTTCTTGCAACTTATTCCTTCCATTGAAACCTTTGAATAATTTCCCTTTATAATCAAACTTTTCTATCCCTAAATCAGTTTTACAACCACCTTATTATACCTTGAAACTCAAAATGAAAAATAACTGTTACAAATAATTGGGCTGTGCTGTGAATACTAAGCACATCCGTGGCTTCCAGAGGACAGGATAACAGGGATGTCCTCTGCCACCCACCCAGGGAAGGGCTTGCTGCCTTAGCTTGTCTTCTTCAGTGCTCCAGGAGGGGTGCAGAGAGGAGAGAGGAGGTGGAATTCACTCTTTGCCAGGCTCTGGAGCTGCCCTGGAGTTAGCAGGAGACTCTGTGCCACTGCTGTGGGTTGTGTTGGTGAAAACACAGCGATCCTGGTGTTTGCTCCACCTGGGAGCTGGGGCTGTGCACTTCCATTTGAGCTCAGCTGTCCCCAGAGTCCCCACCTCTAAAAGAGCATCACTGGGTGCCTTCTCAGAGTCCTTGCACTGTCTCTGCCCACAGGAAGGCTCCTGAGTGGGGCTGTGGCACTGCTGAGCTGCTGCCCATGGTGCCTTCCCCTGCACCAGGGGCTGTGAAACTTCCAAAGCCTGAGAATCACACAATCCAGACTGGTGTGGGTTGGAATGGACCTTAAAACTCACCCAGTGCCACCCCTGCCATGGGCAGGGACACCTTCCACTGTCCCAGGCTGCTCCAAGCCCCAATGTCCAGCCTGGCCTTGGACACTGCCAGGGATCCAGGGGCAGCCACAGCTTCTCTGGGTCTTTGATCTCAGCCATTTATTCATCCATCTCAGCCTGCACTAAGCTGACACGAGGTAGAAAAGAGTTTTTTCCCCCCACTCTCCCCTCTGGACATTGCAGGGATCTGTCTGTCTCTCTCCAGAGTGGGATGTGCCTCTAGGAGAGCATTGACCATCTCCTCATTTTCAGGTATGTGGCAAGGAGAAGGAGTTTGTTGCTGGCTTGCAGCTTGTGTGATGGTTTTATTTAATAGAATCACAGAGACTAAAGCCAGAGAGATGCATCAGATCATCACACTTGATTTCCTGTAAATCACAGGCTGTTACATTTCACCGGGTTCATCATGCAGTGCATCCAGTGACTTGGGTTTAACTGAAACACATCTTCCAGGAAGATCTCTTCAGGCTACTTTCAGTGGTGGATAAATGTTTTCCCTCCAAAAAAGTGTCTAATTTATAATTCAAATGTTACTGGCTTCAGCTCCCAGCTCTTGTTCTGCCTTTAGAATTGCAGTCACAGAGTCTTTATTGCAAGATATTTTCTCCCCCTGAAGGAGTTTAGACGCAATGATGAAGTCACCTCTCAGTCTTCTTTTTTTTAAAAGCTAACCAGCTTGAAGCCTTTAAATCTCTGCATGGAAGGTGTTCTTCCTGGCCCTTAAATCAACTTTGTAGCTTTTTTTCTGCACCTCTCTATTCTTCCAACTCTTTTTAAAATTTTTTTACGCAGAGACCTACAGAAATACTGCAATTTGGCAGAACGTGGTGTTGAACTGGAGAGTGGGGAACAGACCAATCTCGGGCTCTAGAGAATGGCCCATGTGCCTGCCACCCAAAAAATAATTACAGAGCTGTAAATGCAGTGCAGGCAACTCCTCTATCCTTGGGCTCCTTCCACAGCTCCTGGCTGCCCAGGAGAGTATTGAGCAGGAAGGGATCAAGGGAGACCATAGGAACAATATCCATGCTGGCATGAGGAACTCTCCTCTCTCCTCCTGGGCTCCAGCTGGGGGGATGGAGGAGATGCTGCCCTGGGAGTCTGCTGTGACCTCTCTGCTGGAAACCCCCCATGAGGAGCCAGCATGTCCCTGTGATACCTGGACAATCTGGATTTTTATATTCTTTTACAAAAATACATTTTTATTTTTATTTTCCAGGCACATCAGTACCTGTCCCTTCTGACCCAGGCATCAAAGGCAATATTCAAACTGAATCTGCTGCTGGGAGGACTCCTGCATCTCCTGCTCTCCTGATGGTGCTGCTGAGGTCTGGGCTATACCTGCAGGTCATGGAGCTCCTCAGCAGCTCTGAGGGGTGCAGGTGAAACACACAGGAAGGCACTACCCAGAACTGGTGGAAATCCTCACACAGTGTCACTACCACACTCCAAAGTGTGATGTGATGAGTGAAGTCAAACTCCAAAGGCTTCCCCTCCATCCCACGAGTGGATGCTCTTGGGGCCATTGCCCTCAGCCCAGCTCTCGTGGGGATCTCCTGACTGGCTGGCAGTAATTGTCTTTTTAAAAAAGGCTGAAATTTAGCCAAGGGGCACTTGAATGCCCAGAGGCTGAATGTTCCTCCGTGTCTGCTAATCCCAAGAGCTGTTCTGTTGTCCACCACAACTGAGGCAGGTACAACAATCACAGTTAATGAACATGACTTTTTAATTATTGAGGAAAGGAGGCAGAACAGGAAACAGTGGCTTACACTGGCAAACAGTAGCTGTGGCCATTAGCTCTGCTGGGAGCTGATAATTGAGATGTGTGAGACAAGACCATGTGTGCCTGGAGGGTCTCTGTCCTCTGCCAGCCAGGGACAAAGCACATCCTTTCCTGAGTTGCTGGCGAGCTCCCCCTTACACACTTTAGACAATTAAAGGAGCTTAGAGATAGGCACAATACCCAAATTCAAAGGCTGGAGAATCCTCTTTATATATCTCACATAATCTAAATAGTATCTGCATATGTAAAGCTGATTAATCTCAGTTAAATCCAATGCAACCAAAGAAAGCATTTAAATCACTTATTTAAAAGAAGTTACTCAAAGGAGTAGTATTGAAACCCACCAAATGTCTGGATACAGAGAATCCTAAACCCAAATTAAATCCCACTATTTCTCTGTGTTTACCAAGATTAGCTCATGTCTTTTCTCAAGGAACACATGGTCTGAGCAAGTTGGTATTTAACAGGAGAAGATGTTAATACCTTCAATTACAGCAGCATTTCATTATCCCATTAAATTCATTATGAGAAGACATTAACTCTGATTCCTTGCCAGAATGCTGACAGCCTCCTATTGCTCTCAGTGCTGAGGAAATAATGTGGTGTGTAGCATTAAAACCCAGCGGGGTCATGACTCCTCTCTGCTCACCACTCTCTGCTTTAGCTGTCTGGCCACTGCTTACCCCAAAAAATTTAACTGTGTGAGCTGAAAGGAAGCTGTGATTTCTGCCATCCTTTAGCTGGCTGGATGCTTTGACCTGCTCATGGCTACAGAGCACCTCTGCAGGTGTGCAGCATCACCCCAATGGCTTCTGCTGCTGTAGGAGGAGAGTCCCAGAGCATCTGCAGTGTTCACCTCTCTCAGATGTCCCTTGGCATCATCAGGAATTTAAAGGAGTTAAACACTTTGCTTTACCCTTGGTCAAATCTCTGTTCCGTGACTTTTCAGCATAACTACTGTTTTAGAGAAAATGAAATTTTAGAGAGGGTTTTGAAACAGAATGATCATCACTCATTGGAGACATCGTTTGGACATTAGGAAGGAGTTCTTCACAGAAAGGCTGCTCAGGGAGGTGGTGGAGGTCCCTGGAGGTGTTTAAGGAAGGACTGGATGTGGCACTCAGTGCCATGGTCAAGTTGACACGGTGGTGTTGGTCACAGGTTGGACTCCATGATCTCAGAGGTCTTTGCCAGTCCAGTTGATTCTGTGATTGTCTCTTTGATGTAACTCCTCGGGAGTGAGTCCTGTCCTGCTGTGTTTGTTCTGGGCAGCATCACTGTGCCCAGCAGGGGAAGGTCACAGGTGGCCAAAGGAGCTTTTGCCACCCAAAGGAGGCAGCCCAGGTGCCACAGATCTGTGTGGTAGGGGAGGCATCCACAGCTCTGCTTAGATCAGGGCTGAGCCCACTTCTGCCCCGTTCTGTACTCAGACAGAGCCTGCTTTGAGATCCAATTATGACATCAAATGGCCTTGCTACACTTGTACACCTCCATCTCCCACACTCAGAACAAAAGCAACAGGAGTTATTATATCAGGCTTACATGTGGAAACAGATCATTTGTAAATAAACACCTCTGAAGAAGCTTATCAAGGAAAAAACACCCAGAAAAGCTTTGACCTTTATGCAGAAACATGAATTTAGATGTAAGGAAGGTGTTCAGAGATACATTCTCCAGTTCTAAATCTTCTACTTAACATTTGAGGAATAAAGATGTTAGCATGCTTATGAAATGGATTCATTTTAATAAGAGTCATTTTTAAGCTGCACAGAATATTCTTGAAAGGAAGGTTTTTTCTTTTTTTTTTGTGAGCCTGGTTAAAAGTTATTTCACTTTTATGATGTAGTTTACAGCTTCTGGTAAGGATCCCTGGGGTCATCCTTTTTGATCTGAAATAAAGCACTTCTCTCTTCCTAAAGATGGGCTCTTCTACACCTGAATGACTGGGAAAGTTTTTTCTCTTGCTATAGTGCTACTCCCGTGTTTGAGAGGCATCTTGCTTTTAAGAGGCCAATCGTGCCATTGTTTCTCTCTGACCCAAAATTTCTTGTGGTATGATTTGTCCTGTGTGTATCTTCACAATGTGCAATTAAAGGGCTGGGTAACAAATTCTGCAGAAGGCACAACTCCAAGTGACAATGCTCCACAATCTGCTTTCAGACTGTGGCACCAAGGCAGCAGAATGCAGAGCTTCAGCCAGGAGGAGGGACAGGAGCAGAGCTGAGCCCGGGGTGGGCACAGAAGGAGCACTGCAGCAGCTGGGAGCAGGGTGAGGGCTGTCCCTGATGCTCCTGGTGGTATCTGAGGTGCACCTGGAAAGCAGAGCAACCATGGCTCTCTGCTGGTGGGACCGTGGGGCCTGAGGAGCCAGAGTGACCAAGGGTTGGGGGACATCCACCTGGAATGGGGCTGGGGGGACTGACTGTGGATCAGGAGGTGGAATGGCTGCTGAAGGGTTTGTGTGAAGGGACCAGCAGGATGGGCTGGGCTGTAGAAGGTGAGGTAGGAGGGAGTCAGAGCAGAGGCTGGAGGGCTGGGAAATGGGATGGAGGGGGCAGTAGGGCCGTGCAGGAGGGACCTGAGGTGAGAGGGCAGGTGTGGCCCTGACTAACCATGTGGGTACTGCTCTCCACAGACCCTGCCCCCTCTGCCCACCCATCCCCTCTGCCCCGCAGAGCTCTGCAGGCACACCCAGACCCTCTGCACCTCCCAAAGAAAGGTCCCTCACAGCTTCTGCCATGGCTGTACAGCCCCTCCAAGCACTGAGACTCCTTTGCACCTGGTGCCACAGAGGCACTGACTGTGCTGAGCCCAAAGCACCTGCAGGCTCACCCGAGGCTTTTGAGTGGGACCAGGAGGTGACAACACCTCTGTCCTGCTGTGTGCCAAGCGTCTGGAATTAGGCAAAAGGTGGGATTTATGCTGCACAATCAGTAGAGTAAATAAAAGCCTCTGACATTTTCTAATTGGGGTGCTGGGAACATCTCAGCAGCTCTTGTTCTGCAGTTTTGTGTAAATGCCTCATCAAAGTGGTAATGTATTCTAATTATTAGCAGAGCCCTGGCTGCCTCATGAACCTGTAATATTTTGTGGCATGTGACATTACAATGAAAATGTATGAATAACAATTTTTCATTTAAAATTACCAGCTGTATGATCAAGTTTTTTGTCGTTTTATGAGGTTTGGGGTAAATACTCCATAAATATGTAAATAACTCGTGATGTTGTTGCGTTAGGTACTTGCAAGAGGACATGGCTTGTGGTACAGATGAACCAAGAGTGGAGATTCTGGTTTTTTTGGGCACGTGGCTGGGGCTGCCTGATTCTTGCATTTGCTCCCTAGGGTCTGGGCTCCTTTGGAGGACACCTGAAACACTTTTTCAGCTGCTGCACCCTTTGCAGCCACTTTTACCACCCAGCTGGGGATCTCTCTGTGCCACCTGGAATGGCTGGTGTGGGAGTCTCCCTGGGGATTCATCACGGACTGGGGGACACCAGGTCCATCCCTGCTCTTCATGTGGGATGAAATCTTCTGAAGAAATTCTTCTTGCTCCTTTTCCAGTCAGCCTGGTGCTGGGGCTGACTACCCTCACCCAGAGGAGACCCACTGAGCCTAAAGGAAAGCTGTGAGCACAAATCCAAATGTTTTTTTCACATCAGCTAAAAATCAAGATATTTTTCCTGGGAAAAAAGAAAACATTAATTTGGTTTAGCTTTTTATTTATTCGTTTTCTTAAATAGCTTTCTAATCTTCATCCAGTTCAAAATCAGGCAGAAGTGGTGAATGAGGAAGTAGGTGTGCAGTTTCAAAAGCTCCTATTTCTACCCTTTTTTCCCATCTGGGTTTGACCATGAAAGCCTCCTTGTCCATGCTGTGCCAGAGCCACTCTGGCCTTTTGAGCACGTGTGGTCACAGGCAGGAATGCAGGTGCTGGGCCAGCGAGCCTGGATGTCATCTGTGTTTTTGGTGGCTCCAGCTGGTATTTCCATGGGGATAATGCAGCACCTGGAGCTGCTGAGGTGCAGGGAGGAGCTACAGACACAGGACTGGACATGGTGACCCCCAGTGGGTCCCTTCTGCCATCACCTGAGCGAGGATCCTCTTTTCACATGTGCTCCTGAGCCACCTGTCATTTCTGTGTCTGACAGATTGTTCTCCCTGGTTGGAGTGGTTGGTCTCTGGACACACATGCAGGGTGCCCTGGGGCAGGATGCTCCAGTCTTGTCTTCTCCTTGCCTGGGGAGCAGGAGCAATGCTCCAGGTCTGCTGGAGGGTGGGAAGCCTGGCCAGTGGTTCGTGGGATGTCCTTCTCCAGCACCTGGAGAGGGAAACTGCACCTGTGTGGACGTCTGGGAGGAGATGAAATGTGCTGCTCTGAGTCAATTTTTACAGTGGAAATACTGGAGAGGAACTTGAGAATTAAAACATGAAAGAGAACAAAGTGTGTCTGCACCAGGGAGAGGTGAAAACAGTAGCACTTTTATTATGAAAATGGTATTTCTGGGAGAAAAACAGCAGGAGTGCAATCTCCTAGAGCATTTCAGGTCAGCGTGAGAGTGCTGAGAGAAGATTTCCCGGAGTAGTGATGGGCCAGAGGTGGAAAGGAGGGATTAAGAGACCCCCAGCAGCAGCAGCAGCCTGCCCATCACCACCAGCATCATGCTGTGTGCACTGCCCAGCCTCCAGGGCTGAGCTGGGCTTGCTCTGCCACCCTGTGTGAGATCATCTCCGCGGGGCAGGAGCTGCACAGGGTGCACCGAGAGCCCATGCTGGGACTCGGCAGCTACCAGAGCAGTGGTCAGGGAGCTCCTGCACTCCTGAGCAGAACCAGTGGCTCTCAGGGTGGTACCTGTGTGTGCACACATGTCCCGGGCAGCTGGAGAACATTGCAGCACTGCTGCAGGTCTAGCAGATGCTGTTGAGGTCACCTCATGCCCTTGCTGCTGTGGCCTCTGCTGCCTGCAGGACCTGGGGGTACCCTGGCACTCTGAACAAGGGGGCTGGGATGTTCCCTGGTCCCCTGGTACCTCCCTGTGCCCACAGCATGACACGTCCCCACTCCTGTGCTGCGTCCCCTCTGTTAGAGAGACATTCACTTTGGGATAGACACCCTCCCCTCTCATCCCCGGGCTCAAGGCACACCCAGACCCTTCCCTGAAGAGGGGAAGGGGCTGCAGGACAGGAGCAGAGTGGCTCTGTGCCCACGTGTATCCGGCAGGGTGTCTGTCCTCAGGCTCTCCTCGGGGAATGGGTGACAACAGAGACAGTGGCATGAGCTGTGCCAGGGAATTGCAATGCCCTCAGGGCCCGTGGCTGCCTGCAGAGGCTGAGGGGACAGCGAGGATGGCTCACCTCTGAGCTGACCAGCAGGTCGTTGTCACCTGCCATCCAAGCAGCTGTCACCGTGCTGGAGCAGAGCTGCTGACCAGGTGTAGAGTGGGGAGTCCTGGGGGATGGTGGGGAAAGCTGGGGAGCCCTCACCCTTGCCGGCCCATGCTCCCTAGGATGAGCCCACAAAATGAGGCACAGTGATCTGCTGGGGTCCTGGCACCATCTGGGGGCCCTGAGGGGACAGAGGGGACAGAGGCTGTGGCAGTGATGCTGTACCTGTGTCAGGGCTGGTGGGGGCAGGTGCTGCACAGGGAGCACAACCAGCTCCCACCACTCCTGTCAAGTGAAGAGAGAAGGACTCAGTGCTGATTAATTATTTAGATTAGAGCAATCCAAAGGGGATTAAAATATGCCTGGAAAACGGTGATTTGACAAGTGTATCTGGGGAGGTGACAGTGCTGTCACCAAATGCCCTGTGTCTGGCTTGCCCATGGGAGAGCTTCCCTGGGGCTGGGGAGGCTGAGGGGGGCCACAGCCCCTTCTTCTCACTGGGACCAGCAAACAGAATAGGCTTTCCTTTTTCTCTGCCTGAGCTCTGTAAGCAGCTCAGAGTGTGACTGGAAAAGCAATGGAGCTGGGAGAGGGAATCCCACCACCGCACAGCCTCAAGAGAGGGAATATTTGATGAAGCCGAGTCCTGTGAAGAGAAAGCAGAGGCTGTTACCGTCACAGATACTTCAGCACAGATGCCACAGAAGAAAGAAGCTGGGCTTTATAAAGAGCCTTTGTATTATTTCCTGCCTCTCCAGCTTCACTGAAGTGAAAATGAAGCATTTTTTTAAGAGTGAGGGGAAAAAAAATGAAAAGAAAGGCAGGAGAGCAACTTTTTCTCTCTGCTGAAAGCCTGATGCTGTGCTTTAACTCTTCCCCGAGCTTGTCTGACAAAGACCAGCTCCTTGCGGGCTCTCTGGGCTTCAGTGCAGAATGGATTTTCTTTAGCAGACCCTGGTGAGCCACTTCTTTTAGCAGATATATCTGCTGGGCTGGTGGAGGGGAGCTCTGCTCAGCCTGGCTGGAATCAGCACCAAGTGGCTGCAGATGAAAGACGCCAAATGCCATCGATCAGAGAGTCCCTGCAGGGGCAGGGGAGAGCAGCCAGCAGTTCTTCAGCCTGACCCACGTGCTACCAGGTGGCCTCTTCCTCCCCTTCACTCGAGGCATTATTCTGACTCGCTTCCTCCAGCTATGGCTGGGTCCAAAACCTCTGCCGTGCCAAGAGCTCAGTTCCTCTTGGCATTGGGAACTTTGTAAGTTTGAGCCAAGGCTTTTGTTCCCCTTGCAGCCATCACAGATGAATGAAGAGCTCCATTCTCTCCTTTGTTTCACTTCTTCCAGAGCAGGAGCACTCTGGCTTTGTGCAGGGCAGGGAAGAGCAGGAGGAAGGGAGCAGCTGTGTGACACATCATGGAGAAGGGGACGTGCATCCACACTCCTGCCTCTGCTCCCAGGGAACTGCCTGAACAAAGGGCTCATGGTCTGCCCTGTTACCCCTGGATAAGCTGTACCTGCACATTGACACCTGTGACAAAATCCCCAAAATATTGCTTCTTACCTGGGTTTTCTAACAGGAACCACAGGAGGAACCAGATGTTGATGTGGTGGGTGAGGAAGACCACTGAAATCCTGCTGGCACGTCCTAGGTTGTTGGGGAAGCCTCCACATTCCGGATCCAATCCGTTCTGTCCCATCCCTTGTGTGTTTAGGTTGTGATGCTTCCCATGGCAGGAGATGGCACATTCTCCCTCCTCCTCTTGCCTGACTGGGCTGGGATAAGTATTTTCTCCTTTGTCTCCGTTGCTGGGACACAGCTACAGCTCTGGTGTGGTGAGCAGGTGATGCACAACTGCTGAAATGGTTCCTCTCTGACCCACAAATCACGCAGGATGCGCCAGGCCAGAACTGCTACAATTCACAGGGCCATGAGATTAAAGGATGTTTGAGAAGAAAACCCTGAAGTCCCATAAGCTTCATACATTTCTGTTTGTTGTAGAATATTCTACAGTTTCTACATACATATTTCTCCACATCTACATACATATGGTACAAGGGGGAACGGCTTCACACTGACAGAGGAGAGATTTACTTTTGATATTAGGAGGAAATTCTTCACTAGGAGAGTGGTTGAGCCTTGGCACGGGGCTGGAGAAGCTGTGGCTGCCCCATCCCTGAAAGTGTCCATGGCCAGGTGGGATGGGGCTCGGAGCAGCCTGGTTACTCCAAGGGCAGGTAGGTATCCCTGGAAGGTCCCTTCCAAACGGAACCATTCTATGATTCCATGACACCTACACATATTCTACACTTCCTCCTGAGGTCAAGCTGGCGTGTGAGAGGAGCAGAAATGTGTGTCTGGACTTGTCCTCCCCATGTCAGCATTCTGGGAGCACTGAGAACAGCCTGCAGCAGACCATAGGGTGCAAATTGCTCATAAAAATCATGTTTAAACTTTCCAGACAGCAACCCCCTGGCCAGAAGGCAGGAGGGCCTGTGAACCTCCTGAGAAGGCTGTGCTGGATGAGTTGGCCATACCAAATTTTTTCCCCTGGATTGTTATTTTCCAAGCTTGTAGCTTTCAAAAGCTTCCCTGGAAACCTCCAAGGCCAGGCCAGATGGGCTCTGAGCAACCTGGTCTAGCTGAAGATATCCCTGCTCATTGCAAGGGGAGTGGTCCAAGTGTCCTTTAAAGGTCCCTTCCAACCCAAAGTATCTTATTATTTGACCAAGAGATATTCAAATAATCCAGGGTGTGGAGCTCCCATTCCAGACTCACCTGAATCTTAGGCAGTTCCTTGTGAATCTTCTAAATCATAAAAATAATACACATCTAAATTAAACTGTCCTGAAGGCATCTGGCAGAATGCTAATGGGGGAACTGTCCTCCTTGCCAGCTTGTCAGTGACAGAGATGGACTGAAATTAACTGTTTTCAACCACCTTCCAGGCAGGGAGAGGAGACAGAGTCACTGGGACCTTTGGGAGCTCAGATATACGCAGATCCTCCATTCCCTCAGTGCTTTTCTGAGGAGCAGAGCTCCTGCTGACCACTCAGACCAACACTCACCATGGAGGGATGGACGTGGCTCTGTAAGCGATGCTGCAGGCAGCATTCACTAGAGACTTCTGCTTCCAGTTTCTGCTCATCTCTTTATCTCTGAATCTCCAGCTGGCACAGGGCTGAAATTTGTTGAAAACTGTCCTGGTTTCAGCCAGGACCCTCCTGTTGTTTGATACCACCTCACGTCACTGCCAGGGGTGGAACAAAGGACTCTCTTGGGCTCCTGAGAAGAAGGAAGCATCCAGTCAAAAAAATGTGGGGCAGGGAGAAGCCTTTGGCCCTTGTTCATGATCTCGGGGTCCATGGTGAGCCTTTTGGCACGTGAATCACCCTCTCTTTTGTGCACTTTTGTTGTTAATACTGTTGGTGTTACTGTTTGTTTTCTTATCTCGTTGCTGTTTCCATTAAATTGTTGTCTCAGCCTGTGATCTTTGCCTTTTGTGCCTCCGTTTTTCAGCTCCATTCCCCTGCAGAGGGAAGAGGAAGAGAAAATGGGAGAGGGCAGTGAGTGAGCAGCACATGGTTTGGAGTGTTTCAGTGAGAATGCTAAATTGGAGAATTGGCACCCACAGGGATCACCCAGCCCAGCTCCTGGCCCTGCACAGACACCCCAACAATCCCCCCCTGGGCATCCCTGGCAGCAGTGCCCAAAGGCTCCTGGAGCTCTGGCAGCCTCGGGGCCGTGCCCATTCCCTGGGGAGCCTGGGCAGTGCCCAGCACCCTCTGGGGGAAGAACCTTTCCCTGATCTCAGCCTGAGCCTGCCCTGGCCCAGCTCCAGCCCTTCCCTGGGTGCTGTCCCTGTCCCAGGGAGCAGAGATCGGAGCTGCCCTCGGGAGGAGCTGCAGCCCCCGGGGAGGTCTGAGCTCAATCCCCTCTTCTCCAGCTGAACTAACCCAGTGCCCTCAGCTGCTCCTCCTTCACTTCAAGACCCTTCATCCAAGAATAACCTGAGTTGGAAGGGACCCACGAGGTTTGCAGGGTCTAAGTCCAGCTCCAGCAGAGCTGGGTGAAGACTTGCCTCCTTGGCTCCTCTGTATAACAGGATCTGCACTCATCCCTGCCCAGTGGAGGGGGTGTTACTCCCACAGACTTTGTTATTTGCCACTTGGATCCCATGACCATTTATTTGACTGCAATTTCACAGCATATGGGCAAACTCAGCTGTAGGATTAACATCTCCAGCACCAAGCTGCTGCCTGTGTGGGAACAGACAGCTACATTTATATGGAAGTTGACCCTGAGTGATGAACTGTGGGATGAAAATTGAATTAGGGAAAAAAAAACAGCTTTCACTTTCAAACCAGATGAGCAACAGCAATCACGAGCATCCACATCAGCCCTTCCACGAGCATCCCAAGGTAACATCCCATTCCCAGAGCTCAGTGGCAGCCTTGGTGTTTGGTGTCAGTGAGACCTGAGCAGTTCTCTGGGGGTAAGCACAGGCTGAAGAGCTGTGTGGAGTGGCACATGCAGCAGGGGAGCTCAGACCCTGCAGCTTCATGTCACAGACATTTTTGTGTGCTCTATGGACATGGACAGGCTCATGTTTCCTGTGCCTCTGCTCCATGCCAGGGCTAAGAATACTGCCTTCCTGCTTCTGGACTCCAGCTGGAGTCCTCCCCCTTTGGTCAGGACTTTTGTCTCTCTTAAGTACCCAGGGATTTGTCCCTTAGCCACAAAGTATGGGGAAAATTCCTTTAAGAGAAAAACAAAAACAAAAGGGGAACTTGTAAAACCCCAACACACATCCATGGTGTTTTATCATGACATCTCTCTGTCAAGTGCATTGCTATTGTTTAGTATCAATCACTTCCATGAATACAAGTTTTATATACATTTATGCGAAATTTCAATTTCTGCTTATATTACTTGGGTGTTACAAATCACATTACTTACATTTTTCAATAGCAGCCTTGCTTCTTCCCGTAGCAGAACTATCAATAGTTTGATATATTTTTATGTGGGTTGCTTTCTCAGTGAAAACATTTGTAAAACTTTATTCCCACATTCTATGCACTTCAGTGTGGTGCAGTCATAAACTACTGTGGGGAGGATGAACTTCGCATGATCCTGCAGGGGCAAGGACATCAACTCCCACACTGCAAACCTCCTTAGGTCAGGAAGAATAGAGCAAAAATGGGGTAGGAGAAAGGGTGAAAAAGGGGGAAGTGAGTGGCTGTTGAAGTTGTTGTTTTTGTTGTTGTTTTTGTTGTTGTTTTCCTTCTCGACCATTGTTACTATTTTCACTATTGGCTGTTTGCATTTTTAGTGCCCCAGAATTCTTCTGGGTGCTTGTTCTGGGGTCTCGGTGCAAGACAGATATCCAGATCCTCTGTGTCTGCCCCTGGTCCTTCTCCAGGTATGGCCAAGGTTTGCCCATGAGTGGATAGTCTGTCAAGAGGCTGAATTCTTCAGAGTGTCCCGAGGCTGCTCTATGTCAAATAAACCTCATTGTCCTCCTGAAATAGCCTAGCTGTTCCCAGAGCTCCAGGAGGGGGAGAGAAAAACATTTGGGATCCTCAGGAGCTGCACTTCATGCCTATTCATCAGCAAGGCTCTCACCAGAATGGTGATCCTGGGTTTAGTCTGATTAGTGAGACATGCAGAACCATTTGTTATCTGCTTCTCCAGTGACGCAGGCAGAGCACAGGCCAAGCGAAATGTGCCAGGCTGTGTAACAAGATGATAATTAAGCAATAATATGCAACCAGGGCTGTAAAAGGGCGAGACCAGAGCAAAACAAAGCAGCTGCTGCCAGGAGGCGACTCTGGGTAAGGGAGAAGGATTTTCTCTCTCAGCAGCCTTTACTTCATGGATTTCAGCAGGATGGCTAACGAAGTGCAAAGCCAGGTCATGTGTTCACACAATCAACAGCTCCACCTCACCTGCTGATCCCCGAAAGGGAAACATGAAGACCATGAGCCGCAAACTATGGGGAAAGCCAGGTTAGACTTGGGAAAGGCAAAGCTCCTGCTTGTCCAAGGTTTCCTGAAGCTGGGAGGCAGAGGAAGGGTTGCTGCACCTGGGCTGGGAGGCTGCAGCACTGGGAATTTGCTATAAATGCTGCTCTTTGTCCTCATGCTGGATCTTATGACCTGGCTACATCAAAGTGTGTGTTGTTCACGCAGACCCAGCTGGACCAGAATTTGGGCCTCTTCTCTTATTGCTTCATACTTGGCATTATTTGTCATCTTGCAAATTTTGTCTAACAGGCAAACTGCTCTCTTTGGACAAATCTCCATCTTCTCCATCTCCATCTCCACCTCCATCTCTCTCTCATCATCTTCCTTCCTCGTGGTTCCAGTGTTCAGAGCTGTCCTTTGCAAAATTCCCTCCATCACACTCTTTATTTGATGAGAATTCCCAGCTTGTTTGGAGATCTGCTATTTCTGTCCAGCACTTGGCATATTTACACATGGGCTTTACCAGCATTGGCTGGACCTGTTTTTAATCCAAATCTGTAAATCCTGATTGTGCCTGGGCTCTCAATCCTATCAGCCACATGTGTGCTCTCCCCTGGAAGTGAGAACAGATTTGTCGGGCAAGGGCTGTGTTCCATAACGCCGTGCTGACTGGCCTTGATAATATTCCTAGCCTTTAATTCTTTATTAATTCAATCCTGTATAAGCTTTCCTGCTTCTTTGCCAAGGACTGATATCGCTGGAGAATGTTACCCTGCAAATTCAGCCTTGGCACATTAATTTACACTAAGAAACTCTGTGTTTTTTCTCAGTCACTCAGTGACATATCGAATTTGACCTTTTTTCTTAACCTTTTTGTTAGCATCCAAGGGTATAACTGCTCTTATGTCTTTGCTGGGTTGAGTAACCAATGTTTCCTGAGGATCTATCTCTCTTGAATGATGGTCAGTGCTTTCTCTTGATGCATGGACTGTGGATATGCTACTGGATCTCAGCTTTCCTCGAGGAATGTTAGAGACAATTAACAGCACACTCTGTGTGTGTGCATTTGTGTTCAACTGTGGATGGTATTTGAAGCCATAAGAAGCTGCCTCTCTCCTCCTCTTGCCCTCAAGGCAGGAGAATGCCCGGCAGGAGGGGTGGGACTCAGTCCTGCATTGCCTGCACTTCTCTGGGTCCAGCTCCTTCCCCACTCCCCTGCCTGCATCCATCCCCAAACTGCTACCCTTGAGAAACTGTATATGTCCTCTTTCCAGATTCCCCCTTCCTATCACCATGGATTTTGTTATATTAATTCAACATGGATTTTTTTGTCTTCCATTTTAATCTTCCTGGACATCTGTGCTGTCCCTGCAGCCTCTCTCCATATTACAACTTTCACACCGTTGGTTTCTTTTTTCCCTTTGGCAATTGTCCTTGCAGGTGCTTAGGAAGCCCAGGTGGGACTGGAGGCCACCCAGGCTCTCCTGCTGGCAGTGCTGATCCCGGCAGTGAGCTGGTCTTAGCAATTGGAGCTGATCCCCCTGGCACCGTAATTACATCGTGAAGACACTTGGAAGTTTCTGTTGCTAAATATTTAGTGCTGTAAGAGGAATAAGACCCTGAAGTGAATTTTCTGATGAATGTCTTGCTCACCTGTGGATGTGCTGAGAGCCTCCCCGCTCCTTCCAGACACAACGACCATGAATATTCATCCCGTTCCCTCCAGGGCTTGCTTGCTTTGTGAGGCTGCCAGGAGCGACATGCTGGGAGCTCAGATAAGCAAGGAGGCTGTGGGACATTCAGCGGGACAGGGGATGTGTTAAGAATGACTGTCACAGGGGGATGATGTGGCAGTCATTGAGAGCCCCTGTTTCAGTGTGTGCCTGCCAGGGACACACCAGAGCCAGTCTGGCTCCTTCACCTGGAGCAGCATTTGGGCTGTGCAGGGGCAGCGTGGGCTCAGTGGGTGCAGGGGGGTCTGTGCTCAGCCCACGCTGAACACAATGATCATTTACAGTGGCTGCCCCGTCCTAGGGTAGCATCACCTCCACCTGGTGTGGTACTACAGGTCCTTTGGGCTCTGCAGTGAGGGGAGAGGGGCATGAACAGGCAGGGTTGGGCAGAAACCATCTCTTCTCCTGGGTTTCTTGGCAAAGGAATCAGTGACTTTGTTTAACAGCAGCTCCAAAGACTCTGAAATTGGTTTGAACCAAAAAGAAAGAGAATCCTTGGGCTGTGTTTGCATGAGGAGTGGGACCTGGGGTTGGTGTGGAAGGACACTGCCTCAGGTGCTGGTGTGGTCCAGTATGGCCAGGGAAATGTCACAGCTTTATGAATTTTATTTATAACCCTGATTTTTGTCCTCTCTGACGTTACTCCTCCTTCAACCAGGGGACCACCTACAGGATGTTTCTGCTGTGAAGGAAATGGGGAAGAACTTTGCAGCCTGGCAGTGAATGGGACTGTGCTCAGCAGCTGTGGGCACTGCGCTGTTCCCACATCAGACTGGAGACTGGGCTCACCCTGCTCGACAAAGAGAGGAGAAATGAGGATGAGTGTTCTGGATGGTCCTCAAACGAACTGACAAGCACTTGCACCATGTCTCTGTCGCTACAGTGGAGAGGGGTCGTTCCCAGCTGTGAAAATTGGGAGTGATGTCCCTCTTTAAAAGAGCCATTGCCGTGTTGGCAGCTATCCCTTGGGAGAGTCCAGTGGGACAAATATCCTCTGCTTCCTCTGTGATCAGCGGAGAAAATTTTTGAGATGGATTTTTGAAATTAAAGATTTTATCCACAGTAGGAATCCCCTGATTCTCTGATCGCGACATAAAAAAATCACCAGAAAACTTTTAGAAACCACTCAACTTGTGATTTTCTTGGGCTTTTTTTTTCTCTTTGCAGTCACAGCATTTCAAGAAACTGCAGGTTTCCTTCTTCTGGTTACTTTTCTTGCAAAAATCCAAGTTTGTTTCACTGAGAAAAGGTTTTGGTACCACAGCCTGAACCACCTTTAATTTATCACGGACACGAGGTTGTCCCAGCCGGGATGGCAGCTTGGATAGCCAGTTCTTGCTGATACAGTCAGCGCTGCTTTACACGTGTGTGTGTGACTGGGTGAGTGCAGATTCGGGCATGAGAGCCGCTCTGGGCACATCCAGTGCACGGCACAGCTGCACTGATCTCTAGGCAGGTTTGCTCTTTTCGGCTCTTGATCACTGTGTTAAATCCTCCAGCACTGACACTCAGACACGGTACCTGCAGGCTAAAGGTGCTCGGTCGGTCCTTCGGGTCAGCACTCACACAGACAAGGGAACAGAAAAGGAAATAAAAGGATTTATCTTCCTGCTGGCCCAGCAGGAATGTGGAAAGCCTTGTTGTCACCCCATTTGTCATCTCCCTGGGAGGTGGCTGTGCCTGCTGGGGTGTGCTTTGTTCTGCATCAGCTGGAGGAAGTGCTGTGCGTTGTTGGGGCTTCCCCTCCTCCCTTCTGTCGGAGTCCAGGAAAAGCTTGGGAACTTTTCCTGCCCCTCTGGGTGTTTGTTTTACCCTCAGAGCTCCTCAAAAGAGGCTTGGCCTGCGAACCAAGCTCGTGGGAGCATTTGCCCCCAATTCTGGGTGAGCTGAGAGCACCAAAGAAATGAGGAGATGTTGTTTAGTGCAGCACAGAGTGTGGAGTTGGAGTTTTTAGGTTTTGCTATATATATTATATAGAGTCAACATGGAGATTCCAGGGTGTTGGCTTCTTCTTCTTCATCTTCTTCTCTCTTCTCCTTCTCTTCCTTTCTTCTCTGACATGAGTTCCTGTGGCTTGTTAATTGGTAGATAGAATTTAGTGTAGAGGAGACATGTCAATGAGGTTGATATTCACTGGTTTTGGGAAGAAAATAAGATAGGTAAAGTTTTCTAACTGGTTGATAATAGATATAAAAGCTACCTGCTTTGGGTAGCCATTGCCATTCTGCCCTCGTGTTCCTGGAGGTCACAGCACAGTCTGTGCCTCTGAAACTGTGATAAGAACGAAAAATAAACTTTGAAACAGCAGAAAGAAGCCTCATTTCATCTTTTTGGGACATGGGACACTGAAACAAGGAACACAGCCGGGCCAGGAGTCAGGGTCCAAAGAAGAACACCTCCCCCCTGACACCTTCCACCATCCTTCGGCTTCAGGAACACTCCTGGTGTGGCTGTGTGACCTCCTGTGTCCCCTAGCCACCAGGTACTGTGACACCTCTCCTGCAGCCTTCCCAGGGAGTTCTCCCGGGGCCCAGCACCACCCCAGGGTAGCAGTGGCTTGCTCCCAGTGAGGAGAGACCTTCCTCCAGGCTCTCTTTGCACCAGTGGTCCATAGTGGGGCATCCCCTGGCTCGGCTTACACCCAGGGAACCAGCTGCACTGGAAGCAGACTGGGATGTGCCCCTGCCCTTTGACCAGAGCCCTGCCTGGGGCTCCTCACATCAGCACACAGCCTTCAGGTGATGGGAACAGTTCCCTTCTGTGCTGTCAGAGACTGCCAGAGCTGATGGATGGACAGATATGAAGAGCTCCACTAACCTGGAAAAGTCTGAGGAATTAAGGTTTCTGAGCATGGAGAACCTCAGAGCCAGTAAGCAAAGGTCTGGTGACCTTTTAGGACACAGTGTGGCAGTGACAGGCAGTCGGGGTTGTGTCTTCAGCAATTGCATTTGTCTTCCTGTTCCTCAGCAGCCACAGCATGGCCCTGGCTGGGGAATGTGTGTGAGTGCAGCTGTCTGCACACACTCCAAACCACCTTGTGGAGCTGCCCAGGGAGCAGAGAGCCTTGGGAGCCTGCTGTGGGTGCATGGAGGGGCTGCTTCCTCATAGCTCCAGCTATGAGCAGGACAGCATTTCACCTGAAGCTGCACAAATATTCCAGGAGCTTTTGGTTCCCAGGCCCTGGGTGACAAGTGTGTGACATGTCTGTCAGAGCTGGCAGAACCTTTTCACATGGGGTGAAGGTGGAGAGGGGAGTTTCTGAGGCCACTCTCCAGGAGTCCAACCACCCCCTGCTTTCAAAGAATCACATAATCATGGAATATATTGAGCTGGGAGAGACCCACAGGGATCATCCAGCCCAGCTCCTGGGGTGTCCAGCAGACACCCCAACAATCCCACCCTGGGCATCCCTGGGGATGGTGTCCAAAGGCTCCTGGAGCTCTGGCAGCCTCGGGGCCGTGCCCATTCCCTGGGGAGCTTCTGGCTTTGCTGGTGATGAATGGCAGACACAGAGAGAGGAATCTCCCTCCACCAGCTTTGGGCAGACAGAGCTGTGTGGTTGATGGTGTGGCTCTGGATGTGGTGCTGGATGACTCCATCTGAGGGTGAATGCAGCAGAGATGACACTCTGACTCAAGGTTAGATTTGATTTATTGTTCCCAGGACCTTTAGCACAGCAAAGCTTTTTGAGTTCACTGCAGCAAGCGCTCTTTGTTTTACTACCTTTATAAATCACTTGAGTGTGCAGAAATGTAGGAACAGAAAACGTTAGTGTGGAATAAACAATCGCTAACCAGTGAGGCAAAAGAATCAATATTCATAAGATAAAGCACCAGTGTAAAGTGAACGATGATAATAAAGAGGAAATGAAACAAATCAAGAGATGAGACTCCCAAAATCTCACTGCTTAAACAAACTGTGCCTGAAGAGTTGCTGTGGACTGTGGATCTTACTGAAGGGCAATGGCCAATGTCCGTGGACACAGATGGGGCTCAGGAGGCTTCCTTGGCTCCATCTAATCCCTCTTAGATGTGCAGAAGAGTGAACCCCGACTGTGTTTAACTGGAAGGGTTGGGATCATGCAGGAGAGATCCAAGGGCATGAGGTGGGAATGGAGTGAGGAAAATGAGAGGGGATTTCAGCTTGGGAAGACCCCCCTGGTGACACAGTGCAGGATGAGCCTGATGATGACAGCAGTGTCATCTGAGGGAGAGAGAGCAAGGGAAAGGGTCTGCAGAGTTTTTCAGCAGCATGAGCAGCTCCCATGACAGGTGGGAAAAAGGCATAGGCATTGCTGGTACCTCTGTGCCCCTGGCATCCAGCTGCAGGGGCACTGGGAGGAGGAGGAGGAGGGCAATCCCTCTGCCTGTCCTGGGACAGGTTGCATGGCCAGATGCCCTAGGCCCTTTTGGAACCTGCTTCTGGAACCAACCTGCAGCTGAGGCACCTTCTTGCACCTTCTCCAGAGCCTGGGACTGGTCCTGGGCACCACAGGGCAGCAAGACACTGAGGAACAGGGGACTTTTGGGAAGGGACTAAGCAAGGAGAAGTTCTCTGTGCACAAGGACTCTCTGGAGGCAAACCATGGCTGCCATCTAATGAGTTGGCTGGGAATCAGGCTTGGATAAATTTGGGCAGCATCATGCAAAGTCCAGGATGCTGAGGGCTGGGTGTGTGTGTCTGAAGCCAGCAGGTGCAGACTGACTGCAGTGGTGCAGGGCCAGCAGCCTCTGGGGTAGGAACATCTCCGAGTGGGACCAGGCTGTTTCCTTCCAAGGGTAAAGTGTGAGACAGCAAAAGGAAGCTGTTGCTGAAGGAGCATCAAGTTTCATGGAAAATCATCTCACAGGTGATGCCTGGATTTTGGGACCCTGTAGGCTGGAAACCCTTGGTGTGATTTGAGAACCTCCTGCTGCCCATGGGGCTGAGGGTGAAGCCCAACTCACCCAAGACTCCACCCAAGTCCCTCGCTGTCACCCCAGGCACTACAGGGGGGACAGTGGGGACAGAGGGGAAGGAATCTCACCCTGTGCAGACGCTGGCAGTACCTCAGATGGGTCAAACCCCAAATCAGCCTTTGCTGCTCCCCACGCCTGTCCCACCCTGCCCTCCCCACCGCCCCCGCAGTGCCTGCAGTGCCCAGCCCCACACAGGGTTTGTGCCCAGCCCCAGGCAGGGTTTGTGCAGCCTCAGGCACATCCCAGAGCTTGTCTGTGACATCGGGGACAGGCCTGCACTGCCACAGGAGGTGGCTCTGGTAAAGGTGGAGAGGCAGAGAGGCAGAGAGGGAAGCAGTGGCCAGACATCGGGGACAGGAGAAGAGGTGACCTGTCCAGGGAGCCACACAGAGAGCTGAGAAGGACAGTGGCCAAGAGAAATGGGCAGAGATGCTGAAGAGAGCAGCTGAGCTGCACAAACAAACATAGATAACTGACAAAGCATGTGCCAGATAAATCATTAGAAACCTCCTACCTGGCGCACACGGAGATCTCTGTAAACAACCTAACCCAGCAAACTCTTTTGAGGAAAAACTCAAAAACTTTGATCATTGTTGCCATGGTTATGCTACTGGGAATAAGTGTGGCAGAGTATTTTTTATTATCAGCCTTTGTCATAAACAAATAACCTGCAGTAGGCTCCAAAAAAAAGGGATAGAGCTGGGCTCAGGCCATCTAATAATCAGACCCAGAGGCTGCAACTAATAAATCAAAGAAATAGGAAGATTGTAAATTCCACCAGAGGTTACTTGGTTAAACCAAGTGCAGGCGTGGGAGACAGCTGGAGCTGGTGGGGAGTGAATTAACGCCGGCTCTGGTCACTGTCAGCACTCAGGCTCTGCTTTATGGTGACAGGCAGCTCATCTCCTGGAGCCCTCCAGGAAATACAGCTGGCATACTGAGCATGGCATGGCTGCCTCGGGGAGCTGCAGCCAGTGGAGTTACCCTGGGGAGGTGGTTCCATCATCCTCTATGACACCAGCCAGGGGTTTGACTCCAGCAGAAACATGAGCAGCCCCTGTCCTGCCAGAAGTCACAAATCGCTGCACTGATGAAGTTTGCTGCTGCCCACGCACGGCTGGAGCAGACTTAACCTCTGACATGTGTGCTGGCCCTTGTGCATCTCTGTGATCCCAGGCAATTAGAAAATCCCAGAATTCTGCCAGCCATGGACCCCAAACAGCTATTGCTCATGCGACAAGTTGTACATCTGCTAAAGAAGCCTCACACTTATGTTTCTGGTCCATACTGGATTACAAAGTAAGGGGGTGAGAACAGAGCTTGCAACTCACCCCCCTGTGAGGTTGGTGCTCGACAGTGAGTGGCACTCATGGATCCACTGTGGGGTTACTTGTGCTGGTTCCCTGCCAGGAGGTGATGGCTGTCACTGCTGGTGAACAGGACCCTCGGGAGAAAGGTGCCAAGAGCAGACAACAGGAGCGTGGTGAGAAGAAACCTGGTGAGAAGAAACCTGGTGTTTCCACTCCATCCCAGGCTGTGGATGTTACCTGTGCCTGGCACAGGAATGTTCAGAGGGGAGGGTGTGTTTCCATGTCCCTGGGGCCAGGGTGAGGCAGCCCTGGGCTGCTCGGTGCTCTCAGGAATGAGAGCAGACACAGAGTATATCCCAGAGAGAAAACAAAGCCCTGGTAAACCAGCAGATTCGTGGGAATGCTCTACCTCCAGGGAGTGCCTGTGCCATGTAATTCTCTGGATTTGTCTTGGAAACATGGTTTCTGTGGCCTCCATTCCCCAGATGTGCCAATGTGCCAGTGTGGTAGCTGGACTGACAGGGAAGCAGAGCTGGGAGCTCGCAGACAGAAGGGATGTTCTTCTCTGAGTCATCTCTACCCCAAGTGTAGCCATCTCCTCAGCTCCTCTGCCTTTGACTTCTGGCATGGGTGTAATAAAAAATACCCAGCAAAATTTATCTGTGAACACAAAACACTTCCTAGCCCCAGTCCTGAGAGTCCCATCTGCTCTTCCAGCAAAGCCTTGTCCTCTGCAGTGCGAGGTCTGATCCCACAAGTCACCGGTGTCACATAGGTGGTGGCTGTGCAGAACAGGCTGACACTGAATTTCCAACACAAAGCTCCTACTGTGACCCATGTTCTTCTTTAATTCAAAACTCCCTTGGCTTTGAACAACTCCAGAGCTGTGGTGCTTCCATCCTGCCAAAGCATCTCATCAGCTCAGGTTTATCCAGGGAAAATTGAGCCTCTCTCAGCCTAATTAGTGGCTGTGAATGCAGCACTGCCCTGCCTGACTCTGCCTGGGGATGCTGCAGTGGATGATGCTCAGAGAGCCTCCCCTCCTGTTTTACACTGCTGCTCCCAGCACAATGCTCTGCCTCAAAGCCAGAGTGCATCTTTGCATCCTGCTGGTGTCATTCCACCGTCATCTGGCATTTAGTCCTGTCAGACAGCTCCTGTTCCTTCACTGACACTCATGGTCTCTGCAGTTCCCTCAGCTCTGCCCTGCATCTTCGGAGAAGAGGGAAATCTGGTGTGGCAATTTCTGAGTGTGAAGCACAGCCCCCCTCCACACAGCCCTCCACACCCCACATCTCCAGGAGTTCCTGTCCCTGCTCTCCCTGGGCTGGCATGTACGTCCAGGCCATGCCTCTGCTCACCCTCATCCCTCCTTCCCAGTGAGGGTGACCTCCAGCACTTGTTCTGGGTGATAATTCATAATCCCAGACTGGGCACCTCAATCAGCCCCCCAAAAACTCTTTGCTGGCCAAGTTTGCGCAGTTCCTCTGTCAGATCCCTTCTCCCTCTGAGGAGAAGAGAGCCTACAGCTTTCAGACAGATGCTAAAATTGTCCCCTCTGAGCATCTACACCACAGGTACCCCGTGTTCATCCCTGTGTTCATCCCTGTGTTCATCCCTGTGCTCATCTCTCTGTTCATCCCTATTTTTCCCTCCAACCATCACTGAGCCCTTTGGGGAGGGATGAAGGAACAAAACCCCGTGACTTAAATGATAACATGTACATTCTGAATCCCATTGTGGAGAGCAGTGAGCAACCAGCTGAACTCTTCAAGGCACTCTGAATGACTCATGAAAACTAGTCAAAAACTCTTTTAGGAAATGACCCAGTTAAAGAAATCAGACTCTACTCACAGACGATTTGCAAACCAAAGGATGAGTCCATGGAACCTGTTTCTCAGGGCCTGACTCATCGCCTCTGGTATCCTTTTTGCTTTTTTTCCTTTGGGCAGTTCAAAAAATTTGTATGAAATTGCTAGAGTATTTTATAGCTATTACTCACCACCTCAGCATGATTAAATGCAACCTATAATACACATAAAGAGGGCCAAATTTCCAAAAAATGTCAGACTGGCTCAGGAGCTAAATTTCCCAGGAGCCTGAGGTGTTGGAAATGCTGAGGACTGCAACACATCATTTTGAGGCTCTGTGCCACCTCGGAGTGCTTCTCCTCAGCTCTCTAGGCTGCTGAGGCACTCAGAGGATTGCTTACACTGCCCAGCCCTCTTCAGGTTTTCCCAGCTGCAAGGAAGAGCCTCTTTCAACCTAAAATCCTCTTTTAGGATGAAATCTTTAAATTCAGGTAACCTCAGTGGATAGACTCATCCTTTAGCTGGCTCCACTGATGAGAAAAGGATCCATCAGTTGCCTGATGTGGAAGGACTGCTCTGCCCCAGGATAATCTTGTCCTGGAGGAGGTTCCTACTTCCACGGCAGGTGTGGCAGGACCTGCTTAGAGGACAAAGTTAGAGAATCACAGAATCTCCTGAGCTGGAAGGGACCCACAAGAATCATCCAGTCCCACCCCTGGCCCTGCACAGACACCCCAACAATCCCACCCTGAGCATCCCTGGCAGCAGTGCCCAAAGGCTCCTGGAGCTCTGGCAGTCTCGGGGCCGTGCCCATTCCCTGGGGAGCCTGGGCAGTGCCCAGCACCCTCTGGGGGAAGAACCTTTCCCTGATCTCAGCCTGAGCCTGCCCTGGCCCAGCTCCAGCCCTTCCCTGGGTGCTGTCCCTGGCACAGAGAAGAGATTGGTGCTGCTCCTCCTCTTCCTCTCACGAGGAAATTACAGCCTCTGGTGAGGTCTGACCTCAGTCTTCTCCAGCCAGACAGTCCAGGTGCCCTCAACTGCTCCTCATATGCTTCCCCTCAAGGCCCTTCGTCATTCTCGTGTCCCTTTGGACACTCTCTAATGGCTTCATGTCTTTCTTGTACTGCAGAGCAGAGCAAGACAGTTACTCTCACGGGATCTTGTTTTTCCTCCCCAAACCAGTTCTGGTTTGGGCTGCTGAACATTTGATTTTCTTCGCAGTGGCTGGCATGGGGCTGCGTTTTGGGTTTGTGCTGAGCACAGGGTTGATCTTACAAAGATGTTTTTGTTATTGCTGAGCTTACCCAGAGCCAAGGCCTTTTCTGCTTTTCCTACAGCCACGCTGGAGAGGAGCAGCCAGCAGGAAAGGCTTGAGCAGGGCTATGGGAGGCTGGGAAGGGACACAGCCAGGAGAGGTGACCCCAGCTGACCACAGGGATATTCCAGACCATGTGGCACAATGCTCAGTATTAGAGTGTGAAGAAGAAGCAGGAAGGTGGAGACATTGAGAGCATTTGTCTTTCCAATAACCATTGCACATGATGAAATCCTGCTTTCCCAGAAGTGCCTGAGCACCTGCCTGCCTGTGGGAAGCAGAGAATTAATTCCTTGTCTTGCTTTGAGCTTCTTGCATGGCTTTTGCTTTCCCTATGAAAATGTCTTTACCTCAAGCCAGGAGTTTTCCTTCCAATTTTCTGTGGTACTGATGGGTTCCTAGGGCTCAGTGGCTGGCTGGGGTTAAACCATGACACCAGGGAAGAGTCAGGAATTACATCTCGCCTGCCCGAAGGTGACTGGGAAGGGCTGAACCTCTGCCACAGTCTCAGAAGAGCCTCTTGGAACTGAACCAGAGGATCAAAGCCAATGAATTCAAGCCAGAGCTCAGGGCATGGGACAAACACAGCTCTGCTGAACTGCTTCTTCCAGGGCAGATTCAGCTTCAGCTCACCAGCTTTGAGGTTTTACCCCTGTATGTGCCAGGAGAGGCTGTATGAGGAGTGATGGAGACAGACAGAGCTCTTAAATTCTGTTTGTCACCCGCCTGCCCCTCCTGCTGTGGGACAGGGTGCTGCATCCAGACTGCTTCATTCCACGTGTCCAGCACAGGGAAATCCAGCCTTCTGGCCGGAGAAAATCTTTACCTGATTTGTGAAATAGAATAAATTTTGTTTAATTTAACAAAATTAAAGATGAAACAAATCTGCCTCTGAGAAATTTCTTAGCAACACATTGTACCAAAGGAAAGCAAGCCAAGGGAAGAGCTGGGGAGGGAAAGGATTTCTTATCCCCTTCAGGGCTGGGTCTCAGGGAGCTTGAGCAGCCAGCAGGGAAGGCTTGAGCAGGGCTTCATCCTGGTCCTGCAAGCTGGGGGTGTTTGCTAAGAAGGGGTGAGTCAGCAGCTCCTGTTCCCTCAGCAAGAGTCATCCTGGCTTTTAATAGCTCCCTGTTAGCTCAGGGAGAAGGAGCAGCTGACCACGAAACAGCTGCAAGGACATCTGAGGCGGCCTAAAAATGTAACGTGTGAATGATATGTTTTTAAATAGAGTACACAAAGGGAAAGAGACAACTTCGGATAAATCCAGAGCTGAAAATCCACTTTGGGGGAGTGAGTGGATGCAAGGTGAAGACCGAATTATCACGTTGCTCTCAAGTGAGAGGGAAGGGTTGAGCTGTCAGACCTAGAGCCATTCCTGGGAAAGGAGTGAAAAATTTCCAAATAAAAGACACTTTGAGTGGGAAAGGCTCATGATTCTCTGTACTCACCAGGGTTTCAGCTGTGGAAATGTTCTGGGCTCTCAGCTGTCCACCTGTTTCAAACCCCAATACGTTACAAGAAAAATCACAAATCCATTCCAAAGCAGACGTCACATTTAGTACTTCTCACCTCTCAGTATGTCAGCTGCCACAGCAAAGGAATGAGCCTAGCCTGAGAAGATTTCTTCCTCAGAAATCCACACCTGGCATTTTTATTACCTTACCTCTTCGGTGGCTGTAACCTAATTGCGTAATATTGTTTTTCCTGAAAAATCTCTGTGCTCTATAAGCATGCTATAATTCAAGCTATAGTTTGGGGTTCAAGCTATAATTGGGAGGTAACTGTAATTTCCACTTCCTTCCTTCCTTCCTTCCTTCCTTCCTTCCTT
>VZRF01002343.1:341322-375329 GCA_013396875.1 Vireo altiloquus
CTTCTCTGAAAAACAGATATTATACCCTGGCCTGAGCCCCTTCTCACCCTCCTATGTTCTTACAGCTCCCTCAAACCAACACAAACAGTTCAGAAGCAGCTCCAGCTGAATCCGTGACTGCTCTGGGGGTGTCTGCAGGTGCTGGGATCTGAGTACCATATTTTGGTTCAGGCATCTCTAACTCATCCCTTCTCACGCCTGTCCTGTCTCATCTCTTTGTACAACATTGCCTTACGCAGCTTGTTGCAATTATTTTTTTATTCTGAGCGTTGAGGGATGTGCTGAATGCTTCAGCCTCATCTGTGTCATCTGTCATTTGCTGTCACAGTCCCGCCGGGCCAGGCTTCCCTTTGTCATCTCCAGCTTTGAAGGTATTTCTGGAGCTTTTTTTTCCCGGTGCCCTTCCTGCTCCTCGCCAACCTGGTGTGTGCTGAGAGCTCTGTTTCTGTTCCAGAGTGATTGTGCTGCCGCTCTCCACACTCCACACTCACGTGTCCTCACTCCCACTCACTTCATTCTTAAGGCTTGAAGAGCTTGCATGGCTTTTATTCTTCTTCCTTTCCTCTGCATCAGAATAATGTGCTCTTAAAGAAGGACATTTTGCACTGCAAACAAGGCGCAGAGATCCAGGGAGATGCCACAGCTGTAGGACACCCCTGAGGGGTCCCTGGGTGCAGGGGTGTGAGGGGTGTGTGTGTCTGGTTGAGCTTTCCCGTGAGGTGGGGTGGTAATTTGGGATGGGAGCAGGCAAAATCCGAACTGAACCTGGGCTCCTCTCTGGTCTGCATTCTCTTCCATCCCCTTTGTTTCTATAGTCTCACCTCCTGTCAGTGGCCATCTGGGAATGGATTTCCTGCCAGGGTAATTAACTCCTATGGCAGTGTTCTCTTTTCCCACATCATTTTCTGGCTGTGTTTCAGACTGGTACAGACACTAGGTGCTGTTAAGGTGAGGAATGCCATGCTGGCAGGACACGATGGCTCTGATGGCAGTGAAGCATTGCTGAGGGTCCTGTGGCCTCGTGTCTGTGTCAGTCACACAGAGATCTTCAGGCTCACAGGAGACACAGGCTGATCTCACCTGAACGGGGGATGAGCAGAGCACAGCAGCTCCTTGGATTGCAGTTCAGGGTATTTCTACAGCACAATTTTATTTATATATCATGTGTTTGACTGGGTTCCTCAGTCCACGACAAAACTTCTTTGGAAGGCACCAGGGTTGGCATCCCTGAAGTGGTACTGAAAACATGCTAAGAGGTGTGTTTGAAGAGATTGTGAGATCCAAGAGAGGGGCTGGAGATGTTTTGTGCCAGCTTCAAAGAAACATGGATAGTGAGAGACCATTAAAAATTTTCTTTCATGCCAAAATGCAGCTTAATAGAAGAGTAGGAGAGAGCTCCAGGAGAGCTGGGGACCTGCTGGGGACCTGCTGGGGACCTGCTGGGGACCTGCTGTCCTGGTGTGCCCCCATACCTTAGGTGTCTTAGGTGAGCTGCTCAGGTCAGACGTGGAGCCAGAGGTACAAGGCCTTTAAAATAGGAGTGTAAATACTTAAACCCATTTCTACCTTAAAAAGAGACTTCCTGGAGTCTTCAGCTGGGTTCTCCTGACTTGGACTCAGGTCAGGCTTGGCACAGGAATGCTCTGAAATTAGTCTGCTTTGTGTCCTTGGAAGTTATTTTTCCTGGGCCAAGTTTGAATCCAAAATCTACTTGGCCAGGAACCTTTAATAGCTGGTGATCTTTCAGCTGCCAAAGGAGAGACACAGGAAATAGGTGTTGGTTTTCAGTGGCTGAAGACACAATACAAGGTTGCTTTTTGCTTGCATGGGTAAGCCCAGTGTGGAGGTCACTGGGTTAATTTCTGACTCGCAGCAATTAAAATGTTGATAATCCAGCCCTCGGTGAACCAATTCAAATTTTGTTCTCATCTTTAGAAGCCATCCAGCTCCTGCTTTGAGACCTTGGTGATGTTTTTGGCACACTCCTGCCTGGTTACTTTATGAAAACAGAAGAGATGTTTATAGAATAGCATCATTCATTCCTTTGGAGGCAGCTTCAGTGTCCTGAGTTGTCCCAAATAACTCCTTGTGAAGAAAAAGTGACATAAATTCAGTGCATTAAACTGACTCAGGGCACAGATTTGGTTCTTCAAAGATGAAGTCCTGTTCTAGAGCTGGAGTGTGGTGCAGTGTGAGAGATGTTGGCAGGGAAGCACCTCTGGAGGGCTCTGGTCCAACATCTGCTGTCACCAGCAGGACTGTCACCAGCACTAGGACAAGCCAGCTGCACCTCTGAGCAGCCAAACATGGCAAAGCTCCAAGGATGCAGAACTCCCACCTCTCTGTGATCTGCTCCCAGGCTGCACCACCATCCAAGCACACGTTTTGTTTCCTTGTGTGGAATTTCAACTTCTCAAGCTGTAGCACATGGCTGCTGCCCCATTTCCTCATTGCCCCTTTTTATGCTGTCTGTTCTGGCTGGGAAGTTTGGCTCTGTGATCTTCAGGACTTCCAGGAGCTGCAGGTTCCTCTTACATCTCCATGGATCCACCTTTTCCCCTGGTCAAACAAGCCTGGCTCCTTCAATCCTCTCCACAAGACTTGTGCCTCTGACCACCATGGCAGCTACAGCTGGACCTTCTCATGTTTCTCTAAACTCCTTTAGGACAGAGGATCTGAGTTCTGAGGGGATGATGGAATCAAAGAACCACAGCACCTTTAAGGCTGGAAAAGTCCTCTGAGATCACTGATTCCAACCATTCCCCTAGCACTGCCAAAGCCACCACTAATGCATGTCCCCAAGTGCCACATCCACATGGTTTTTGAACATGTCCAAGGTAGCTTCCCTCAGCCTTCTGGCCATGATCCTCCTAAAGTGCATATTTGGGGGTTTATCTTCTTTGCAATTAGAGCTCACTGTTACCTTAATATTCAACCTTGGGTCTGCTATAACCCCTGAGTCCTCTCCAGCACCGGCAGGCTTGATTTTGATGGGAAATGAATGGATTTTTTGGACCTGATATGAAATATTAAGTCTCCATTCAAGGTGACATTTCATAAATTACATTCCAGCAAAATCAAGGAGCACTGAAATGTTTTTTCAGTAAAGTTGTTTACTCCTATCAGGAAACACAACTGGGTTGGCATTCTTGGAGTAAAATCCAGGCCGAGGACCACGGTGTGGCTGTGATTTTGGTCCCATAAATGCACAAAACCCTGGAAGCCTTGTTTGCTGGGTGTGCAGTGCAGGTGCTTTTACCTGGGCCCAGTGTCTGTAAAAGCCCAAGTGTGGCTCCACGTGATCCCCAGCAGGACACACACCTGTGGGAAGTTTGGTTATGAATTTGGTTATGGATTCCTAGGTAATGAATGAAAACAGGAGACATGTCCCTGTGCTCTCTGGGGTGTTTCTGTTCAGCTCTCCAGCATTTCCTGCGCTCTTGGCTGTTCTGGGCTGGTGTTGTCCTGGCTGGCTGTGAGCCTGCATCCCATGGTGCCAGCCCACAGGGACTCACACTGACCCCAGCATCCATTCGGCCCATTATTGCTCTTTTCTATTCCCACTAGACTGGTATTTTCATTTCTGAAAAAAACATAACTTGATAGTGTTGTCATTAAATCCATCCTGGAAATAAAATAAATTAAAAAAAAAAGGACAAAATAACAACACACAGACTTGTCCTTCCCATTGCCCTGCAATCCAGGTGCTGCCTTTGTCACACAGGTTCTCCTGCCCTCTCATTTTGAGTTCAATCTGGGCTCAAGGTGGGCAGACACAGAGCTTTTAGAAGGGTTTTGTGAAGACTGTGAGCACTGGAGGGTCCTGAACACTCTCTGGTCTGATGGTCTGATAGCTAATTAATCTGCAGCAAAAACTGTATCATACTTCAGTTGCCCTGGGCTGGAGGGCAGGAGAACCTGTGTGACAAAGGCAGCACCTGGATTGCAGGGTGATGGGAAGGACAGATCTGGGATATTGGCTTTGTTCTACAGGGCCTCCTGGCTTTTTCCTTTCCTAGTGACCTTGACCAAAGGTCAGAAGCTTTTGATTAGGGGAATACTTTGTTAAAGCAGGACTTGAGAGCTCTTTCCAAGCTCTGCTCAGGCAATGAGATGGCTTACAGGAAGGGCAGAAGGGCAGAGCAGACATCAGCACCCTCTGCTACCAGGGGGTAGCAGGGTACCAGGATACCAGAGGGGTATCATTGCAGCCTGGGGTTGTGCTCTCAGCAGCACAGACCCCTCCCCATGTGCTGTGTGTGACATCAGGGCTGGGGTGGCAATGCTGTGCTGGAACCTTCTAGACACAGCTCAAAGAGCTTCTCCAGTCCAGCTGAGCGGTGGCTGTGAGGGTGAGGATGGCACCTCCCACCTCGACATCAGGGGACAAGGAGAACTCTGATTAGGGAGCTGCAATTCTCTGTAATCTGGGTCACCCTGGGCCATCACAGCAGCCAATGCAGTAAAATACAAGGTACATGGCTGGGGGTGAGGGCTGCAAGGTGATGGAAGAGGCTGTAGGCCACAACCCAAGTGTAGAAAGGGCTGAGTAACCACACCAGGTTGAATCTCAACTCTATTCAGGCTGTCCTCTGCCAAAACCAGGAAGCAGAGTATGGAAATAATCCCTAAATGCACACACCTTCTGCACCAGGGACTGTGGCAGGGCACAGGGCAGAGGTGGGATGTCCTCGCTCTGCCATCTTCCACCTGGGCAGAGCTGAGGGTGAGAGATGTCAGATTGGTCTTACCTCACTTACCTTTAGACTCCTAATGTCTGCAAATGAGCTGGCTCTGGCAGGGCATGTTTCACTTAGATATTAAAAGTCTCTTTTAGAATGAGAAACACATTTCTTTATTTCTACCCACTACAAAGGAAGGCTGTGTCGAGATGAATTCATCAAGTCTGAGAACAAAAAAAGGTAGATAAACTATTTGCATAGCTGAGGAAGCATAAAAGCTTGCTTACAGCAAGTGAACAGCTTTGATTCACTGCAGGACATTGCTAAGACCTGGGACAAGGACAAGGATGTTCTCTGACAGGATTTGAAGTCCCATCCACTTTGTATCCATCTGTTACTGCCCCGTCTCCTATGCCAAGTATTAACACAGCAGAATGATTTTCAGTACTTTCAGAGAAGACAAATTTTAAGAAAAAAACAACCAGAACTGCATCTTCAGAGTTTCCTCTGGTACGCGAACAAAAATATCACCATCTGGAGATCTCCCCACAGGGGAGAGGCCTGGAAAGCTGCTGACCCCTCCTCTGGAGGGGCACTGGGTTTGGGATGACAGAAACTCTCAGTTCCAGCCCAGCAGTGTCAGTGCAACTGCTTGAATTCAGGCTTGGTGAGGGGTCAGGGGAAATCCCAAAGGCAAGGATTTGAGCACAGTGTAATGGGACACATGTTGTCGGCCAAGAGAGGGATGTGTGTATTATGTTAAGCACAACTGTGCTTGGTACAATTCCAAGGATGCCCTTGGGGCTGTGCCAAGCTTAGCTGACCCTAAGCTGGGTTGAAAACAGCACAGCAAAGAAGAGAGAGCAGAGCGTCCCATGGAAGCGGTGGGAAGATCCTCTGGACATGAAAACCAGAATTGAGCATATTGGAACCCTCAGCTGGGATTCACAGGCTGTATAAATGCAACTGAAAACGACCCCTCGTAACAATGAAATCACAAGATTATTGGTGGAGGATTGTAGACTGGAGATATGAAGTGTTTGCACAACTTTTGTTGGAAAAGAATGATCCTGGGAGGGAAATGGATCCTGGACGGACAGTGGAGCAAATGAAGTGACCGACGGCTGCAGTGAGTTGAGGCAGCTGCTGCTCTTCCAAATTTCCTGTAAAGGGAAAATGGAATAAGTCCAGGAAACAAAGAAATAACAGCAGCTTTACGAAGTAATTTGTTGGAAACGCAGGTTTGGAGATTCTGGAGAAGTGCGCAGAGGAAATGTCTGAGCTAATGTGTTTGGGAGAAGGTAAAGGAAATAACTGATGGACTTTTAGGCTGCAGAGGGTGTGAAGTGTGCATGTGGTGGATATTTTTGACTTATGAGCTAAAAAATGAATCTTTATTATCTGAGACCAGAGCTCAGGAACATGGCCTGAAATAACTTAGAGGACTGTAGAACAGAAAGGATGAGGCAGGTTCCAGGAGGTTTTTGGAGGACCAGAAATTGCTCTTTGGGCTGGAGGTGGCACAAATGACACAGTGTGGCTAGTGCACAGGACTGAGCAGGTGCTCCTCCAGTGCAGGAGGCTGTGCCCAAATCTTTGGGAAAATTCCCAGCCTTTGTGTTGAGTCCTGCAGGTTCTGTAGCACAGTAGAGCAGGAAAAATGCTGGGATATACTGGATTATTCCCATGTGGAAGTGGTACACTGGAATAACTCTTCTCTGTTTGCACCACATCACAACCTAAACAGGCGCAGTGACATCAACACAAACTTTGGGGCTAAACTCCCCAAAATATCCTGTCCAAGGCCCCAGCACTGGGACAGACAGCAGATGTGAACTGGGAGAATTTGGAAAAGCAGAGTTCCTGCATCCTATACTGGGAGAAACAGCAAAGACCAGCAAGGGAAGGAATTCGCATGCAGGAATGAGGTTGGGTTTCTGAGGGCTCTCCCTGTCCAGTGGCCCAGCACAGGTGGAGCAGCTGCAGCTCCTTGTTCCCAGGTCCAAGTGAGTCTGACCAGCATGAAACAGCAACAGTGGAGAATTTACATATTTGCATATATCCTGCATGGATCCCTGCTGCAGCTGGGCTTAGACAGTCTCCCTGTAGCTGTTCCTGGATTCCAGATCTCCCTAGTTCCTGAGAAATAGGAGCTCTTGAGTTCCACCCCCCTACTCCTGCTGCTCAGAACACTTCACACTAAAGGTTGTGTAGGGCACTGAGTTCTCATGCACTGCCTTCCACTCCTTGCCTTTTGTTCGTCCTCTAAATATCCCCAAATGCCCTTCTGGAATCACACTGCCCTCAGGCAGGGACCCTTCTCAGCCTGGGAGTGTGTCTGGGGTGTTGCTCCCACCTGGACCATGATGGACTGGAATGGTCCATGAGGCTGCCGGCTGTGCTGGGCTGTGCCTGGGAGGAGCTGGGGCTGGGTGCTGTGTTCACTCTTCCTTCCTTGGGCTCCCTCCCTGTCCCTTTGTTTGGTGAGATGAGCCAACAAGAGCTGCAGAACTACAATTGCTGAGGAAAGGTGGCCTGGAACATGGCATCTCTTAGAGAACAGCAACAATGAGGAGGACCTTGAGGAGTTATTGGATGGGAAAATTAGACGCGGAGAAGAAGAAAAGGTTAAAAGCTGCAAATAATCAGCGCAGACAATATTAGTGAAAACATGTCAACGTAACTGCATTTCCCTTTGTTTCAGAGACAAAGAGCCTGGGATGTTGGAGCACTTGGCAACAGCTTCTCTGAGGCTGGACTAAAAGCACCTCGTTGATAGGAGCTGCTGAGAACTAGGCGAAAATTGATTTTTCCTCAGGGGAAGGTTTGCAAGGAGGAGAATTTCAGAGAGAAGCCCAGACAAACACATTTTGCTGGGCTCTGGCTGAGGACCATCTTCCCAAACTGGAATTATTCCAGCTTATGGGAACAATGACAAAGAGCCTCTCTGTTCACAGGGTTTCTGGGACTTTACAAGTGCACTGAACATTGTTTGGCAAGTTGATGAAGATGTTGAAGAGGAGCGACATGAGTGTTTGTCCTCACTAGGGACAGGTCTTTCCGTCTTTGAAAGCATTTGCAAATGCTTTGCAACTGACATCCTTCTTTCCTAAACATTAAGCTCATCGTCTTGAAAAATGGGCTACTACTTTGACAATGGAAAGAATATATTTAGGGGTTTGTCTGGAATAGTATTTGTATCTGTTCTTTCACTTTCACCGTAAATAATTCTAACCGAAACCACTGCTGGGTTTTCAGACCAACCTGTCCTTTTTCTGGAATGTCTCCTGTTCCCTGCTCTGGGATCATGTTAGGGAATGCTGGCAGGGTTGGATGGAGCCCTTTGGAATGATGCTCCTGATGTGCAGCAGTGCAGACACTGCTTTGTGTGCGTCTGCCTGCAGAGCTCAGCATCTGCCTTGGAACCTGGGCAAGAACTTGTCAAGATCTTACTTCCCAGGAGCCTGCAGAGGTACTTGACTGTAATCTTGAGGTACCTGACCACCACTTCTGTCGATCCAGGTCTATGGAGCCAGGCTGGGAGAGCTGGGGGTGCTCACCTGGAGAGGAGAAGGCTCCAGGGAGAGCTCAGAGCTCCTTCCAGGGCCTAAAGGGGCTCCAGGAGAGCTGGAGAGGGACTGGGGACAAGGGATGGAGGGACAGGACACAGGGAATGGCTTCCCAGTGCCAGAGGGCAGGGCTGGATGGGATATTGGGAAGGAATTGTTCCCTGGGAGGGTGGGCAGGCCCTGGCACAGGGTGCCCAGAGCAGCTGTGGCTGCCCCTGGATCCCTGGCAGTGCCCAAGGCCAGGTTGGACATTGGGGCTTGGAGCAGCCTGGGACAGTGGAAGGTGTCCCTGCCAGAATGAGATGAGCTTTAAGGTCCCTTCCAATCCAGACCATTCTGTGACTCTGTGATTCTGGGGTAAATTGAAACCCATGTGAGTGAAAGGTTTGTTGCAATTCAGGCCTCTGGTTCGGGCCATAACAACAAAGGAAACTCNAGTTTGTTGCAATTTGGGCCATAACAACAAAGGAAACTCCATTCTCAGAAGGCAAAGGTCTTGTTTTATTAAAGCAAAGACAAAGATCCTTAGATTCTTCTTCTCTTCCTCTTCATTAAAGCTTATATATATAGCATTGTGAGAAGCAGTGTAAGGGACAGTTACCAATGGCTAGTTACAGACTAACAAGTCAGGAATAACAAAATTCACCACCTGTGAACAAAATTCACAAAAACACCACCGGTGAGATATAGTTTACAAAACACCCAAGATGGTTTACACAAACTTCTCCTGGTTCTCAGCCCTGCTCATGAGAAAGCAGCTTCTTCTCATGAGCAGAGAGCTGGAAAATCTCTTTCTGACCAGCTTGTCAGCATCCACAGAAGTTCCCACAAGAGACAAGTTCTGCTGCTGCAGCAAAGGAAGCAAACTCCAGCAGGACACTAACGTGACAAGAAACCTCCCAGAATTGCTCCAGTTCTTGTCCTTGCTGTCACAGACTGCACTGGATGTTTGGTGAGAAGGTCTCCAGGGAATCCTGGTGTCTTGTGCTCCATCAGAAGTGTCCAAGGGATTGAGAGTATTCCCTGGACATCATCAGGGAGGAGATATCCCAAGGCTCATGGAGTCTTGTTCCCGTGCCAGAGTCCACAGTTTTCACTGCTGCCAGTGCCCCACAGGTGACCAGACCTCAGTGCTGGAAGGATCTGTCCCAGTTGGAGCACAGGCAATGCTGCAAAGTGACTGCCTTGGGTCTGTGCCCAATGCCCTCTGCCTGCTCTGATACTGGGTGGATGGCAACTCAGGGCTCCTGATCTGAGTTTTATTGCCTTTTCTTTCAGTGCTCTGCATTCCAGATAAGAGCTCTGAGGAGAAATTGAGCTCCGGGCTGTTATTTTTAAAAACTATTATCACTTTCTGTCCGTTAGCCATTCTGACATCTTCCAGATCCCTTTCATGTCTCTCCCTGTGTTCCTTGCTGTCTTTGTCAGCTTTCCTTTCGTCACCAAAATGTTACCTACAGCCCAAGGTTGAGGATGACCCCACACTTAATAATCTCTCTGACACATCCAAATTTATTCCCTCCCTCCTGGCCTCAGGACTTCTTCCTGCTGAAGCTGATGATGCCACAGGGGTTAAGAAACCAAACATCTTTAACGCAGACAAATAGGAAAAGGAACAGAACAGTACAAAAAAAGCTCTCTTCAAACTGTGCCCTCAACTTTCAGCTACCTCAGGGTTTTATGGCTCATACCTTCCAAAGTGAGACATTTCACACTCCATGGAGATTGCAGCTTTAGATGAGACTTCCCAGGCTGGTAACCCCTGGTTGCACTCAGTACACGCAGATTCCATCCCCTGGCATTTCCCTCCCCACCTCACAGCAGCTGCTCCCCTTTAGGCCTGCACAGGCAAACACTGACTTCTGTCCCCACTTAAACCCCAGACTAAGAGCTGGAAACCCAGAACCTGCACTCCTGGGAGCAGTGTGGCCAAAGGGCCCCTCAGTGCCTTTAGAGCCATGCACTTGTGTGAGCTGAGAGCTATAAATGCGCACAGCTCCTTCTTGGAGTTTATGTTCCAACGCAAAGCTCATTTTGCTGCCTTCAATTAAGATTTTTATTATTTTTACCATTTGAGGTTCATTACGGTTTTTACTGACAAAGTTTCAACTGAAGTCAATAATTTGCACAAAATAAAACCAGCTTTCATGAAGGCTCTCCACAAAGCTTGTGGAATCTTCCTGCAGCTCTTCCTCT
This sequence comes from Vireo altiloquus, assembly GCA_013396875.1. Taxonomy (NCBI): domain Eukaryota; kingdom Metazoa; phylum Chordata; class Aves; order Passeriformes; family Vireonidae; genus Vireo; species Vireo altiloquus. Next base: position 351,770 of record VZRF01002343.1, read on the forward strand.
CAGAAGCCAACACCTCCAGCTGGGATTTGCAGCAGTTTGGGGGAGAACCTTCTGGCTGCACTGAAGGTCTCGTAGGAGGCAGGGAGTGCTCCTGCCAGCACCCTCATCTCCACACTGCTCTTCCCTGTGCCTCAGTGCTCTGCTGGAATTACTCAGGGTATTCTCAAGTTTGCTCTTCCTTCCCGCCTGAGTGCCAGGCAGAATCTTCATCAGCTGGACACAGAGTGTAATTCTCCCAAAAAACATGAATTTCCTGTCTTGAGGACCAACAGGGATTGTGGACATTTCTGATCAGAGAAGCTGCAGCTGCTTCTTAATATCTGAATATTGTCCCATCCAAAAGTGCATCACAAGATTTCTGGGGATTCTCCAGCCTTGGAGGAGCATGTCTGAATATTGATTGCAATGTCTGCTGGTTGAGAAAGAACAAATGTATAAATCAGATCCTCCAGTAAGAGGGAGATGCTACAGAAATGCAAATATATTGAGAATCACTTGTCTTTCCCATCCTTTTCCCCTCTCCTGGGAACAGGAGTCATGTTCCTTAGGCTGGACGAGTCCCCTCAGCCACAGCTGCAGAGGACAGAGCTGGCAGGGCTGCATGGCCTCTCTATCTGCTGTGCTGTGATTGACGGCTCAGTAAGACTCTGAAAGGAATTTTGTGTTGCATATTTAAGGATTGGTCACATAAAACGTTTCTTTCACCCACAAATTTCTTCCTTTCAGTCTGAAGTGGTTTCTCCCCCTGAACTTTCAGTTCTGACCCCAAAAGTGTCCGTCTGGCAAGTGCCAGGGCATGAGGGATTGGATTTTACAGTACATTTGTCATGATCCAAAATCCTCAGGGAAGAGGGCAGTTTCCCTCTAAGTCCATCCTTCACTGTCCTGGTTGTCACTCACACTCCGAGGCACCACGGAGGGCAGGCAGGACTCCTTTGCTTGTTTGGACAAGTGCTTCAAACACGTATTAAACTCTTGGAGCTGCAACCTCCCCCTCTGGGCTGCTGGGGAGAGCGAGGGCTGCCATCCATGTGTGTATTAACAACCTCACCAACACAGCCCTGGGCAGACCTTCCTGTCACCTGTCACCCTGCTCAGTGGTGCCAGGAGGACACAGAGTTCACAGGGATGGCATCACCAGAGCCATTTCCAGGAGTCACTCCTCTCAACATGCAGGCAGCCTCGTGGGGCTCCTGGAGTGTGTGCTGAGTCAGCACACAAAAACACCTCCTACTCCTTCCTGGTGATTTGAATTCTGTGCATTTGTTACAAGGAAAGACTCTTCTAACGCTTCGTCTAAATCATTATTCATGCTCAGTTTACTGTTTGTTTTTTTTTAAAAATGCAACTGAAATTCATCATAAATGTCTCATGAGTAAACAAAGGTGTTAATCTATTTGCTAAGCACGGCTGCTGTTTGCTCTGCTGCAGAGAACATGACACAAAAAGAGCCTTTCCCTGACACCAGTGTCAGGCACGCCCTCCATCTGCCTTTGGGGACACGGAAAGATCAGGGACACGAGCTGGACTTCAAAGGCTGGACTTGATGCTCTTGGAACTCTTTTCCAACCTTAATGATTCTGTGATACAAAAAGAGCATGAGGTGAGGGCAGCTGAGTGATTTTGATGCTGGATGTTGTCACCAGAGCCCCAGGACACCCAGCTCTGGATTTCCATGCCAGGGCACAGAGCTGCCCCACACAGGGCAAGTACTGGGAAACATTTGTCCTCTGGACACCTCTGCCAGATGTCCTGCAGGACACCAGCTCTGTTGTGGTCCCAAGCAATGTGCTGTGATCTGGGGACAAGGAAATCTCCTCCTTGGCCACCCAGGGCTTGGTCAGGGTTGTTCATGAGTGAGAACATGGCCAAGCTCAGTGTGCAGAGATCAACTGCTTCAGGGCAGCTGGCCTCCAGCCTGGCCTCAAATACCGATCATGTGAGATGAGAGTGACCTGCTGCTCTCTCCTGCTCACACCAGGGCTGGGCAGCTGTGGTCTCAACAGTGAGTTTTTGAGAAATTTCAGAGAAAAGCTGAAGAAAGCAATTTTCTTTTTAACCTGTCTTACAATTGTAATAGTTAACTCCATTTCTAAAGGGAGCTCTCTGTAGTTCCCAGGAGAAAAGAATGCAAATATGAGAAATGTTTGTGGTAAGGTGTTTGCCTGACCAAGGGAAGGTCTCCTCTCTGTTCTTGTTGTGCATTCCATTCTGGTGCTGGACAGACAGACACACAGAGACACAAAAGTAATCAGTAAACAGCTCCTGAACCTGCTGGAGGAAGCTGCTGATCTCTCTCTCTCAATCATCTTTTTAATAATATCTATCTGTATATCTATCTATAAATAAAACCTTCTGATCAATCCATGAACTCTGAGTCTTTTGTGGAAGGAGCAGGCCCTAGCTAGGGCCAACAACAACATCGTCTTTCTACAGGCAGCACCAGCTGAACTGGCTCGGGTGGCATCACTGTCCTTCAGCTGGTCTTGTGGCCTTCCCAGTGGGCTCCCCAGTACCAGGGTGTCCAAGGAGAATGCTCCTTGTTGGTCCTCAAGACAGGAAATTCATGTTTTTTGGGAGAATTACACTCTGTGTCCAGCTGATGAAGATTCTGCCTGGTACTCAGGCAGGAAGGAAGAGCAAACTTGAGAATACCCTGAGTAATTCCAGCAGAGCACTGAGGCACAGGGAAGAGCAGTGTGGAGATGAGGGTGCTGGCAGGAGCACTCCCTGCCTCCTACGAGACCTTCAGCGCAGCCAAAAGGTTCTCCCCCAAACTGCTGCAAATCCCAGCTGGAGGTGTTGGCTTCTGAGAGGAAGAGCTACAGGAAGATTCCACAAGCTTTGTGGAGAGCCTTCGTGAAAGTTGGTTTTATTTTGTGCAAATTATTGACTTCAGTTGAAACTTTGTCAGTAAAAACCGTAATGAACCTCAAATGGTAAAAATAATAAAAATCTTAATTGAAGACAGCAAAACCACCTCCACATCCTGGCAGACACTCCTGTCACCTGAGGCTGAGAATGTCCCTTGGGCATGGCCAGGTGCCAGGCTGCCTGGAGCAGTGTCCCCTGCACGGCAGAGCAGCTCCTGTGCTGGCAGAGCAGCCCTGCAGAGCATCTCTAGGACTGCTCCTCCCACCTCAGCCTCCAGCAGCTACAAACTGGCTCAGCCCTGTGGTAGGAGGTTTAGGAATGTCATTTCCCAAATATGTTAGCCTTAACATTGCTAATTGGACATTCTCATTATGCCTGTAAATTCCAGTCCCACCGGGATTCTGCAGTACAGATGGTGCAAATCCAGCTTTACAATCCATTGCTCTGGCGTTTCTGGGTTGGGCTCAGCATGATTTAAGTGAAGAACAGTGGTGGCTGATGACTGCAAAGGCATTTAAGTGTGCTGGGGATTTGAGCTGAACACCTCAGACACATCACTTTGAAAAGTGGCTTCTTTCTGGGAAGAAAAGGGCTTTTTGGAAGGAGTTTTGCTGAGTGAATATGAAGTCAATTTGACCATAGTTCCTTGGGAGAGAGGATATCTGTTCCTCATGTTTGTGCCCAGATCCAATCAGCACAGACCAGCACAGACACTTAATGGGCTCGTGAGTGATGCTGATTGAACACTCCCCTCCCTGCTCATTTCCTAGGAATTACTTGAAGAGCCCAATCGTTCTGCCCTTGGCCAGATGAGGGATGAAGGCACCTCCTTGGATTTGCTCTGGGCTGTGAATCAGCCCCTGAGGTACCTTATTTTTGAATGGGAAAGTTTCTGGAACTTCTCTGTGTTGTCAGATGAAGGCAAGAAATGAGAAGCTGATGGAGGTGGCAGAGGCAGAAGGAGCTGGAAGACTCAACAGGGCTTAGTTGTTACCTCTGTTGGCAGATGGAAGGGAAGGGGCAGTGACACTCAAAGTGGAATCAGAGCACTCTGGATCTGCTTTTCACTAAAAAGATTTTTTTTCTTCATAAACATAAAAATCTTCAAAACACCCAAGTGCACATCAGTGTGGTTGGAGATTTCTCGTGTCCAGGTAGTTGTTTGCTATGAGAAAATTATCATCAACTATGAAAAAGGGGAAAAAGGAGAAAGGGAGATCACAGGGTTTTTTTCCAGTCTAATTTTTGAATCAGTTCCAGAAAGCATGTCTTCGCTAAAATAAATTGATGCAGGATATGTTTGTGTGGCTATTGTGATACACCTGTAATTTCCCTCCTCCTGTTTATAAAAGCCTCAGAACATGATCACGGAATAAAACCAATAAAGAGCAATTCCAGCCAGTTCCCTCATTTATGGGATGAATCTCACACTGTGAATAATGAAGAGTGAATGGCTGAAGTAAATAGCTGACAATCAATCTGCCTGGCTGGGCTCGGCACACGCAATCAGACAAGGTGCAGTACAATCCAGCTGAATGCAAGGTCACTGTCTGGAAACAAAAAAAAAATGCAGATTGCAATTACCCAGTGGGGGACTGCACCCTGGGGAGCACAGAGGGAGTGGGGCCATACTGGAAAATGAGGAATTTTTAGGGGTTAAGATGCCCAAGATCCAGGAGAGATAAATGGCACACCAACAAATCTGAGGCACAGGTACACACAGCCAGGGGAGGTCAGGGCTGCTACCAAAAAATTAACAAAAAGATAAAAGATTCAAGATTCAAAGCCAAGACATTGCCACCTGCAGGGGATGAGCTCTTGGGAGACCTCAGGCAGGGGAAAAGATTGGTTCTAATGTGGGAGCACAAGAGCAAACCTCTGGTGTGCCAAGGAGCCCTGTGCCAGGTGGAAAGGGAATTTGGTCTCTCGGGGGTTCCCAGGAAAATCCAGAAGACCTTTTCTTAGGAAGCAGAAACCCACTGAAACGATCTGAATGCTCCTGAGAAGAAGCTTTTTCCTGTCTGGGACCAAGATTTCCACTGTTCAGGCAGAAAGAGGAGATGGAATGCATCAAGCTGGGGTGATGGGAGTGCCTTCCTTCAGTGGAGGTGGTGTTGCAGCCAGTCCACCTTTTTTTTTTGCACCCAGCCTCTCTGGCGATCCTGCAGGACTTGGAGCTGCTGAACACCTCGGAGGAGACACCATGGAGATCCAGGGCTCTGGGAACAAGCCCTGGAAGTGTCCTGGATGAAGCCAGAGAAGCCCGTGTAGCCTTTCAGGGGCCTCTGTGTGTCTGGGTAGGTGGGACAGGAGCCAGGGCAGGATGCATTGCACTTCTGCCACTGCATGCCCAGCAAATACAAGAACTGCTCCCCACCATTCCTCTGCTCCATCTCTGAGCCTGGAAAGCAGGGACCTGGCTGGTGACAGGGCTGAGACACACAGGTTGGGCTGGGAGGGTGTGGAGCTGGTGACTGTGTGCCAGGAGGCTGAGGAACATAAAGGAGGAAAGGAAGGAAATCTGGGGTGGACAGGGAGAGGAAAGGAGAAGAGGGAAATCACTGTCTTTGAGAAAGATAGAGGGAATCAGGTAAGGAAGGCATGGTGAGCAAGGTCATAGTTGTTGAAGAGTTGGGAATGGGCAGGACAGGGATCCTGGCAGATCCACTCATGGCCCAGTGCATCCACAGGTTCCTTTGGACCAGGGAAAGGAGCAAAGGAGAAGGTCTGGTGAGAGAATGGCTGGGGACAATCAGTCATCAGACACCAGCCAGGGCTCCCAGGATCCCTCTGTGGAGCTGCAGCCTGTCTGGGAAAGCAGAACACAGGGACAGGGATTTTACTGGAAATGCGGAATGTGGTACTTACAGGTCTTTATAAAGTGAGTATTTGCAGACCACTCAGCTTGGGGTGTGCACAGCCTCGAAGGAAAACAGAAAACCCAAATCCAAGCTGAGTGTTCACTGCCTCTCAGGGAAGCCAGTGGAGCTGTCTCTGGCACCCTGAGTTTGGGTGGTGATGATTTGTGGGTGTAACCTGTGGTCAGCAGTGCCACACGGCCAGCCCTGGCTCTCAGAGTGCTCACACACTGCAGAGCATGAAGGGTTAAGCCCTGCAGGTCTCAGATCAAGCAGCATCTGCCTGGTACTGCCTTTCCTAGGTAAATTATGGTTTCTTGGCAGCAAGCTAATAAACCAATCAGCAGTAATTAGCATCTTTTGAGGAAAGAACTGTCGGGTGGCATTCAAGCAGTAGAACATCTTACCTGAGTGAAGTGTGAAGGAGCTCTGAGCGAGGTGTGGCTGCTCTGTGGGGCTCTCTCTGTCCCGAAACCTGAAGCAGAGGAGAGGAGCCTGAGAGTCCTGATTCACACAGCAGATCTGGAGCAAGCTGGCTGCTCTTCCTTCCTTTCCAGGGGTTTTACCAGCAAACTGCAGCCCTGCCTTGAACAAGGAGCATGCTCGCATGGGCACATCAAGGCATGGGGCTGGCCCAGATTTTGATCTGCTAAAATGGTGCTTTTTGCTTTGTGGGATGCTTAAATTTTTAATAGAAACATTTCAACCAAAATGCAAAATCACCAGGCCAAGATCTGTCCCTTGACACCCTCATTTTCCTGTAATCATACTGAATTCTGCACCTTCTGTGCTCCCACATCCCAGTGAAGGGAAGCTGCTCTCCAGCACCCACCGGGAAACATCAGAAAAATGATGCTGTCCTACCTTCAGATTTGGGCCAAACAATTTTCCTAAGAATGAAACATCCTGGAGAAGTTTAAATGCTTTCCCCATGAATAAAAAAACTATCCTGAGAATTTGCAGCCCACAGAACCAACACACCATCCCTCATCCCCTCATCCTGGTGACTTACCATTGCCCTGCATGTGCTGAGAAAGGGAAGACAGGACACCTTTGGCAAGGTCTCTGCTTGCTGTGTGCCAGCACTGCTCCCTTCCAGACCCCCAGATCCCACTGGAAATACAACTCTCCCGTGGCTCATCTCTCTGCTCACCACCTTGCCCCATGTCAGACGAGCCAGGCTGGTCAGAGCTGTGCTAAGTGGGTGAGAAGAGGCCCCTGAGGATGGTGCTGGGAACCATCTGGCACACTGTGTGGTGACATATTGCTGCCAGAGCTGCACTTCCAGCTCCATTAGCCTCAATTAGAGTGGATTGGAGTATTTAGCACAGGTTCAAGTGAAAGGGAGTGGGAATGGTGTGCTGGGCTCCTCAGTGGGGCTGCTGGGTTGGCTCATCAGGAGCAAACGAGAAATGCTGGATGAGCACAAACCCCTGTGGCTGGGCAAGGAGGGTGATGCTGTCAGGGCACCCTTGGAGCTCATCATGCTGCTGTGTCTGTTGTGCCATCAGCCTCTTGAAACTTTGGGGAAACCTTATAGAGCTCCTTCCAGTGCCTAAAGGGGACCCACAAGAGGCTGGAGAGGGACGTACTGCAAAGGCCTGCTGGGACAGGACAAGGGGGAAGCTGAGGAGGGTAGATTTAGTTTGGATGTTTGGAAGAATTTGTTCCCTGGGAGGGTGGGCAGGCCCTGGCACAGGGTGCCCAGAGAAGCTGTGGCTGTCCCTGGATCCCTGGCAGTGCCCAAGGCCAGGTTGGGGCTTGGAGCAGCCTGGGATGGTGGAAGGTGTCCCTGAGCACGTATGTTGGTTTGGCACAGGCTGGTTTTTGGTAGCCACAGAGGTGGCTTCTGTGAGAAGCTGCTGGAAGCTTCCACCATGTCCAGCAGAGCCAATCCCTGATGGCTCCGAAGATGGACACACTGCAGATATCCACCCACAGCCCCTAGAGGAGGTGCCCATGCCTCAGGTGGATGCCTGGAGGAGGCTGTGACCCTGTGTGAGACCCAGTGGGGACAGGGCCCTGCTCCCAGGCTGGAGCAGCCTGTCCTTGGAGGAGTGCACTCCATGGGAGAGTGAACCACACAGCAGCAGTTTTGGGAGGTCTGTGTGCCTGTGGGAGGGACTCATGTTGCTGCAGTTTTGGCAGGACTGCTGCTCGTGAGAGTGGAGCCACGCTGGAGAAGTTCACAGAGAACTGTCTCCCGTGAGAGGGACCCCACGGCCTCACAGGGGAAGCAGTGGAAGAAAATCATGGTGATGGACAGACCAAACCCCATGCCCTGCCTCCCTGCGCTGTCGGTGGGAAGGAGGGAGAGGTTGGGGGAAGAAAAGATGTTTTGAAGGTGTTTTTAAGGTATTTATCCTTCTCTGACTCTGTTACTAACAAATTCACTTTGTACCTCTAAGCCGAGCCTGTTTTGCTGTGGGAGTGTTTTCTCCTGGTCCTTATATCAACTCATGAAGCCTTCATTAAATTTTTCTCTCCTCTGCCCAGCTGTGGCTGAGTGAGAGGCTTTCATGGGTGGCTGGCATCTGGCCAGTGTCAAACCATGACACCATGGCAGGGGTGGAATGGGATGGGCTTTAAGGTCCTTTCCCAGCCAAACAATTCCACGATTCTGTGGTTCTATGAAATGCTGTGCTTGAGACACAGAGAGAGCACAGAGAAGAGGGTTGGGGCTGAGGGAGGGTCCTGCCCAGCCCCGAGCCCTAAGCCCAGGAAATGACAGCACTGCTGGAGACAACCAGGCCGGAATGAAGAAGAAGGAGAAGAGGGAAGAAGGAGAAGGACAAGAGACCGACACTCTAAAATCTCCATCTTGGTCCCACAGTAATACATGAGGCAATTCCCAAAACTACAAACCCATTTTTCTGTGGCACATCAACCATTCAGCTTTTCATTTCTTTGGTGCTTGCTGCTCACCCAGCAGTGGGGGCAGCCTCTGCCAAGGGCTCATTTCGATGGCAAAGCCTTCTTGTGGAGCTCTGGGGGTAAATTTGGTCCCCAGGAGAAGAGGCAAAGCTGTTTGACTTTGCTGGTCTCCAACATCACAGACACAGCAGGGACCCCCAGCCCACTCAGGCTGCAAATGTGCAGCTGTGCATCTTCTTCCTCACAAATGACAGCCCCAAAAGCCCTGACATTGTATCTGGGTTTTATTCACTGGACCCATGACCAGAGTTTGTGGCGCTGACAGGGGGAAACTGAGCACATGGTGAATATTCCTTGTCGTGCTAAAACTTGGAATAATGAAAACGTGAGGAAGGTGGAAGAACAAATCAAATGCCCTGAACCAGCAGCATTTGGTGTGCATGGAGTGCTGCAGAGTTATCAGCCTGGAGAGAGGGATCCAAAGAGTTTCCAGCCCTCTTGGGTGGCTGCTCGAAGACATTCTCTGCCTTTCATAATCCTGGAGTGTGGAAAGCTGAGTGAATAATGGCTTGCTTGGATTTTAACTCTCTTTCAAAGACATGAGCCTCTCCTGATGAGTCCTTCACAGATCTTCTTTGCAAACAGTCAGGCAAGCTGGATTTGCATAAAACAGGAAAAAAATCTGTTCCTGAATAAATATATAAGACAAAGTCCTGAAAGTGGTTCACTCTTGTTCGCAGATGCACAAGAAGTTGGGTATTCAAACATTTATTTTTCTTTAAACATCCTGGTATTTACAAATCAGTTTAATTTGGGTGATTCCTCTCTCTGTACATGCCTTGGTGGCTGTTGGTGACAATCCTGATTAAGAAGTGCAAGTTATGTAAGTAAAAAAAAAAAGTTAATTCAACTGGCAACCCGAGACATCGTGCACACAGTTAAATATTTTGAATGTTAACAACAAACGCCTGAAGGGGTCTGGCACATTTGCCAGCCATTCACCAGCTCACAGAAATGTGAATTACTAAAAGATTATTGCTGCAATTGCTAAATCAAACCTTTCTGGTTGTAAAAACACATTCTTCGCCCAGATGCTGCAGTGCTCACCAGACCTTACACCGTGCTCTAAAGCACTTGGCACTGCAATCACAAAGCAGCAGATTTGGGCAAAGACTCACCCAGGGAGGCTGCATGAAAGGTGCCAGGCTCCAAATTTCCAGTCCTGGCACATTACTGTCCATGTGCAGCCCAGGGTGGGGATCCAGCCCCGTGAGCCCCAGCAGGAGCTGCCAGGTTTGTTCTCCTCCATACGGGGAGAAACTGTACCCTCCTGGGCTCTCCGTCCTACCCTGGCAGCTGCCCTGGTGAAGAGTTTTCAGATGTTTGAAGGTGATAATCAGCTTGAGTGATGCCTGGTTATCCCTCAGGAGACATTAAAAGGCATGAGATAAAATGTTTGCTCGAGATGAAAAGGAGCTGTTCAGAGCTGGGTATGTGAGTCCACTCCCTGGAGTCAGGTGAGGTATGGAGGGAGAAGAGACCAGGGGAAAGAGCCATGAAGAACTTCAGATCCTCCAAAGATCCTCCAAAGGAAATGCTGTAGGAACCATCAACAGAGCAGAATGGAGTTGGCAGAGGGCAGAGCTGGCACAAGGCTGTGCAGGAGAAGGAGGAAGGGAAGCAGTGGGAGCAGGAAGAGCATTTTGTCACTGTCTCCCAGGAGCAGAAGAGGGCTCTGTGAAGCTCGTTAATCATGTGGCAGCTACAGAGCACAAACTTGGACAGCTCAGCCAGAGCAGAGCAGGCTGTTGGAGCCTTAAAAACTGAGCCCAGAGCCATGGTCTGGCAGGGAGGGGACAGGGCTGAACAAGGATGGTAATGCTGAAAGAGCAGAGCACAGCACCAAAGTCAGGGACAAAGATGATTGAGCAGCTCTTTGAGTCAAGCCAAAAGCTGAGAGGCATGGGGAGAGCAAGCAGGCTGCCAGGGCTCTGGTGTGTCCCTGCTGTGGGACACTGGAGGATGACAAAGAGGCACCTGAGTCTGCAACAGGCAGGTTGGCTCCTGGGGAGGAGCAGAAGGGAGCACAGGGAGACTGAGCAGAGAGCTAGAGAAGAAAGGGCAGGAAGAATGAGAAAATACTGACATCAAGAAAGAAAGGTCAATGACAGCAGGGGAAAATGTTCTTTCATTTCTTTCTGCAATCTGCTATGGGGTAGTGGAGATCCTGCTCCTTCAAGCCCTGCTGCTTTCTGCTGCTTTTTCTCAGGAGCCCGGGCTGTGCTAGTGAGGAAACAGGGATGTATTCAGGATCTAACACCTTCTGTGCCCCACTGCACTGTCAGATATGGGAGAAGTGTCCCAGTGAGGCCCTTTGGGCAGTGGAGTAGAAATGTATCATCTTCTCTTTCAGCTGTGGAAGGAGAGAACTGAACAATGCCAAGAGGACACAGTTTCTCAGGAGCCCTGAAAAGCTGAGTGGCATCTGATCAATGTGTCCAGGCCCTGTAAACACAAATGGGATGGCTCTGTTCGTGGGAAAAGTCACTCCTCACACCAAAGACACTGAGGGCACATGGGGTTTGCAGGGTGGCAGATCCCTGGGATGTGACAATGGCAGCACAGAATCACATTCATGGGCACTGTTATCTCACACTCACAGCGTCCTGCCCGCTCAGTGTGTGCTCACAGCAGGGACCTGGCAGCACAGGAACACACCTCTGCCTGCCCAAGCACCCCCCTGGGCTCAGCAGTTCTCACAGACCCTGGCTGCTAGAACTTCTCAGGAAGCTGAGCTGCATCTGGACCTTCAAACTGTCCTCTCAGGCAGCAGCCAAAGCAGCCTGTTTGCAGCAATCCCCCTCTGCTCAGTCTCAGGAACCACAGGTCTGACAGGAGTGAAGAGGGACATGAGGATTCTGACCATGCTCAGGGGATGGCTGAAGGTTCTTGGAGTGCCTCGAGGAGAGAGCCTTTCCTGTTCTCCTGGACAAAGTTTCTTCCCTATGTGTTTTTTTCCATCTTCCCTGTTATTTATCACTTCATCCTCCTCCCGGGGTGCTCCAGCAGGACCACACAGCTCTGCATCCAGTGCTGCCCTGACGTTCCATCCATCCAGCACTGCTGTTCCACCCAGCTCTGTGCTCTGCTGTGATAAATGGGGCTGGCAGGGAATCGATTTCCTCCCCCTGCCTGCAAGGCCTGAGAGCGCTGCTTTCACCAGGAGGCCTCTTCTCCGCCTCAGTGCTCAGATTAACTTATTAGGAGTTAATTAATCAGGCCCATTGATTGACTGTCACATTGCTGATGGCTAGCCCTGCTCTCGGGTCAGGAGGTTGGACTGGAGTAGCTCCTCTGGGCTGGGTGATGCCTGTCACCTACAAGCAGCAAGGAGGAGCAGAAGAGGAGGAAGATGAAGGTTGGCCTGTTTTCAAAGCAACACAACAGCACAAGGGTGGAATCAGCTCTCCAGTCCCCCTTGGCTGGAGTTTGCACACTGTGGGAGGGATGGGAACAGCTTCCACAGCTCCTCTTCTCTGAGGTGGAGCTGGAACGTGAGGCAGTGAGGAGTCAGAGGGAGCCTTGGATTATTTCTTAGCCCCTCAGACTCCCCCTCAGTGCTGCCTGTGGGTGTCTGGGGCTGTTCTTGGGAAGGTGCTGTGGCACAGGTGGGATGCTGTCCACAATGGGTCATTTGCTTGAACAAGTGTCCCCAAGGCCGTGAGCAGAGGGGCTTTGGGGTGCAAAAATTTCAGGGAACTGGCATTGCATGAATCCATCCATGAAAATTCAGGGAAAAGCTGCATAAAAAGAAAGGGAACACCCTCAGTGGAGTTGGGATGAGATTTTGAGGACAAAAGTGGTGGAGTTTTAATGGCCTTAGGTGCCATAAGTGAGCTGTACTTAAAATTTGGTCTGAGGAGTCACCCTCAGCAGCAAAGCATCCTTATTTTAAAATGCAATGTTCTCTAAAAACCTGCCTTAAAGCTGAGCGCTGAGCAGGCTCAGGCTGTTTTCTTTATCAAGGAGGGCACCAGGCAGGGGCTGGCAGAGGTTCACAACCATCTGCAGGGCAGGGGGTTACTGACAGTGCAGGGCTCTTCAGCTGCACAGCAAAAGGGCTGGTTTAGTGTCCAGGGCTGTGAAGCTAGGCTAGAATAAAGTGTATTAAGTGAGGGTTTGCCCTGCCTTGAGAAGTGGCCACTTTGTCTCTCTGTGAGTGTTTCCTGGAAAGAAGAGTTAAGCAGGGGATAGGGACTGGATGAAAGTCGTTCCCTCAGTCCCAGCTTCCAGGCTGTGCCCCTGTAGATGTGTGGGACTGAGCTGGGCTGGAGACTCATCCCTGAGGTCTGCAGGACCTCCCAAGCATTCAGTGCCACAGCCCTTGTCACATCTTGGCATCTCTTTTCACCCGCTGAAGGATCCAGAATTTGGGTCCTTGGCGCTTTCCTTCTTCCTGCTGGGAAAGCAAGTGGGTACAGGTAGGATCTATTGATCACTGCTGTCAGATCCAAATGGGAAGGTTTCCAGCTCCCAGGAGGCTCAGCTCAAGTCCTAAAAAGCATTGATTCCAACAGGTCTTGCCAGAGGGAATGATCACACTGCCTACAGACCCTCTCTGAAGGTGCTGAGAGGAGACCACGAGCCACGCCTGGCAAGCCATGGTGAGACTTGGCTGGCCAAGGGACAGGAAAAGATTGACTTTTACAGAACGTGTGAAGTAGAGGAGATTTATTTCACAGGTAAGAGTATTCCAGTGAGAGTTTGTCAAGACAGGCTTTATCTGAAGGGTTCTACTTTCTCTAATGCCCTAAAACTGAGTATGCATCTGGGGTACCTACTGGGAAATCAGCCAGAGAGCTGAGGTAATTTCTGCTTCTCTTCTCCCAATCCCTGTGCCAGCCGCGGCCTTTTTGGAGATCAGCAGCAGTCAATGCTGCAATTATTCCTGATGCCCACTGTTAGTTCAGCCTCTGCTTCCCTTTGTCTCTTTGTCCTGGAGTGCCTGTCTGTACTGGTTTGAAAGCAAACCAGTGAGAGACTCAGTATCAGAACTACAATTTAATAGGAAAATTAAGATAAAGGCAATAATACAAAAACACTGAGAGGGTCAGGATACAACCTGACAGCCTGTCGGGCAGGGAGGTGGTAGCAGTCCCATTAAATGGTGGCTGCCATCCTCTTGAGGTGATGGATGTGGTTCTGTTCAGTGATCCTGTAGAAGGGTCTGGTCTTCCTCTGAAGGTCCTGTGGGGGTTACACAGCTCTTCTCCCCTGGGAATCCCTAAAATGCCTTGGCCATCAATCAGAAGGACCTGCCACATGACAGGAGCAGAAAGCAGAGGCAGCCTGGGAAGGCCTGGACTCCATCCAGCAAAGAAATCACAGAATGCCAGAATGGTTTGGATTGGGAAGGACCTCCAAGCCCATCCAGCTCCACCCCCTGCCGTGGGCAGGGACACCTTCACTATCCCAGGCTGCTCCAAGCCCCATCCAACCTGGCCTTGGACACGTCCAGGGATCCAGGGGCAGCCACAGCTGCTCTATTCTGCCCACACTGACAGCCCAAGTGCAGCCAAATCCTGCTGTGCTTACCTTGGAAAACAGCCCTGGATGTATCACACATAGGAGATGTGTCAGGAACTGTATTAATTGTCTCTCCAGCTGTGATTTGCTCAGCTGGGGATGCCTGAGGCTTTACCTGGATCCTGAGTTGTGCTGGTTCTGCACAGCACCACTTCCAGCGTAAGGATACCTTGACAATGCTGAGCTGTACCTTATCCTGAGCTATCCCTGCACGTCCCCAAGGGCCTTGTAGCTCATTTTCCTTTGGACGTGGCAGAACAGCAGCTGGGCTGTGTTAGTACCTTTGGCAGAGCTGCTGCTGAAGGTCTGCACTTCCTCCAGGTGCATCCACGGAGCTGCTTTGCCACGGAGATGCTGCCATGCCTGTTCCATGTGCTGCCTCAGCCCCATTTCCATGTGTCTCCCCTCCCTGCGGCACACAGCCCTCCTGGATGCACACAGAGGCAGCAGCTTGTGGCAGCCATCTGTTCCCAGCCTGAGGAAGTAGAAGGTGGCCTTGGAGTGTGTCTGGCACCTCCAGGCCCATGTTGATCCCACCACGGAGCAGAGCAGGCTGGGATGGCCTGCCTAGCCCCCCCAGAGAACTGTGATCCCTAATTATAATCCTAAATGACAGAATTATCCCGTTTGGAGGTGACCACAGGAGGGCTGTGGTGCCTTCAGACACCAGCAATGAGGTGCTCAGCAGACACTTGCTGAGGGCTTCCTCCAGGTGGGTTTCTAGGAACAAAGATGCTACAGCCTGTGCTGGACTCTCATAACTGGGAGAAAACTCCCCTCATATCTGAATCTCTCTTGTTTCAATTTATAGTCCACCATGCACTGCTGTGGCCTGGCTCTGTCTCCCCAAAGCCCTTCTCAAAGGCATCATCCAATTTCTGGACATGCCCCCAAAGCCTTCACTTCTCCAGTCTGAACAACTCCTTGATCTCTCCTCACCATGCTCTGGTCCCCATGACCTGGGTGATCCTCTCGTGAAGCCTCCAGTTCACCGATATCCACTACTGGGGGGCCTCAAACTGGACACACTGTTCCAGATGTGGTCTGAAAAAGTGCTGGGTACAAACCACTTCCATGGTTTGCTGTCAGGAAAGCCCAGGCTGCTGCTGGCCTTCCCTCCAGGGCTGCACTGGTGTCACCACTGAGGGAGGAACAGAGAGAACAAAGGAATGGGCTCATGTAGGGCTCAGTGCAAGCACCAACATCTCAACCTAGCAGAGAATTCTCTGAGACATGGACTGGAGACCCTTTCTGCCCGGACAGGATGGTGAGAGCCGGTCTATAAACCTCCCCAGAAGGTAGGGAGATGGAATGGGTCACACTGTGCTTTCCTGCAGGAAATCCCACTTTGCAGTCTGAGCCGCGGTACCTGGTTAGTGCCAGCACATAAATCTGCCATGCACAGCCTCGTGAGGCTCTGCCACAGCCCCGAGATGGGGAATTGTTCCTGTGACAGATGGACTGACTCCGCTCCTGGAGAAAAATCTTGTTGCAGGGTGGAGTTAAGGTTGTAAATATATAAACCTTACGTAAAAGGAGAGCGATTAGAACAGCGTGGATGAGGAGGATGAGGAGGATGAGGAGGATGAGGAGGATGAGGAGGCATCCTCATGGATGCATCTCATGGATGCAGTGCTGGGAGGAGGAGCACGGAGGGTGCTGGAGGGAGGCAGGGTGAGAAACTGGTCTGTTTTCTCCTGCTCTGGTTCCTGTTGTCACACAGGGAATATGGTCAGGGAGTGTGGTCTGGTGCTTTATTGTCCCGTGGTCTTCCATGGCTGTGTAGGTCACTTCCAGCTCCCCCTGCAATAAGGTTCAAGTTAAAACACCAGGAGCACAAAGCGGAGGCTTGGTGGGAAGGATGATCGGATGGACCATGTGGCTGTGCCCAGACCTTCCAGGGCATCTTGTCACCCTGTCAGCTCCTCAGGGATACCTGAATCCACCCTTCTCCTTTTGGAGAAAGCCCTTTCCCTGCAGACTCAGCTGGTGGTGGCTTTGAAAAGGGGCCAGGGAAGCAGCCTGAGCACCCTGCAGTGATGGAGCAGTGTCCTCTAGCACTTCTCCTGCCACCTCCTGCAGAGCAGGAGCTCTCTGCAGCTCTCTTGCTAAACATCTTTGACATTTGATGTGAGGAATAAAGGTCAGGCTCCTACAAGAATGGTAATGTGAGTTTAGTGAACAAAACCTGTCAGAGTCTGCACCGCTGCACTCCTTTTTGGAGGGTGATGGAGGCTGGGGAGCTGTGATCCCTGATCCTGGGGAGCTGTGATCCCTGATCCTGGGCAGCTGTGATCCCTGATCCTGGGGAGCTGTGATCCCTGATCCTGGGGAGCTGTGATCCCTGATCCTGGGCAGCTGTGATCCCTGATCCTGGGCAGCTGTGATCCCTGATCCTGGCACATTCTCAGGCAGGAAGCACTTCCCTGGCTGGTGGGGACAGGACTGAGGTGTGGCAGAAGGACACAGGGCCTGGCTCAGCTCCTGCAGCTCCTGCTGTGGAAAGGGAGCAGATTCCCTCTGCACTTTCATTGAGGCTTACTCCTCTTCCTGAGTGATCCAGGAGAGCAGAGAAACTTCTTCCTGGAGCTGATGCCACAGCCATCAGCAGCCTGTGGATTTGTGAGCAGGAGAGCACAGCCCAGCCCTGGTTACCTGGTCCCACCTGCCTGGGCAGGGGTCAGTGTCCATGGCAGCATCCCTGACTGCTCCTTCCTCTCATGTCAAGGGTACCTCAGTCCTGCTCCAGCTCTTGCATCCCAATTTCTCGCATACTATGGGGCAGTTCAGCTCTGAATTTTTTTTTTTTTTTTTTGTATCATACAAAGTAAAAAAAATATTTTAGAACGGGACATAGCCAAACAAAATACTCTAGCAATTCCAAAACAAGAAACAGAGTTAAATTTGTCCACTTTTTTACCAATTTCAGCATGAATTCCAGGATTGTTTTGACTCTTTTCAGACCTTTTCCCCTCCTCTTTGCCAGGAGTGCTTTGCCAGCTCTGCAGATCCCCTTCCCCCTGTGTATCCATCTCCCATCCCATTCCTGGAGCTGCTCTGGTTTGTCTCCCTCTCCTACGGCACACAAGCCTTGCTTTTGTGTGCAGTAAGTTGCATCCTGCTGCAATTTCATGCTTTTACACAGCACACCCATAGAAAACTCTTCTCACATGTAAAAATCACAAATATCTGGTGAAGCCACGACGAGTTCCATATTGGCAACGCAATACTGTCATTTATGGACGTGAATGTTCTCTGGCCACAAAATCCTTAAACATTCAATACCTCTTGAAGTGAAACAATTTATGTTGAGCTGATTTAGGAGCCATCACAACTCTCAGATTTGCAAAGCTGGAGATCACTGCTGATACATATTCCCTCCTCTGCTTTGCTTTCTTAAATAAGGGTAAGTGCTCCTGTATTTACTTCTGTAAGACAGCAGTCAGCCAGCTCTCTGTGGCCTGAGCTCTCAGGTTTCTTCTCTTTACTTGTGGGATCACATTTAGAACTCTACTCTGAAAGTACCTTGACACTCAAAAGTCAAGTGCTTCCAGTGTTGAAAGCACCAAAATTAAGGCTGTGCTCAGCTCCAGCCTCTTGAGCAGGATCATTACAATGCAGTATTTAATTACATGATCATATAGTGGTTTTTCCACAGAATCCCTAACTCATTCCATGCCTGGGTAGTCATTCAATATTTCCCTTAATCCTCCCCATCCAATGTGTGCCGCAGGCTTTATTTGCTGCACACCATCCAAAGCCTCTGTTGACTATGGAATTATTCATTTCCTCTGGGAGTTCCTCTGCTCTTTCATCGGGGCTCTGGATGCTTCTCAAGTGCGAACAAATTTATTTCCACGGAACACCTGTGGCGATGACCTTGCGCTTTCTCCCTCGAGAGCTGAGGCAGAGAGAAGCACCATTGTGTGAGAGCCTGGGTTTGGATGTTCTCATCCCATCCCACACCATCCCTGGAGCTTGATTTTCCATGGACTTTACATTGCTTTACATTTCTCCCGTTCAAAGCACAGCTCCTGTTGGCTTCATTCCCAAGCGCTCAGCACTCCTGCAAACCTGACCCCAGGATCTCCCACTGGGGCCTGGCAAGGAGAAATTAAGGCATAATTAAGCTCAGCTCTGTTTTCTGGAGGAAATGCAAGGGTAGGAGGGAGCCCACATGAGAGCGCACTTTTTTCCCTCACGCAATCCCTCGCATTGTTCCATAAAGGTTTCAGATCTTCCTGGAGAACCAAGGATCCTGCTTGGTTACACAGGCCCTGGAGAGCCCAGCCCATGTGCTGCACGGAGCCTGAGGGACACAAAATCCTCACAGCCTTCCTTGCTCTATCCCCTCACCATCCTGCTCTCATCCCCTCTCCGCCTTCAGATACTCCCCAATCCCCCTTGGGAATGGCTTTGTCCTTGTGCTGATTCCTGTGCACCTCTCCCACCAGACCTCTCAATCCAAAGCCATCCCTCTCCCTTCCTCACACACAGGAGCAGTTTCCTGGCCTGAAGAGTCTTCTCCAGCCATGGCTCTCAGCTGGAGCAGGGGTCTGGCCACATGGATAATTTTCATCCATATGGAGATAAGGAAATCATGGGATGTGGGAACTGGCTTCACATTGCTTCTCTTTGGCTCCTTCCTCTGGGAACAGGGGGGTCCAGCCTTGGATCAGAGGTCTCACATCACACCAGAGACCTTCAGGGCAGCAGCAGCAGCATCTGTGTCCCCAAAGAGCTCTTGAGTGTCCCAGGCCCTTGCTCTGCCCAAGCAGAGACTGAGCAGGTGTGGAGCAGGGGAATCTGGCCCTCGGTGCTGCACAGAGTACACAGACCAGGAATGAGCTCAAGATCACAAGGAAAAGGCAGAAAGATACTGCCAGGGCCCGTGGATGGTGTGCAGTGACACAGTCCTGGCTGTCCTTGTGACACCTGTGATCCCAAAGCTGCCGTCGTGGAGGAAACTTGATCCCATCCCCATGTTGTGGGGAAACCCTCCCAGCTCTGCCCTGGCTCCTGCTTTTCCCAGCAGGGTTCACTGCGCTCTTTCTACACTCTGGGACACCCAGCCCTGGTCAGACAGGGGTGCTGCGGGTGCCTGAGGAGCTGGGATAACAGCTGGCTGTCCAGCACCAGGGATCCACCTGAGGGAGGGCTAAAGCAGTGGCTTAAGACACTAAATTTAACCCAGGTGACTCCATCACCGTGGCATGCAGCATTTCCCATTTTTATTTCCCAGCCACTTGACATCTGTAGAAGTTTGTATTGCCAAGGCTGAGGGTTTTGGGAAGAAACCAGAAAGATATTTGAGAGCTCTGTACTCTGTGTGCCCAGGGGTTGATGCCCTGCAGGGCTGGGGATGTGCTAGGGGAGCTGACACAAGTGGGAGCAGCAGCTGCTTTCCCACCCTGTGCCATGCATGGATCCTGCTCTTCCCCGGGATCCCCAGGGGATGGAATCCCCAGAGATGGGTGAGCAGCTGTCTGTCCCTGCCCCTGAATCCACTGCTCTGTTTGTTTAGGAAAGGTTTCCTGCTCACCTTCTCAGACTCCCAGACAACTGCTCTGACATATTTTCCCTGTCAATGCAAAGACAACACAGTCTGTTGAAACAGCTGCCTGAGCCTGCCAGGTTCTTGATATCACAGAGCCCTTTCCAAGGGACTGGCAAGGCAGTTGTGAATCCTGTGTGGTCCAGACCAGACATGCAGCTTGCCCCTGGAGAGGCACAGCATGTTCCCACTTCCAGAGCTTTTATCCAGCTAATTCTCTCCAGACAATGTGGATCAACAGCTGGTGCCAAAGTGACCCTTCTGCTTTTCCAAGTGGGTGATGGGGCTGCACCACTCTGTGCTCAGAGTGGTATCACCTTCCCTGGCTTTTCTGGACACAACCCCAAGCTAATGAAGGACACAGCTCCTGGTGCCAGGCCAGAGCAGGACCAGCAGGGACTCAGAGCCACGTGCAACAGGCACTGTGGGGGCTGCATGGCAGCTCACAGGGGACAATGCAGCTCCTGCAACAGGCAGTGGTGGCACTGCAGGAGAAAGCACTGTGCTGGCCACAACTCCCCTCCTGCTGGTCCTGCCCTGTCCACACCTCCACTATTCCAGTCAGAAGGCTTTTAACTGAAGCCTTGTGGTGGACAAGAGAAGCCTTGGGGGACCTAACTGAAGCCTTCCAGTACCTGGAGGGAGCCTACAAGGAGGAGGGAGAGAGACTTTATAGGAGAGACCAGGGGGAATGGCTTCCCAGTGCCAGAGGGCAGGGATGGATGGGATATTGGGAAGGAATTGTTCCCTGGGAGGGTGGGCAGGCCCTGGCACAGGGTGCCCAGAGAAGCTGTGGCTGCCCCTGGATCCCTGGCAGTGCCCAAGGCCAGGCTGGACATTGGGGCTTGGAGCAGCCTGGGACAGTGGAAGGTGTCCCTGCCCATGGAACAAGACGAGCTTTGAGGTCCATTCCAACCCAAAGCTGTCTGTGATTCCATTTTATGAGTGTCACAGGAGAATAACCCCTGATGCTCACCAAGCAGTGTGACAACTTGTACAAAACCTTCTCTGGAGATGAGGAGGCTCAGGGAGGACCTCAGTGCTCTCTGCAACTCCCTGAAAAATGTTTGTAGTGAGGTGGGGCTCTTCTGCCATGTCTCAAGTGAAAGGATGAGAGGAGATGGCCTTAAATTGCACCAGGGTAGGTTCAGATTAGATTTAAGAAAACATTTTTTTCTCTGACAGAGCGGTCAGGTATTGGAATGAGTTGCCCAGGGAGATGGAGGAGTCACCATCTCTGGGAGTGTCCAAGAAACATCTGGATGTGGCACTTGGGGATGTGGGTTAGGGGGGATTATGGTGGTGCTGGGGTGATGGTTGGATGAGGTGATTTTGAAGGTCTCTTCCAACCTCGATAACTCTGTGATCCTGTGCTTCAAACAAACCATTTGCCAAAATGCAAAGAGCCTCTTTCCCCACCTGCGGAAGACTGAAATGCTTTTCAGCGTCAAACATTCCTCGAAATGACATGAAACAGCTGAATTAGAAAATCACTGTAATTTCGTAGGGAGTTTAAGTGATTAATTAAAGGATTTGTTACTGCAGGGTGGGCAGAGCTAAGCTGAGCAGGAGTTAGGGCTGAGGTGGGCTGACCCCTGAGCGGGCCCAGGAAATTGCTGGATTTGTGACACGCAGCTGCAGGTGCTGGAGAGCTGCAGCCACACTGCGTGCTCTGGGCAGCAAATCAAGGAATCCTCCTGCAAAAAGACACAGTGGGGAAAATGCTCTGAGGCTCTGTGCTTCATCCATGCAGTAGAAAATGATTCTTAGTCTAGGAATGTTCTCAGTTTAGGAACCAATCCTGCAGCGAGGGCAAGAGATTGGGGTAAGAGAGATGTGCTCATCAGAGGAGAAGCAAAACTTGCCTTCTCAGCTGCAGATAAAAAGATAGAGCCTGCTGAGAAGGCAGCAGAACCTTTGAAATGCATTTAATTAGGTTAAAGGAAACAAAGGTTGAGGTTTATGCTTCTTCACAAGGATTAAGTGAAAGATGTCACACATGGGCTGCAGGATCTCTGCCTCCCCAGCAGGGTCCAGGAGCTGCTCAGAGAGCTGAAACACTGGCAACTTCTTGATTGTAAAACAGACATGTGCATGTGTGTGCAAGGCCGTGGGAGAGCCAGGTCCTTCCAGAGCACTTGGCAGGATGCTGGACACCAGCCTGGGAACAGCAGCTCTCCTAGGGGTGTAACAGCATTTCAGGCAAGGGGGCAACAAGGTCTCGGTGCTTGGATCTCCAGTGAGTCTGGATGTCTTTCAGGAAGGTACCTGAGCCCTAGACACATAACCAAAGCATCGGGTGCGATTAGTTGTTCAAATGTAGCTCTGGCCATTGAGAAACTTTCACCTGAGCAGGTGTCCAGGTGTCCTGGAAGCCCCAAGGCAGGGACATGAGCCTGGGAGCAAACCCAGCTTCCACTGGAAGCACCAGCTGGCCTGGGAGCCTGAGCAGAGAGCTCAGCCCCAGGCTGTGGCAACAGAGGTGTGCATCAAGTGAGAATAGTTCACCTCTGGGGCTTGGGAGAGGAGTGGTGCCTTGGTTTTGTGCAGTTCATGCAGGGTGTGCTGCACTGCACAGCAGAGGCAGGGCTGGGTTTTAAAATGACAGAGCCCCAGAATGGTTTGGGTGGGAAGGGATGTCACAACTCCCTGCCATGGGCAGGGACACCTCCCACTGTCCCAGGCTGCTCCAAGCCCCAATGTCCAACCTGGCCTTGGGCACTGCCAGGGATCCAGGGGCAGCCACAGCTTCTCTGGGCACCCTGTGCCAGGGCCTGCCCACCCTCCCAGGGAACAATTCCTTCCCAATATCTAATCCAAATCTAATCTCCTTCAGCTTAAAGCCACTCCCCCCCCATCCAATTACTCTGTGTTTTTGTGAAAGTTTCTCTCCAGCCTTCTCATGAGCCCTCTTTAGGAGCTGGAATGTTGCTGCTGTCTCCAGGTCCTGCACCCTTTTGGGCACAGGGAGGCTGCTGAGGGATCCTGCTCATTGCCAGAGCCAGCTACAGGCACAGGGAAAAGAAATATGGAGCTTTCCAAACCCTTGATGAATTTGAAGGAAGGGTAAAACAATACTAACAAATGGCTGGCCAGGCTGTTTGCCCAGGAGAGGAGATGTGCTGGGCTTGCTTGCTGACAGACTGCTTTGGTAATGCTGCAATTAGTTAAATGCTGCTATTAAAGAATAAAAACAGCACAGGAGGGGCTTCAGAAGCAGCACACCACAGTCACCGAAGTGTCACAGGGCAGTGTCTGGCAGAGCATCCTCCTGAGGGACCAAGCGTGGTCCTGGGCCAAGTGTAGTATCCTGGTTATGGTGTCATGGGGAGGCTGCAGTGACAGGGAGACAGAGCTGGACCCTGACCTGGCTGAACCCTGACCTGGCTAGACACTGACCTGGCTGGACCCTGNCCTAGAACTACCATCATCACCCCAAACCATGCTCCCAGGAGCCACATCCAGACAACCTCTCGAACACTTCCAGAGATGGTGGACACTGGCCTGTCTGGACCCTGACCTGGCTGGAGCTGCCCTTTGGGATGGCAGCACTGCAGGGGTGGCCCTGCAGCCCCACAGGGCAGCTCTCAAAGCACCCAGCAAAATGATGTCCAGTGTTGGTGGTGTGTGCTCCACTCAGCTTTTAAGATGTCACAGAATCTCAGGATCCACCAGGGTTGGAAGAGAACTTCAAGATCACCAAGTGCAACCATCAGCCTAGAACTACCATCATCACCCCAAACCATGCTCCCAGGAGCCACATCCAGACAACCTCTCGAACACTTCCAGAGATGGTGACTTCACCACCTCCCTG
>VZRF01002343.1:375613-387890 GCA_013396875.1 Vireo altiloquus
ACCTGGAACAGGGATGCATTCCTGCTGCTTGGACTCTGCACTGGCATTCCCAGCCATGCTCTTCCTCATGAAGTTGGACAGTCAAGGTGGAGAATTTAGGACCTAGAGCCCAAAAAGAAGCTGGACAAAATGGCTGTAGGAAGCTGGGACAACCTAAGCACTCACCCTCAGGATAAGAAATGGGAGCAAAAATTGGCTTTTCAAGCCTCTTTCCCCCAAATTGCCAGGATCTTATTTTGGAAGTGGCCAGCTGCAGCTGTCAGCTGTCTGCTTCAGGCAGGGAGTGCTAAATAAGGGGTGGAAACCATCTCCACAAGGGTGAGAGGTTATTCAGAATTAACCATTCGCTGAAGAGAGCCCCCAGGACCCTGAGAGCACCCATGGCCCTTGAGCCATTCACTAACACCATGCTGAGAGAAGCTTTCCCAGGGAGCTTCCCAGGAGGAGCTTCCCCTCCATACTCATGTCCTGAGCGCCTTGGCAGACTTGCACTCTCTCGTGGGTTGGGTCCCTGTGGTACCTGACTCCACCTGAGGGATGCTCCTGGAGGTGGGGCTGTGTGAAGATCCATTTGGGCCCCATTGAGGTGGTTTGTGCCCAGGATGCTTTTTCTTCTCAATCTCTCATGTCAGGGAAAAATAACAAAAGATTTCGTTGCTGCTTCAGGTTGTTTATTTTAGGTTATCAAGGGTTCAGGAACACAATGTCTGCACTGTGCCAAATGGCCACAGACACCCAGAGCAGGGAGATTATAGAGTTTTATCATCAAATAGGAAGATTCTACATACATTATTTTGTTTCTAAATCCAATAACTATCAGTATTATTAACAGGTCTAAACTAAATTCTTTCTACCATTTACTACATGATAGGAACTGAGGTCACAGAAAAGGGAAGGAGAAGGAGAAGAGGGAAGAAGGAGAAGGACAAGGGACCAACACCCAAAAATCTCCATCTTGGTCCCATAGTAATCCATGAGGCAATTCCTGAAACTACAAACCCATTTTTCTGTGGCACATCAAACATTCAGCTTTTCATTTCTTTGGTGTTTGCTGATCACCCAGGAGTGGGGGCAGTTTCTCCCAAGGGCTCATTTCGATGGCAAAGCCTTTTTGTGGAGCTCTGGGGATAAATTTGGTCCCCAGGAGAAGAGACAAAGCTGTTTGACTTTGCTGGTCCCCAACAGGACTGCAGGCTGGGTGCCCAGGTGTGCAGAGATTGTGCACCCTGGTGTGGTCCCTGCTCCAGTGAGGGTGCCCTGGGGCAGCACTGGCTGCACCTACAGGTCCCTGGATGGGTGCAGAGTGAGGTTCTGTGGTTACATCACTGGTTTTGCCTTCTGTGGCTGTTTCTCCTCTTTTTAAACATTGTGTAGCTGAAGGACTGACAATGCCAAGAGCATTGCTGGTGGGTGAAGGAGGCAGGAGGGATTTTGCAAGGCAGTGAGGTGGCACCAGCAGGTGAAACTCACCCACGGGCAGAGCCTCCCCGGCACGGTGACGAGGTGACACGTGTGCCCATCCCGGCTGTGCCCATCGGAGCACAGCTCCCTCAGCCCTTCCTGCCCCCAGACACACCCTGCCAAGGGGAGCTGCCACTCCCACGGGATTGCCTGGGAGCCGCAGCGTTCCAGGAAAACAACCAAGCGCACGAGTCGGACCCGGCTGTGCAGCAGCTCCCATGTGCAGTGTGGGCCCTGCCTGCCTCCGCTCTCCTCACGGCTCGGAATGCAAGGCAGAGGAGGGCTGGGTGAATCAGAGCTGCTCCGGGGGTGTTCCTTGGGCCCCGGCACATGGCAGCAGCACCCAGTCCCCCCCCGAGCTGGGGCAGAGCCTCAAGGGGGTTGCTCTCCCATATTTTAATACAGGGTCCTGCTATTCACCCCTGGGAGCTGCCNAGCCTGATCCCAGCAGAGGATTGTTCCCAAACCCCTTGGAATCTTGGCATGCTTTAAAACAACCTGATATTGACCACCTTGATAACCTGTTGATGAAGATACGAATCTGGGAACCACATGGAGAACATCAATGTGTGTGAGGTGCAGGACATCACACCAGAGAAGCACACCTGGAACAGGGATGCATTCCTGCTGCTTGGACTCTGCACTGGCATTCCCAGCCATGCTCTTCCTCATGAAGTTGGACAGTCAAGGTGGAGAATTTAGGACCTATAGCCCCAAAAGAAGCTGGACAAAATGGCTGTAGGAAGCTGGGACAACCTAAGCACTCACCCTCAGGATAAGAAATGGGAGCAAAAATTGGCTTTTCAAGCCTCTTTCCCCCAAATTGCCAGGATCTTATTTTGGAAGTGGCCAGCTGCAGCTGTCAGCTGTCTGCTTCAGGCAGGGAGTGCTAAATAAGGGGTGGAAACCATCTCCACAAGGGTGAGAGGTTATTCAGGATTAACCATTCGCTGAAGAGAGCCCCCAGGACCCTGAGAGCACCCATGGCCCTTGAGCCATTCACTAACACCATGCTGAGAGAACCTTTCCCAGGGAGCTTCCCAGGAAGAGCTTCCCCTCCATACCCAAATCCTGGGCACCTTGGCAGACTTGCACTCTCTCTGGGTCCCTGTGGTACCTGACTCCACCTGAGGGATGCTCCTGGAGGTGAGGCTGTGTGAAGATCCATTTGGGCCCCACCGAGGGGGTTTGTGCCCAGGATGCTTTTTCTTCTCAATCTCTCATCTCAGGGAAAAATAACAAAAGACTTTGTTGCTGCTTCAGGTTGTTTATTTTAGGTTATCAAGGGCTCAGGAACACAGTGTCTGCACTGTGCCAAATGGCCACAGACACCCAGAGCAGGGAGATTATAGAGTTTTATCATCAAATAGGAAGATTCTACATNAGCCTCAAGGGGATTGCTCTCCCATACTCTGTATTTTAATACAGGGTCTTGCTATTCACCCCTGGGAGCTGCCTAAGCTATGGTTGTGTGCTGTTGAGAGACTATTGAGCATCAGAGGTGCTGCTGAGAGACTACTGAGCATCAGAAGTGCTGCCAGATCTCCTCAGGACTTTGCTGTTGGTCCAGGACACCAACAGGGAGCACTGTGAGGCCAGGCTTGGCTCAGGGACCTCAGGAGTGTGAGCACAGCAGGGAATGACCTGGAGAGCACTCAGAGGTGCGAGTGGCCTTTAGGAATAAAACAATTACTGGATTAAAATAATCAAGGAAATGGGTTGAAATGAGCTTTACGAAACTCAAGTGTTGGTAAATTCCCAGCAGAGCCGCAGGGTGGTGGTGCCTCCTTTTGTGCTCAGCCCCTAAAAAAGTACAGAATGGGTTTTTTGTCCTGCTGGCCACCAAGTGCTGAAGAATTCCCCTCCTCTCCTGCTGTGGTGGCCCGGCTGAGTCTGCAGTAAACCAGACAAACATGAGCTTAAAATGGTCTTCAAAAGCACCTGGATCCCCAACAGCTCTGTCAGAATGGGTTCAGCTGCCCTGAGAGAAGTGCTAGGAGTGAAGCCCACTGCAGAGTTTAACTCCTGCAGCGTTTGGGGTTTCCTCAAATCTTCCCCCAGTCCCAGGGGACATTTTCCTGCTTTGGGTTGCAAAGAAAGTCAGCACATCCCCAGAAACCTGTGGGTCCACATACTCCAGGGAAACAGGGGGAGCAGAGGGGTGCAGAGACACCTCTGCACAGCCATGCCCCAGGTGACACCTTTGGAATGTGTCCTGCTCTCAGGGCGATTCAGGGTGTGGCAGGAGGGCTGAGGAGCATCCCAGCAGACATGCACCATGTCCCGAGTGTTTGTGCAGGGTTTGTCCTGTCCCAGGATGGTTCTGCTCCCTGGGAGCTCTGAAAAAACACCCTGGGAACAGCCCTGGCACTGAGGGGGCTCACGCCAGTGAGGCTTCCCTGGATGTGAGGAATGTCCTGGACAAATGGCTGGGAGAGGCAGAGGGAACAGGAGGGTGTGGAGCCCTGGGGAGAGCCTGAGGAGCTGCCAGCAGCCCTGGGAACGACAGTGAGGAGGGAAGGAGAGAAGGGAAGGGGAGCTGGGTCACTGCAGGAGCTGAGCAGGGACAGGGAGGAGACCACTCGTGATGCTGGCGTGGTAGGGATGAGAAGGGGGTGGTGGGGAGATGACTCAAGAGATGTGGGAGGCAAGAGGGCTGAGATAAAGTCAGTTTGTGACCCATCTGGTTCACAGAAAGGGGCAGAGATTGATTTACTCCTGAGAGGTTCCTGCTGAAACTTGCTTAGCACCGACTGAAACCCCCACTTCAAAGTACAGGAGATAAATTTTCCTTCCTGAGCTCTAGAGAGTGAACCTCCAGTGATGGATGGTGTCTGCTGTGCCTGTTTGCTGGTTTGTTCCTACATTGCCTGTCCCGGGTCCTGACAAGAAGGGAATTTTTGACTGTGCCAGCTACAACATGTAGGTGAGGGTGGAGGCTCTGGGCAGCAGAGCTTTGGAGATGGAGGGCAGGGATGGAGAGCAAGGCTGGCAGAGAGCTTGCAGCTGCACAAAGCCTGGGAAAAGCAGTGAAAAGAAATGAGGGGCTTGGTGGTGCTGGGTGCCCTGCGAAGGAGCCCCATGTGGGGCTGGAAGCACCTGCAAGGCACGGGGAGGTCTCACTGCTAAATACTCACTGAGCTTCCTTGGTTTGCTAACAATTCCTGTTCTTCCTGATGCAGGTTAGTGGTGCAGGAATTGCCTTCTCTGCTCCAAACCAGCATCTTCTGCCATCAGGTGGGCACTGAGGTGGCTCATGCCCCACATCCATCCGGCTCAATCCTCCTGGGAGGGCACAGGCAGCTCTGGCTTGGCAGGGAGCTCTCTGCAAACAGGAAGGTTGGGGATCTGCCAGCACAGCCTGGTGCTCGTGGGGTACCCAGGGACTTGGGGTGCACTGGGCCAACCCTGCAAAAGTTGTGACAAGTGCCAAGCGTCCCCATGACTGCTCACATCCATTTTAATCGCTTTCTTAGTGCCTGGGATCCCCAAGGTGCATGAGCCAGTCAAGAACTTGATGCCAAAACATCCTTCATTTGAAAAGTGCTGGCTGGGAACCAGCTCGTGTCATAGTAGTTTTAACAAATTAATGATAATGATTAAAAAATCCGCATAATCATGGTGTGTCTTGGGTCCGGGGTGGGACTAATCATGCAGGCTCACCAGGACAGCTGCTGGAGAGAAACACTTTAAAATAAGTGAGATCTTAGATCTGAGTCTCCCTTGCATCAGAGGCAGCTTTTTGAAGAATATCCTCTGGAATTCCTATTGGGAAACTGCCTGTTTTTAAGTTTTTTTTTTTCTTTTTTTCCAAATTTTTACTCTCAAAGACTTTCCACAGGTCCCTTCTGCTTTTTGGAGTGATTCTCAAAGTGTACTTTTGGGGTTTGCAGAGTCTGGGGCATCCCTGTGTGCTGCTGGGGCTGTGCCGGGGTCACCCTCAGCCAGGGTGTCACCCTCTGGGACAGGGACAGCTGGAAATCGCAGCTGAGTGTGAAGGTGTGGAGGGCAGGGCTGAGAAAGTTTTCATTTTTAGGCGTGGGATGGTTCCTGGAGGAGCCCTCGCAGCCTCCTGCAGCTGCTGCTGCACTGGGGTCACAGACTGAGGTGGGGTGACAGTGCTGCCCCTGCCCTGGGGGTGCTTCTGGCCATCCCTGTGTTACCACCTCCCCCTGGATAGGAGCAGAAGGATCAGTTCCCATTTTTTCTGCCATGTGGAAGGGTTGGGAAACCTGGGGGTTTGGAGGCATAGCAGGAAAGGATGGAGATTTGAGTGGGGAAAACCCTGGGGTGGAACCATGCTTCCAAAATGGACAAATTCAGCTTTTCCCTTCAGACCGTCCATGACTCTGTCTGCTGGGATGGTCTTGGTTGGTCTCGATGATCCTGGAGGTCTTTTCCAGCTTCAATGGTTCCACAATTCAAGGCGAGTGAGAAATCTTTCACTTTTGCCTCTTGGCTGAGGTGTAGCAGGAGATCTCCCCCATCTGGGATCCTTGGAGTCAGAGACAAGAAGGATTTTGTGAGACCTTCCCACCTTTCCCTGCTGAGGGGACATGGCAGCCTGGGGTGGGCAGGAGCTGCCCCAGGTGACACTGATGTGCCCTCTGCTCACGGCAAACACCTGGGCTGGCAGAAGTCTCAGCTCCATCCGGGGGTTTGCACTGGCTCTGGGTGCCTGCAGGTGCCACTGGATTATGTTCCCTCCTGGATGGACACCAGGGCAAATTGCTGTGTCCACTGTCAGCCCCAGAAGTTGCTGCCAGGGCAGGCAGACACTCCCAGCACCTACTTCTTCCTCCCTGGCTGCTCTGCTGGGACACCAGCTCAGATACTGGTCCATTTGTCATCCTGCAAGCCCTCCCAGCCTCCATCACACCAAGGCAGAGCTGATCAGAAACCCTTGAGCCCTTGGAGGCATCCCTGGCTTTTGGCATTGTTGCAAATCCTGATTTTGGGTCCTGCTTTCCACATCAATTTGTTGTTTATCCTGATTGAAGAGCCTGCCAATAACATCAGTTTGTCAGAAACAAGTGACTTAGTGTCACTCAAAGAATCACCATCCAAGGTGTTAGCAAAATCAGATTTAACACGAATTTTTAAAAGTTTGATTTAATGAAGTTCAGTGACAAGGTTCACCCTATTGCTCCATGGGTGAAACAAAGGAAAGTCGAGTTAGAATTGAGCTGGAATGATTGACACAGCAGTTGAGCCAGGTTGGCTTCTAACCAGATTGCATGAGATGGGAAAAGGATGTGTGAGATTCTTTTTAACCACAACTTCCTTTGCTCCTTGATATGAGTGAGAAAAGCCATGTCCATGTGTGACCCATGTTCCAGGCTCACATGATGGAAGCTCACTCAGTCCCTGTGTTCCTTTATGGGTTTCCTAAACGAGTTCTTGGCCCAGCTCAGGCCTTTTCCTCCTCTGGAGCCTGGACCAAGCTCTGCAGGTTGGGCTGAGGGGGCCAAGTACACCCTCATGTCTGTCATGGAGTTCTTGGAAGTGCTCAAGGGTATTTCTCAAACTGGGATCCCTGTGGGGAAACCTCCAGCAGGAAATTCTTCTCTGAGCCCTTCCCTGTCCAGCTCAGTCTCTGCAGACCCAGTTTCAGCAGAGCATCCTTCCTGCAGGGATGTAAATTCCCAGGTATTTACCCTCATCCTCCGGCTCTCCCCTCGGGTTCCTGTTGTGCTGCTGAGATTTAGAGCCCCTCTCTCCATCCCAGCAGCCTGTGCTGGCTGCAGCTCCTCCCTGGCTGCTTGCCCCCTCGGCTCCCGTGTGCAGCTCACGTCCCTGGTTTAAATCTCCCTTTAAGCACACACCTGTTTTCCATTGCTGTTGCGGCAGGATTTTAACTGTGTATGTATTACATGTCTTTAAAATTTATGCAACTCATTTTTTTATGTGCACAGCTCCGCGATAAGCTGTGAAAGGTGCGCTATAAAAATGTGTAATTGCACTGTATTTTTTTTTTTTCCACCCCAAACACATGGTAAAAACGTATTTTTTTTTTTTTTTTTAAGGGAAATATGTGCTGGGGGAAGGGAGGAAGAAGAGGCAGAGGCAGAGTGCAGGACTGTCCTGCTCTGCATTCAGCTGGGTGCTGCAGGAGGAGGGGGAGCTGGAGGGCTCTTGGATCTGTGGAGCTGCTCCAAGAGCTGACACTCAGACCTGCTGAGCCCCTTGTTTGTGCCCTGCTGCTGCCAGAAAACCACTCACCCACCTTCCCCGTGGAACAGGCACTCGGTGCAGGGGTTAATTGGGATGCAGAGCAGCAGCTCCACACGTCCCCCTGCCTGGAGGGTAGTGCTGGGCTGGAGGCTCTCCAGACACACTCCAACCTGCCACGGAGCAGTGGAGTGTCTGCTGGAGGAGTATTTGTTGCTGTGGGCTGCAGGGGCAATGGGAAGCTCCCTGTTCATCTCTCCTCACCAGTCTGTGAAGTATTCAGCCCCATCAGGAGGAGGCTGTGATGATGGAAAAGGCCATTCCGGGTGAGGGTGCTGCTGCACGACAGCATCAACAGTTGTTCTCCCAGGGAACAAGGGAAAACGGCCTCAAATTGTGCCCAGGGAGGTTCAGGTTGGATATTAGAGAATATTTCTTCCCTGAAAGAGTGGCCAGGCACTGGCACAGGCTTCCCAGGGCACAGGTGGAGTGACTATCCCTGGAGGTGTTCCAAAACAGGGTAGATGTGGCACTTCTATGGTATGATTTACTGGGCATGGTGGGATTTGGTCAAAGGTTAGACTTGATGATCTTGGAGGTCTTTTCCAACTTTAATGATTGCATGATTCTATGAAAGTGGCAGGATCAGCCTGGCTGATCTTCATTCCCCTGTGGGAAAGCAGGGGAGCTCAGGGGGTCCCCTCACAGGGTGGGCAGCACTCAGCACAGCAGGCAGGTCACATCCTTGTCCCTGCTCTGGGACTGAGGGACCAAAATCTCCGTAACAGAATTACAAATTCCTCAGGCGAAGTGCAGCTCCAAGCACAGCTGGGTGAACTGACACATCTTCCTTCCTTGTGCTCCCCAAACCGTGGTGCCCCAAGCACAGCATTCCCTGGGGATCCGTGTCAGATCCATGGACACCTTCCAGAACAGGATGGGAGGAGATCAATCATTAACGTCTCATTTTGCTGACTGCTCCCAGCAGGTGTTCCCAGCAATTTGCACTTCTCTGCCTGCTTTAACATATTGAATTACAAACCAAACAAAGCCAAACGTAACTTCTCTAAACAAACAAACATCAGCAGCCAAACAGCCCCTGAGGAAATGTCCCTGCTGTGCCCTGTCCCAGCCAGGGGCTGTGACATCCCTGCTGCTACTCCCTCCACACCACCAGGGCCTGGCTGGGCCAGTCTGGGCTCCCAGCTCAGGGGAGACTCAACAGCTTTCCAGGGAATAACAGCTTTTGGGAGGGAGACTGTCACTCACAGAAACTCCAGATAGGCCTGAAGATGGATGAGGAACCTGTTGATGCTTCAGGGATTCTGCTCTGCTCAGTGATGCCAGGGATGGTCCCACCTGGGAGCTGACTCACCCCTACACAGTCCCTGCCCATTGCCCTGTTTAGACAGGTAAAAGGTGAGAGTGACCAACAGGACCTGCTGAGCATCCACCACTGTGGTTATCACCTCCCAAGGCCAGCCCAGAGGGGCTGCTCTTGTCACCCTGCCCACCCCAGCCCCCAGAGCCAGGCTGCATCACTTCCCCAGTGTGCCTTGGGCATTCCCAGGGATCCAGGGGCAGCCACAGCTTCTCTGGGCACCCTGTGCCAGAGCCTGCCCACCCTCCCAGGGAACAATTCCTTCCCAATGTCCAAGCTATAACTATTCTTCCTTCTTTTAAACCCATTCCCCCTTGTCCTACCACTAGAGCTATCCTTTCTGTATGCACAACACCACAGACATCTCCCCTCCTTTTGCCCAAAATAACTCACAAATTACCAACCAGCAGCTTTTTTTCCTGCCCCACTGCCAGCCTCACATTTCACAGGAGCTGTACAGTGAGCAGAAAAACTCCTCTCTCCCTTCCTTGATGATGTGCATCCCTCGAGAGAGGTTGTAAAAACTTCTGAAGGGGCAAGGCCAGCCTGGAGACAGAGATGTTTTATTTTCTCTCTGCTCCAGTCCCTAGCAGGGACTTTGCCTGCTTCTCACTCGTGTTTCACTCTCTGCTGTAAAACCTCCACCAGCAAGATGCAGCTTGAGAGGGATGGTGCCTGCATGGTTTGTATCTACAATAAATGAGCTGTGTCTTTCCTATTTGTGGAATAAACACAACCCAACAAACAACTTACGGAAGCCAGAATTTCCCCCAAGTAATTGCAGCAATATGGTGAGCAATAACATGCATTAGTAAAAAAAACCCCAAACCTTGAAGCCATTAATCAATTTAGCTGCATGAAATTTTGGTCATTGAGCTCTTCACTGCTGGTAATAGAGTTGTGATTGCCTGCTACTGTCTGCATGTGCAGCAGATTGCTTCTTCAGGAGGAGATGTAATGGACATTTTAATATCTATTGTGTGGTACAGGCAAATAACTTGCACAGGTTGGAACTGTCCTGACAGCCGAGATCAACAACAGCAGGCAGTGCTTGCCCTGACCAAATATCTGCACTGCTGCTGTAACATCTCTGCCACGTTAATATTCCTCTCCTGATTTATCTCCGGAGCCAGGCTGCGCCCTGGGACATTGTGGTCACACACCAACAGGCAATTCCTGCTTGTTTCCACACTGGAAACTGAACCCTCTCATAAAATGCAAAGGAAAAAAAAATCCTCTGGGAGCTGCCACAGCCAACAGTGATGCAAGTCAGGGCTGGCTCTGAGTGGAAGGGAGCTGGGAAAGGTTCAGGCACTGGCATGCAGACCTGGCTTGGTGTCTCTGAGGTCCTGCACTCACAGGTGTGTCTCTGCCGTGGGTGCAGCCCCACCTTGGTGTCTGTCACATGGAACCTGAGTCAGAGCTTGTCTCTGTGACATCCTGCTGAGAGAGACCCCCAGGACACACCCCTTGAAGCAGAACCCCCCCCTCTTGTCCAGCTCTCATCAGCTGCTCTCCTGGAATGATCAGGAGGAGGCAGAGCCCTTGCTCAGCTCCTGAGATGTGCGTGGTGGAGCCAGCCCAGGGTGATGTCACATCCATCCCCTGGCAGTGGTGTGAGCACTGCCTGGCAAACCCATTCGGGTTTGTGTGCCTGGACACTAGACAAGGCTGAGGGAAATGGTCAGAGACATGCAGCAAAGTGCATGGCTGAGCATTTGATTACCAAACTGGAGTGACAGAGAGCCAAGGCACTCCAGCTCACCTCTGAGCATTCCCAGCTCGCCTTTGTTGTTAACTCCTGCCTTGGGATTGATCACAAAGCAGCAACCCCTGCTCAAACTGCCGCTGACCGAAGGACTCTGGGTTCAACCTGGGAGTTGTTTGCATCCTTTCTGTGCAAAAGGAGCACAGACCCTGATTAGTGACACAAGCAAAGGCACCCTCAGCAGGTTTGCAGGTGACAGCAGCTGAGTGGTGCAGTGACACACCTGGGGCCAGCCAGAGGGGCAATGGCCCATGGGAAGCTCATGTGGCTTAACAAGACCAGGTGCTGGTGTTTGTTAAGATCCAATTATTAAAATCCTATTAGGGAGATGCCTCTGCTCGAGTTAAGGTGCAAATGAGACCTCGTGCCAAAGCCAATAGTAGGGATTTATTTTTCAATAGTAGGTGTGAGGTAGAGGGAGAGAAAGAGTGACAGAAAAAGAAAAAAAAATATCCTCACTCTATAGATTCTGACAGTGTCCTTTTGGTCTTCTTCCAGTCTTCTCAGTGCTTGCAGTCTGTATCCATTGAGTGATGAGGGGAAAGAATCCCCCAAACACAACATCTCATGGGTTTATATTCACACNGTGATGTAGTGGTGTGGATCATGGAACACCTGGATGATGTAATGGTGTGGATCATGGAACACCTGGCTGAGGTAATGGTGTGGATCATGGAACACCTGGGTGATGGAATGGTGTGGGTCATGGAACACCTGGGTGATGTAGTGGTGTGGATCATGGAACACCTGGATGATGTAATGGTGTGGATCATGGAACACCTGGCTGAGGTAATGGTGTGGATCATGGAACACCTGGGTGATGGAATGGTGTGGGTCATGGAACACCTGGGTGATGTAGTGGTGTGGATCATGGAACACCTGGATGATGTAATGGTGTGGATCATGGAACACCTGGCTGAGGTAATGGTGTGGATCATGGAACACCTGGGTGATGGAATGGTGTGGGTCATGGAACACCTGGGTGATGGAATGGTGTGGGTATGGAACACCTGGGTGGTGTAATGGTGTGGATCATGGAACACCTGGGTGATGTAATGGTGTGGATCATGGAACACTTTGGTGATGTAATGGTGTGGGTCACTCTTCAGGGGTCTCTGAATCCTTCTAAGAAGTTGCAGCTGTCTCTTAGGTCAGTGTCATTGAATCCACCATGGCTCCTCAGAGATGAAAACCTTCATGCTGCCTTGTGAACACTCCTCGGAGGGAGGGGAGTGTTCACAGCTGAGTCGTTACCATTAGAAGGACTTATCCGACCTCGCAGGGTTTGCCTCTCATCAGCCTCTTCCCTCCCCTGGGAGCCCAGTTTGGGGACTCAGGTGTGGCTGCCCCTCTGCACCTGGGGGCTGCTCTGCATGGCCAGCAGAGCACCAGGAGCTGTTTGAGGCCTTGGCACTGACAGCCCTGGCTGG
The DNA here is from genome assembly GCA_013396875.1 of Vireo altiloquus. Taxonomy (NCBI): domain Eukaryota; kingdom Metazoa; phylum Chordata; class Aves; order Passeriformes; family Vireonidae; genus Vireo; species Vireo altiloquus. The sequence continues at coordinate 387,825 of VZRF01002343.1, forward strand.
GACAGCTCTGCTTACTGCAACTGGGGCAGTGCTGGAGTCATCAATCACAGCCCAGCCCAGCCCAGC
>VZRF01002343.1:392271-409018 GCA_013396875.1 Vireo altiloquus
CCTTCCCTTCCCTTCCCTTCCTCTCTTTTTCTTTTTTCCCTGACTGTACTTGTGCTTTGGACCCGCTGTGCTCAAGAGAAGTGCTGCTGTTGTTTTTTATGTCAATTAACAGCAGTTTGAACATCTCCTTGTGCCTGACCCTGACTGCAGCTGAGTGTTTTGTCCCACCAGTGCCTCACTCCATGCAGAGCTGCCCTCCTGCCTTTCCAACAGCTTCCTCACCATCCTGTGTGCAGGACATTGCCCTTGGCTCAGGGTTTGGGAAGCATCTTCAGGCTCAGCTAGGGGATTAAGCTGGATACATTTATTTGGGAATCTTTTTCTTCATTTTTTTTGCAGTGGATACAGGGGCTGGAGAGCTCTGGCTGCTCTCACAGGGGGAAGGGGAAGCTCTGGTGATGAGTGACAACCACAGGGTGATGGAGAATCATTCCTGCCTCCTCCCTCAGGGGCCATGGGATGAATCCATGCTCCAGGGACTCTGCCAGTCCCCTCAGGCTGGGGGCAGAGGAGGAAGATGACCACCCTCACCACAAGGCCAAACCTTCAGAGAGCTTTCCCTGACAGCCCCTGAAATTTGCCCTCTTGACTTTGTCCTCAGCATGGACAAGGGCAGCAGAGAGCCTGCCTGGCTTGAGCCTGTGTCTCCTAGGAACAAGCTAATTTTCCTCCATTTTTCCTGAGATAAGGCAGCGGTGTTGATTGCAATGAGGTGATGGTGGTCAGCATTAATCCTGTGGGAGGGTGTCACTGTCCAGGGCAAAAAAACCCACTGAGCCTGGAAAAAAAGGGTGCAGTCACTGCCTGAGAGGAGCTGGTCTGGGTGATGCTGCTAATGAGACAAGGTGTGGGCTGGGGGCACTGGCAGGATGTGGCTTTTGTGGACCCTGTCAAGTTCTAATTGTACGAGTTAATTACTGAGCGTGGCCTTGCGTAAGGTTAAAGCAGACAACAGATGATGAACAGTCGAGGAGTTTGTGCTGGGTCACAGCCGTGCAGATGTGTCTGTAAATGCACAGTAATTCCATGCTGTAAGTTATACAACACTGCACAGGCAATGAAATTTGAGTCACGAACGAAGAGATGTTTAAAAAAAAAAAATAGACTTAATTAATGGGGTAAATAGTAAAGGAAATAACTCTGGAGTTAACAGAAAGCAGCAGCCAAACCCTTCTGCCACCCTGGCATTTGGCCCAGGGGTCACACCTGGGTTTAGTCTCATTGGAGTTTCTGGGAACTGAAGCATTTCCTGGTCCCCACTCCTGCCTGAGTGGACATGCCAGCTCCAACTCCCTTCCCTCCCAGGACGTGAGAGCCATGGAACGTGATTTCAGATTTTTTTGTGTGAAGTTTCAGAATATGAGATTTAATTATTTTTTATATGATACTGGTACACAGAAGGCACTGACAATGGAAATGGCCATGGGCAGGGACTGGGAAGGTCCAGCCCAGGTAGTATAGACAGGCACCAGAAGACAGATGAGCCTTGTCACGCTGGGAGCTCTTGGTGACATCCCCTGAAGCACCTTGAAATAATACACCCAGAGAAGCAACCCCAGGGCAGGGAGCAGCAAAAGGAGGGAAGCTGAGCTCAGGAGAGGAAAATCAGTTTGCAGCCCGGCTCCAGTATAAATACAAAGGACACTTGTGCCCCACAGCAGGGTGTCACAGAACCATAAAATCCCAGAATGGTTTAGGGTGGGAGGGACCTTAGAGCCATCCAGTGCCACCCCTGCCATGGCAGGGACACCTCCCACTGTGCCAGGCTGCTCCCAGCCCCAATGTCCAACCTGGCCTCGGGCACTGCCAGGGATCCAGGGGCAGCCACAGCTGCTCTGGGCACCCTGTGCCAGGGCCTGCCCACCCTCCCAGGGAACAATTCCTGATCTAAACCCTTCTTTTTTTGCCAGGACCTTGAGGGTCCTCTGCTCGCCCTTCCCCTCGGACTTTCATATGAGCATCCCTGCTGCTCTCTCACATCCTCCCCTGTGCTCAGAGCCTGCCCCATGTCCCGAGGGAGCAGTAAAAAAAACTGTGGGACTCAGCCACTGCTGCCTCGGGAGCCTCACCCTGCTGCTCCCTCCTCTCAGCACAGCCCGGGCTGATTTGGCTCCAAACAGCCTCATGGCAGCCGTGAGCGCAGCTTTGGAGTAGCAGAGGAGACAAAGGGAGGCAGGGAAGGGCCTGGCTGATCCCTTGTTAGGGAGGCTCTTCCCAGCACACACAATGTCCTGCCAGGCAGGATCCGGAGCAGGCTTCAGGCTCCAGCCTGTCTTCAGAGCATCGCTGCTGGGTGCTCTGCTATCCCTCCACTATCCCTATTAATTGGCTTCTCCCAGCCCTCTCCAGCCCCTTTTCCTCCCAGTACTCGTCAGGGAACGGAAAGGCGAAGCTGACTGAAGCTGACAAGATTTCTTGAAATAAAAAAAAAAAAAGAGAGAAAGCTTGCATTGGCTCCATCAAAGCTTTTTATTAAAGCCACATGGGGAAAGAGCTGCCCTGTCAGACAGCTTTTGGTATTGAGAAAACATGAAAGAAACCAACAGCTATAATCAGCTCAAGAAATTTATTGCATTTTTGACCCTGATATGGTCGCGCACTGTTCGAGATTTCTTTGAAGGTGTTGCGGGTTTATTGATTGTGAAAAATGTCAATGTGTCACATGCCCAATTAACTCGACACTTCTTGCAATCAATACCCTAATTGCCTCTCTTTAGAGAGGCCATTAATTTAATTAACCCCCTCCCTCCCCCAACTTGTTTTCCCAGTTAAAGTATTTTAATAAACAGATGATCCAAGGCCTGTGTTCCTTTTGTGATGGGAGAGATGAAGGAGAACAGAGATTTCTTAGAGATTCAACGTCATTTCCAAGGGCCTCTGGAGCTGTGTTGCAGCTTAGTGGGAGCAAGAGAACAGCAGAGGCTGAAGGTGCCTTTTTCCCTTGCCTGCCTTATCCCATCCTCTTCTTGAGTGTCAGGAGACAAATCCTCTTAAGCAGAAAAAAACAGAGTGAGAGACCTGACCTCTGCAGGGCTGTGAATGGAGCTGAGACCAACAGCCTGTGAAGGTTCTATCAGGAGTGCCATGGTTGCTGTCACTTCTCTGGTTTATTTTTCAGCCAGTGCACTGAAGTTCCACAGAGCTGTTGGTGTGCTGAGGTTGTCAAGAGTTAACCTGGGCGGTCTTGATGTGGTTTTGTTTTTATCAGTACTTAACAAATGGCTCTGGCATGATTAGGCTCGGCTTAAAAACTGGCTAACTGCTAGATGTGGGGTGGAATCGTTGGCTCTCCATCAGCCTTTAGCACAGTCACTCCTAATTGGGTCCCACAGGTATCTCCCCAGGCTGCCGAGCTGCTCGGCATCTTTAGCAGTGATCTGGAAGAAAACAGAAAATCATTACTGATAAAGTTTGAAGATGACACTGAGAGACTCCCGGAGCAGTAAATAACGGCAGGAGTGGAGTAATCAGGTGGTCGTGTTTATATCACTTAGCAAATTGGAGGTGATAAAACAGCCCCTCGCTGAGCGCAGCTAAATGCCAGGCCGTAAATGTGGGGAACCAGAAATACTCCTTGTGCTCACAGGGTGGGGGAGAGGAGGTGGCAGGAGTGATGTCTCCGGAAAGATCACGAGTTTGTGGGGGAAAATCCATCAGGATTACGAGCTTCTCCTTTGCTGCCATGATTTAGGTGCAATATGCAGAAGTAGAGCAGCTTGAAGTTTAATTTCAAACAATGGTATAGAAAAGAAGTAGTGAAAAATAACCAGAAGGTAATTGTTGCTGAGAATTTATTTCCCTCCTTTACTCCCCCCACTTGACTAGCCAAGGCAATGGTTAGTTTTCCAAAATGTGAAACTTGGATAGTATTATTTGGGAGGATGGAGAGACTGGAAATCAAACCTCGACTGGGATCCGTTCCCATTCCCTTTATGGGCAGCTGTGTTTAAATCTAAGATCAAAGATAAGAAGTGGAAGGCAGCAGAGCCGTTTAAGCAGAGGCTGCTGTCCTTGGGGAGCAGAGGAATCCATGAATCCCTTGATCTCAGCCTGTGGAGGGGAAACCCTCAGAAAGGGGATTAAGAGGGAACAAACAACTCCCCACCCCTCCTGTCAGCCACGGAGCCCTGGAGAGAGAAGCTACAGGGAAGCAGCATCTCCTCTCTGCCCAACACACATTAATTACCTAATCATGTGAATCCGAGCCAGTAGGAGCTGCTGCATTTATGCTGATGCTGGAGACCCTCATCCAGCAGACCTGGGTTCACCCCTGTGCCACCTCTCAGGCTCTGGTGTGTCCTTGTCCCAGCTTGGGCTCTGACCCTCCAGGGCGATGTGAGCTCTGCCAGACCTGCTGGATGCACTTCCCCTCCCCATCAGAGCTTTCTGGGCTCTCTCAGTTTCCTGTAACTTGTGTTTCTCAGCCCTGTCCTTGGAGACCTGTGCTATCCATGGGCCAGGAACACTTGGGTGAGGCTGGTCCTGGCTTTTTGGATGCTTTGGCTTTGTCTGTCTCTCTCCTGCCAAAGTGCCCAGGGAGCCCAGGGATGCTCTGGATCGTTTCAGTCATTCGGCTTTGTGCTCCTGGCTTGCTCTGAACCATGGCAAAGGTGATCTGTTCAATCTATGCCCTGCTATAAACCACTCCCAGCCGGCACTGTGAGCCCAAACAGTGGCTCCCCATCACTGGGTGACTGTCCCTGTGATGGCAGGACAGTCTCATGGCACTGCTCAAACATGAGGTTGAGGGCTCTGACTGTTTATTTGCAGCCCCTTTTTGGGTGGGAGACACCAGCAAGGGCAGAGACAAGGGCGAGGCTGAGGGGCTGCAGCATCCCATGGCTCCAGGACATTTATGGATTTGCTCCTGGCCGAGGCAGAACTCATGAGGTGGTTCTCACAGGGGCTATGTGCAAAGGGAGGAGCAGGAGAGTGTTGGAGCATCATCCTGGCAAGGCATGGGATGTGTGGATGAAAACATGGGAGAAGCAGCTGAAGGAGTCTCCTGAAGCATGTGGTTGAGGATGACTTCATCAGCAGATGGAGGAAAGACAGGAGCAGAGCAGCTGAGAAGCAATTAATGCTTCATCATTCCCAAGGTTTCCCCTAAACTAACAGGCCATGAACAAATGTCACCTGGGGTAAACTTTTTATAAGCAACCTACTGCCTGTGGGAACTGTCCCCAAGCACCTCTAAAGGCTCCTACCTCTCTGTTCTGTCTCAAACAGATGCAATTATTTTGCTGGTCCTTTGAGTGGTCTCTTAGGACAGATTTCTTTGGGCTGGCAAAGGCAAAACTGTAAAGACTTTACTGCCAGTCCCTGCATCTCAGAGCTGCATCTGCTCATAAGAAACCCACAGCACATCTCGAGGAACCTGCTGCCGTCTGGGCTCTGCTCTCATACGTGCACTGAGCTCAAAGGCAGCTCCTGGGCTCTGGTGTGGCTCCTTCCTGACAGGGAGGGTGCACCCACAGTGTGCTGAGCCCAGCAGGGGAACAAAGCAGGAAAAGATGCTGGAAGGAAACCTTCAGTCATGCTCCAGCCAACCTCTGGGACCATCTGGGCTCTCCTGCAGCAGTGGTGAGTGTGCAGACCCCAAACCCAGGCAGGCTCCAGCTGTGCTTTCAGCTGTGCCTGAGGTGAGCCAGCTCATTCCAGCGTCACCAGAGATGGGATCCTTGTGCTGCTGGAGGGTCAGAGGGCCCAGGAGCCCTGGGGAATAGTGGCACTGCCACAAGGGAGGCAGTCAGAGGAGCCTGTCTGCACCCAGTCAGGAGGAGAAGGCTTGGCCACGGTGCAGGAACCTGATTGTGGTGTCCTGATGTCAAGGAGAGCTTCGTGAACACCCAGAGAATGCATGAGAGAAGCTGGGGCTGGGCAGGGCTGATGTGACCTCTCTGATCAAGAGAGAGTAAATGAGATGTAGAAATCTTTGCCTTGGTGCAGGTTTTGGGGTGGCACATCAGCAGGAGCGGGGGGAAATCCGTAACTGTTCTTCCCTGACGAGGAGCTTTGCTTCCCAGGCCTTTCCTTCCTGCCTTTCCTCAAGAGCTGGGTTTTCTCAGAAGACACCAGCTCTCTGATTTCTAAGGATTTAACATTCCTGAAGCTTTCTGCAGAGCTAGCAGGCATCACATGTTCCGAGCGAGGCTGCTCCCAGCAGTGACTCATCGTCCCTGCCCACCTGGGGCTGCTGGAAAATCTCACAGAAAGGTCTGGGGAGCCTTTCGGGAGCCAAAGTTAGCTCTGAGCGTGTGTGTGTGCGTGTGGAGCAGCAGCTCCTCTGGCCATATGGTGCCAGATCTGCTCAATGGACAGACCCACCACATCTCTCTGCCTCCTGAGGGCAGGGAAGGAGGGTGATTTCAGAGCTAACTGAGTGTGAAAAACGAGGTTCGCTCCTGGTAAGATTTTAAAAGGTTTAATAAGGGGTTTAATAAAAAGGACAACAGGAGACAGAAATAAAACAAAGAGTTAATAGGGCCTGCTGCTTGGCACGATGCCAGAGGCACACCTTAGCTAACAAACCTCTTCTGTTAAATGCCCGAGTCTCAGACATATTCATAGATTTCTGTGCATCATTCAACTATTCCGTTTTTGGTATCTCTTTGGGTTTCAAGTCTCCCCTATCCTGTCACTTTTCCTTCTTGCAGGTCTGTTTAAAGTTTGATAATCCATTGTAGTCCAGTTCTGCTGACCACATCCTTTTGGTCATCCTGTGTCCCACTTCTAATCGATAGATTCTTCCTTCCAGAGTCTGAGTTCTGTCGTTGTTATCTTCAACCAGATGGTCCAGGAATTTGGGGAACTTCCTTGCTTATCTTTGCAATCCTGAGTTAACTACATAAAAAAGCATTCTACATATCATGATATAATCCTAAGAAATCACACTACTTTTTAAACAAACTATATCCATGCCACTTTGTTTTCTTACATTACACACGTGGAATTCATTTTAATATTTGCTAAAAGCCAACAATACAATGTGCACTTATAACACTGAGGTTGTCAATCTACCTGAGGGGCCCTGCGGCTTCCTCCTAAAAAAACCCTCACAATGTTTTCTCTGTGCCAGCCGTGTTGTTTCTCCTCCTGATGGGGGAAGGGGTTTGGCCTGTCCATTGCAAGGTGTTCCTGTGGCAGGGAGGGCTCTGTGCTCTCACTGTGCTCCCTTGGAGCATCCAAACCACTCTGTCTGCCAAAAGTACCAGGTTAAAGAAATGAAATATGCTCCCGGTGTGTCAGTTTGGGCCTCCAGGAGGAGAAGTGTGGAGAGAGGACAGCAAAGGCTGTGGTCTCTCCCTCATCCCTTGGCATCGAGATGTGCCTATCACTGCCCATCCCTGGCCTCACCCCACTCCTACTCAAACACTTCAGGGTATTTCCCACCTTGCAGGTGTTGAGCAGGGCAAAGGGAAGGGGGTTCTGGTACGAAGAGAGGTTGTTAACATTTTGAACAGGCCGTGAGTGCCCACGGAGAAAAACAGGCTGTGAGAAACACTCCAGACTAACCTGCCCCGTGGAGATGGACACAGTTTGGGCCTACAGGAGAGGAGGCCATAGGAGGCCTGCCTTTCCTAGACGAGCTCTCAGTCTTGTTTCCAGAAAACAGCTCATTACCCTCGAGCAGGTCCTTGCCTCAAGTCAGTATCTCTTAGGCAGAACGCTTTAATTTAACATGTGTAGTGTTGGTGAATCCCCCCCAATCCTCAGTAAATTAGTTCCAAATCTCCCCGTTAAGACCTCCGTGCCCTAATGCTCAGTGCAGGGTGGCATCGCTTTGTATCTCCTCAGATCTGGGCTGGTTTGAAGAGCTCGGGGCTATCGGATTTCTGCTCCCTGAGCAGCAGCTGCAGATAATGATCGAGTCACTCTTGACCTTCTCCCTGATAAATGAAGCAGTGAGAGTCTGCCACCCGTTTTCCTGATTCCCTCCTGCGCCTTCGCAGGTTTATTGGTGTGATCCTGGCGTGGGACTCGCTATGCTGGCAGTGATAAACTCAGAGGCACAGACTCTGCCCTTTCCTCAATAATTTGGAGTAGTTACATGTCTCCTTGACTTGATGAACTGAAATCCCTCTGCACTTGCTGCTTGCCCCATCTTCTCTCTAACGTGTGGCTCCCAAAGATGGAACTCCTACACCCCCTGATATTCTCAATTGGAATTATTAATTCCTAGGTGGGTGCCTTCACATTGGGCCATTTTCGCAGGTTCATTACCAAACTTTAGGGATTGCTGTGTTTACCCAGCCCTTCTGCTCAGTGCGCTGGAGGTGTACTTTGGCAAGGATGGTGTCCAAGGCCAGCTTGGACAAGGCTTGGAGCAACCTGGTCTAGTGGAAGGTGTCGCTGCCCATGGCAGGGGGTGCAATGAGATCACAAAGGTCCTTTCCAAGCCAGACCATCCTATGATACTCTCTTTTCCGCATTATTGCTAAAGGGTTAAGTTGTATGGCCAAGAGCCAGTCTCATTTTCAGCCCTTAAGAAACAGCCCTGCCCTGTGATGCCTTTTGTGCACCTTGACATTTGAGGCCCCACTCAGGAGTCAGGGAGGAGATCAGTGTTTTTTTATCCATTCATTTCAGGAACATGGAGCAACCCTAGCTCCAAGGCATCTTCTGATAACACTATGGGACATGAAGGGATAACCTGAGCCCCTCCTGCTCTGACAGCATCTTCTGCTCCGTGCTGGCCTCTTGTCCCATATGTCTGCCAAGGGGGAGAAGCCATTTGGGAGCACAAGGCAATGGGAAGCGTTTGATCATCAGTCCTCGGTCTCTGTCTGCCCATGTGATTCTGCTTCCAAACAAACAAGTGGGAGAAAAATCTCATCATGAAATATTCAAATACCTTCCGGGCTGAGAGCGGGGAGGGCTCTCGCCCCAGTTCTCTGCTCCTCTCAGGAGCTCACCATCCAAAGCTTCTCCCTCATCAGGTGATGCCAAAGGGCACGGGTGCCATCCCTCCCTCTCTGAGTGACGAACGCGCCGAGCATGTCCTGATTTGGAGGATGCCAGTGGGAATCTGAGGGATTTGCCTTTGGCTCCAAGCCTGCAAGCCAATATTACAAGATTAAGGAATTGCAGTAGGAAAGATCCGAACCCCTCTGCTGCTTCCAAAGGCAGCCTTCCTTCTGCAGACAGCAGGGAATTCCTGCTCTGCCTCACCAGCCCTACCCCAGCTGTGTCAGGATGAATGTCAGTGTGGGCCACTCCTCTAGGCCAGGTTGGACAGAGCAGCTTGGTCTAGTGGAAAAGTGTCATGAAATCACGAGAATGAGATCAGCTCTGAGCTCCCTGCCAACCCAACCTGTTCTGGGATTCCGTGCCTCTTGGATTCTCTTGGCCCTGACCACAGCCCTGATCCGCAATCACACTGCTGGTGAGTTGTCACACCTCGTGGGCCAAGGTTCTGGCAGCCTGACACTCCCCTTACACCCAGCAGAGGTGCGAATAGCAGAGATGTTCAGAGGACAGGAGGACAAGAGCACTCCTTGCACCAAGGAGCTGCACAGACCTCTGTGCTTGGCCAGGCTGGGTGAGGGAAGAGTCCTGTCTGAGCACCCCTGAACCAGGAGAGCCTGGTTAGAGGGGACAGATCAGAACTGAGCAGTCCACAGAGGCTCACTCCAGGACTCCTCACTCCTGGAAGGAACCCTGCAAAAAGCAGGGCAGTCAGCTGAGCCTGCAATCCTCTCCCCTCAAACGTATTCCTTGGGAACATCTTCGTGCAGGTGATCTGCAGGATCTGCTCAGGATTCCCAAGATATTTATAGGGTACGATGCCAGGTATGCATGCAAGTGATGAGATCACAAGGATACATCTCCTCTCACGGGGATTGCCTTGACTTTTGATGGTTGGACTTGATGATTTTTGAGGTCTTTTCCAACCTTGATTTTTCTGTGATTCTATGATCTGATCTGAGGACACATCCTGGTTATCACCCAGCTGAGATGCTCCAGGCGAGATGCTGCTTCCTGAGGTACCTCTGACCTGCCTGGTGGCCGTGGCTCAGTATGGAGCTGTTTGGGTGTAATGCCTTGGATTTTTCCTTCATTTTGACTATCCTTGGGTCTGAATTACATGTTGTTCCCTGGATCTTGGTTTGAACCTAAGGACTTGTTTTCCTTCAGGAAATGCAGGCAGACAAGGTCTCTGGGTTCGGAGCTCCGATCCCTGAGCTCCAAAAATGCGTGAAAATTTGCCCAAAAGGGTTGCAGAGAGCACTACAGGAATCTGAGTGGATTTTCTTGGTCAGCCTGAACAGCGGCAGAACTTCCCCAGAAAATATCAAGGGATCAGCTGTTTTCCAGAAGCTCAGTTAGATCACAGTCACAGAATCACAGAATCACAATCAGCTGAGCTGATGATGAGAGGAAATCCATCCCTGGCCAGGGCTGACCACTCCTGCAGGTGGTGGAGGAGGAGGAGGAGATGGTGTTATATGAGCTCAGCCTTCAACTCAGGAAGGAGCTGAGAAGTTTGAAGCTTTTTGTGAGAGGAGGAGGGTTTCAGCAGGGTGTCAAGAGAACATGAGCTCATATCACTGCACTTATTTATATCCCCAAGCCGGCATCTGTTGCGCCCAAGCTTGCTGCAGTCCTCAGCATTAAACATTTCATTAGCCCACAGCCCCTCTGGCAGTGCTCACACCCGCACACAGGCTGTTTAGAAGCCAATCCATCCATTTAATTTCTCATTAAACTTTAGATGTAATGAATTTTTTAGTGGTCAAGTGAATAAAGCAGTTAAAATAAAAAATGGCTGGATAGCAAAGGTTTGGCCTTTGCTATTTTCAGCCTTTAATGATGCTGTGGTGAAGCCAAGAAGTGCCTGTGCTTCTTTGCTGGGTGAGCAGGTCCCTTCTGGGGGAGGTTCTTTGGAAATACCATCCTTCCAGCATGAGCTGGAGGCTTTGATCCGAGGAGGGGGAAGCCAGGGAATAGTCAGTTCCATCAACAAACATTTTGAGGAGGAAAATGTTTGGAATCTTTAAAGGGCCAGCTTTCCCTTTTTTTTTTTTTCAAGTGACTGCAGTTTTTTTAAGAAATTATGCTGAAAATAAATAGCCACCATCCACCTTCAGCAGAGCTGACAGATCTTCAGATGATCAACAGCTGCTGCCTTGAAGGAGCTGAAAAGAAATGCGTCTGTGAGAGGCAGGCAGGAGGGAGGTTTGGAGCTGTGGGGTGGGATGGGAGCCCATGGGGCTCTCATGGTGCCACTCTGGGGTGACATCCTTTGGGTCACAAGAGGATGTGTCACTGCTGGCTTTCACAGAGGCCGTGCTGTGCAGGACTGGCCTCTGCCATGACCACCCTTGGATTTTGGCAGGAGGGAGGTTTGGAGCTGTGGGATGGGATGGGAGCCCATGGGGCTCTCACGGTGCCACTCTGGGGTGACCCTGCATGTGGGTCACAAGAGGATGTGTCACTGCTGGCTTTCACAGAGGTTGTGCTGGGAAGGACTGGCCTCTGCCATGGCCACCCTTGGTTTTTGGCAGGAGTCTCTGTATCGAGCCCACTCTGGTGAGCTCTCCGAGCTGAGAAGTGGCTCTGTCCTTCTTAGATCAGTGCAGCAGAGGGGCAGCTTTGGGTATTGCTCAGGACCTCTGTGGCCATGAACCCTCCTGTGCTGCGTGGCCTGGTCCAGCCCTGATGCTCAGCCAAGACAGTGGCTTTGGGGTCCATGGCCAGGAGGAAACACACATTTGTGCAGGTTCTACCAGAGAGTGGCTCTGTGGGAGAGGGTATCTGAGTCTCTGATGATCAGTGGGGCAGTTCAGAGCTGCACTGCTCCCACTAAATGCAAGTCCTGCTCCGTGTCTCTCCTGCCACCCTGGGATTGCTGACCTGACTCATCCCTTCTTGCACTGCAGGTCACAATCTCCATCTGGCCTTGGGAGGGTGTGGTAAGATCAAGGATATCCCAAAGCAGCCAAAAGCAAAGGAGCAGCAGGAGGAAGAAGAGGCCTGGAGTTTTGGCCGGGAGAAGGTGGGAGCAGAGGAAGCAGATCAAGGTGTGCCAGGAACATGGGCTAGGAGTCCCTGCAGAGGACCCTGATGGACTGTTACAGCCTGGAAGGGCTGGGGAGAAAAATGAAGCGACAGCAAAGAGAGTGAAAACCATCCCTCCGTTGGAAAAGACACTTCATGCTGGGAGAAGCCAAGCAAACATTGAAGGGGGGAGAGGAGAAGGTGCTGCTGGAGAGGATGGGGAGATCAGAGCACATGTGGAGGCATGGAGGTGGAAATCTGCAGGAGGAGTCATGATGAAGGAGGAGTCACCCTGCAGAGGAGCATTGGGTGCTTGTGAGAGCAAATGAGGTGCAGGGAACACCTCTGAGTAACTCTCTTTTTGTTGTACTCCCTCAGCTGTTCTTTACACTTGCCTTTGATGAGTCCTTTTTTATGAATAAGAACAGGGCCTGAAGTTGTACTACCAAGGAAGAGGAAAAAAAAAAAGTGTGTTAACAAGTTTCCAGTTCCAGAGGAGAGGTTCACACCTCATCAGCTGGAACAGGAAGGATGTCCTGAGGAACCAGGTTTGCACCTCCAACCTTGGATGTGAGGTGACTCCCTTCTGGTTTGTGGGACTGGTTTCTTAGAAATCCTGGAGTTACTGTATTTATTATCATCTCCTCCATGGTTTCCCTTCAGGAGCCAGGCTAGGGAGCAGCTCTGGGCTCCCAGAAGGAGCAGTGGAACACGGATGGTGCCTCCAGAGCCAGATCCCAGCCCCTGGACTGTGGCCACTTCCAGCACTGCCACTGCTAACTTAGAGCTCTTCATTCCTGCGAGCCAGGAGTCTAATAAATAAATCACTAGAGGTGGGTGAGGAATGAATTATCCATTGGCTCTGAGAAGCTGTGGAGGTGGAGAGGAGGACACCACCTCACCCTCCCCGGCTTGGGCAGCCCAGTGCAGCCTCCCCCAGTGTCCCCAGCACTGGGATGCACACAGGGACTCCCCTGCATCAACCACTGAGCTCCAGCCCAGCACGTAGAAGAGAGAAAACATCAAAAGGACACTTTGACACATACTTAACATTTTATATATTTTGTATAAAATAGAAAAAAGGAGTGTTTTAAAATATTCATCTCCTGGGAAGGCAGCCGGGTGGATAAAAGGCTCCCAGTCTGCAGGGAAAGTTAGGGCTGATGTCTGTGTTCTTTGGCTGCTTTTGAAGGAGAGAGCAGGAGATTCCTGAGAATGTCCAGGGTGAATTGGAAGGTGCTGAGGGTGAGGGTAACAGGAAGGAGCCCCCAGACTCTCCCTGCCAAAGCCAGGCACATCTGGTATCTCAGAGGTGCCAGTGCCACCTCCCAGGATTCAGTCACGAGTCTTGTCGTGAGATTCCTGTCAGAGCACCACGGCCTGGAGTCCTGCTGAGAATTGTGGTTCTCAGGCTGGATTTCACAGAGGAACATTTAAAGCCTCTGGTCTGGAGAGGTTTGGATTTGCTCTCGCAGCACAACTCAAAGGTTTGGATGCTGGGGATAAACCACTGGTTTTTGGTTCTGTTAGTTTGTTTGCTTTATTTTTAGCATTCTGCTAAAATCCTGCTTAGTCAGGCCCAAAACTCAGGGCAGGGGGAAGGACCGAATGGTTGAGTTTTCGTACTTGGTCCAATGGTGCAGATACTCAGAGGCTGGAGGGACCTCACCACAGATCTCCAGAAAGAGAGCAGGTGCATGAGATACAGGGTATGGGATGTGGGATAGGAGATAGGGGACCAGCCCCCACACACCAGCCTGTATCTCTTCTTCCTCCATGGGCAGCAACACCTGGCACACAGCAGAGCAGCACAAAACCTATTCATAACTCCTAAATTCATCCTCTCATTCCACCCCTTAATATCCACCTCCGACCCCACAGGTGAGCCAGTTCCTCCTGGGTTATGTATCTATATCTATTTCTATATCTGTTTCTGTATCTCTCAGCTGTCTCTATCTGTATATCTGCAGAGCTTGCTGTGCTCCCCGTTCCAGAGCAGACCTGAGGGTTTTCCCTACACATTCTGCTTCCTTCTCTCAAAGGGCCAAACAGGGCCCTGGGCTGTGAGAGGTGTTGAGGTCTGAAGGTCTGGAGTGGCTTTTTCCTTTCCCTGTTCTCCCATTTAGTCCTAAATGTGTCCATGGATGGTAAAAACTTCCTCTTTGGGCAGAGTGATGCAGGGAGGGCAGTGGTTCCCATGTGCCCAGCTCTCCTCCCTCCTTTGCTGGCCAGGAACCCTAAACTCCCTTGGGGGCTTAAGTGACATCCCACTTTTGTCACTCCCTTGTCATGTGGGATGTCTGTCCATGGAGGGTCATGCTGGGGACAAGGACAGAGTCTGGGGCAGGTGCCAGGCACTGGGACAGCTAAACCAGCCCCCCTAGTTAGTCAGAAGGATAACATCTCATTTTTTACATCATTCCCATTTCCATTCTCTACCTTGTTTTCTGTGAAAAATGTGAATGGACTGATAGAAAACTTCCCACGGAGGTTTCTTGTTTTGACGAAAGATCAATTTTCCATTGAGCAGATATTTTAAGCCAATATTTCTGTCTGCTGTACGAGGGATCAGTCACACTGTGGGGAGGGAGGGGTGTGGCATGGCACAGTGACTGCCAGAGATGCTTGGGCTGGTCAAAACCTCTGCCCTGAGGTCCCTGGGCAGCACTGTGTGAGCTGGGACAGGTCACTCTTCTTTTTTTGTCCAGCCCTTTTCCTTAATGCTGGAGAAAGATGAGGTCAATGTGGTTGGTTCACCCCAGAGAGGTGCCCTGAACAGGGTAGATGCTCTGGGACACCTTGGTTGGACTTGGTGAGGTCTTTAGAGGTCTTTTCCAGGCTGAATGGTCCTGTGATTGTGTGGCTGAGGAATAACAGCACTGCTCAGGTTTCAGAGAGTGGTGTCAGCTCAGTTAAATTAGGTGCATCCCTCTCCATGGCACCACACCCACGGGGCAGCAGCAGCAGGGCTATGCCAACTCTTCTTGGAGCAGCAGGGTTTGCCTGCTTGGCTTGTTCCTCACGTGTCTTCCTCCTCTGGAGGAAGGATGAATGGTCAGATGGAGCCCACAGGAGAGAGGAAATCGCTCCTGTCCCAAGACCAGCTTGGACAGAGACATTTCTGACCTGCAAGGCAGGAGGCAGAGCATAAAGAAGCCCAAAAAGGGCCCAAGGATTAACAGGCAGACATCCAGAGACCCAGAATCTGAACTATCTATGGATAAAACTTCCAGGAAGGAAAGAATGAACACTTCTCAGGACTGTGCAGAGTCTGCTGCAGCTCAGAAAGCCTGAATTGACTGAAAGGGAGCCCAGAAAGCTGGACCCACTTGCAAGGGCTCTGTAGGCAGGAGAGAGCTGTTAATGAGCCTTTTCATGTCTGTTCTATCTGATCTAATTCTATTCTGTCACTTTGATTTTGCTTTCTGTGTAAAGTTAATGCAGGTTATAAATAATACCTGTCTCTAGAACTGACTGATCTTCTTTGGGGAGCTCATTTGGGGAAAAAGGCAAGGCAGAGACACCTCAAAGCTGTGTCTAAATTGGGGTCCCGTCACAACTGCACAGGCTGCATCACACACGGTCCGGTGCCGGTTTCCAGGCTGGGAAGAAGAAAGGGTTGAGAAGGGATTTACAAAGGCACAGGAAACCTGTGCAGGATGGGAGGTTAAAGGTCATTTTGCCTACTTTATCTTTCAGAGGAGCCTGGGGTGCAGCTTGGGCTGTTCTTTCAGGCCTTGTGTGGGAGAAGGTTTCTAACACCATGAAGATTTTCCAGTCTCTTGAACAAGGGCAGGATATTGCTGAGGAGAAACAGTCAAGTGAAATGGAAATGTGGAGGAGCTCTGAGAAGGAGACACTGGTGGCAGGTGGAAAAGCTCCAAAAGCCTTTAGAAACCTCCTTTGAGACAAAGCTGGTGCCCAGGTGAGTGGGTGCCCCTCTTAACTGTGTCATTCTCCATGAAACTGAACCGTGCAAAGGTGTGAGGAATCCGGAACCCATGAACCCAGCAGAGCCTGTGTGCCTGCCAGGTGCTGCTCCACCTCAACCTTCTTCATTACAGAACCTTGCCTCCACTTTTGATCTTTTCCTGCCCAGACTTGGCCCAATTTGGACGCTGGCAGTCACAGGCTGAGCCAAAGCTTGAGGCTCCACCCCAGCTCAGCACACAGAGCAGGTTTAGCCTGGGAGATCACACCCCATGGTCCCACTGAGCAACTCTGAGCAGCCTGAGGGTGAGGACAGCAAAGGAATAAAAGAGAGGGAATCCTTCTGTCCTGCGTTGTAAAGTAAGACGTGACCAAAAGCATATATTCTATCACCATCTTCATGCACTGTTGGGACCAGGTGGGGCAGGGCTCCCTGCCTCCTCCCTCTGGATTATCTCCTGTTAATGGAACCATCAGTGCCCTGCCCATGGCTCACAGATAACTCTGAGCTATCTCCTGTTCATGGAACCATCAATGCCTTATCTCAGAACTCACCATCCCATTGTGAGATGCTCCACCCAGAGGGAGGAACCAGGCAATTCATCCTGGATATAAACTGGGATTTTGAAAACCATAGGCAGCCTTCTCCCACTGGATATCCAGAGGATGAGTGCTACACATCTACCACTGAATCTTCCGAGGAAGACCAGACCTTTCTCCAGGATCACTGCTCCAATAGAACCACATCCATCACTTCAGGAGGAGCAGCCACCATCTAAACGGACTGCTACTGCTGCCCTGACTATCAGGGTGTCAG
>VZRF01002343.1:409072-451424 GCA_013396875.1 Vireo altiloquus
TATATATATATATATATATGTAAATATAAGTAAAGAACTGTTATTCCTGTTTCCTGTATTTTTTCCTGAAAGCCCCTTGATTTCAAAATTATAATAATTTGGAGGGAAGGGGGAGGAGGTTGCATCTTCCATTCCAAAGGGAGGCTCCTGCCTTCCTTAGCAGACACCTGTCTTTCAAACCAAGACAGCTTCTTTGCAAAATCTTGCTCTGTGTGCTTACTGCCTGGCTGAGTTTTTGGTTCTGCAGAGGAAAGCTGGAGAGCTTCTATCCACGTGTTCATGGGATCACAGAACCATGGAATGGTTTGGCTGGGAAGGGACCTTAAATCCCATCCAGTGCCACCCCTGCCATGGGCAGGGACACCTTCCACTGTCCCAGGCTGCTCCAAGCCCCAATGTCCAACCTGGCCTTGGGCACTGCCAGGGATCCAGGGGCAGCCACAGCTTCTCTGGGCACCCTGTGCCAGGGCCTGCCCACCCTCCCAGGGAACAATTCCTTCCCAATATCCCATCCATCCCTGCCCTCCTTCAGCTGTTGTCTCCTTTTCTGCTTCTATTGGCAGTTAAAGAGCACAAATCTTTCCTGTCCTCTGCTCCTCCCATTGGCCGTAAAAGTGTTTTGCTGATCAACCAGCTACTGCAAAGTCAGGGAAGGAGAGATCTAGACAGAGAAGGAGGGTGCCAGTCAGGGAAATGCCTCTCTGCACCTTTGGCTCGATCCAAACAGTGCTGGGGCTGGAAAGGAGGCACATGGGCACCATTCGTGGGAGCTGCACATGGACAGAGCTGTCTGAGTGGCTGATGTGGATGGGGTTAGTGCTAATTGAGAGTGTTAATCAGCTTGTGGGGGTGGTTCCCTCCAGCTGTCCCCTCCCCTTGGCCAAAGCAGGCTGCTGGGAGGGAGCCAGCTGGGCAGGCTGGGGTGGGCAGGAGCCCCCAGGGAGGGACCTTGTACAGAGACTGCAACCCAAACTCCAGGGTTTGTGCAGGGGGAGCAGCACGTGGGTGGGCTGTAAACGTTGGCAGAGGGTTGTGTGTCAAAACAGGGCCCTGGTCCCACTGAGGACAGGGCCAGGAGCATCCAGAGAAGTGGGAGATCCTGGGTGGGTGACCCTGGAGAATTCCATCTGAGTGAAGGAACAGTTTTCAGCCTGGAGGGCTCAGAGGCAAGGCACACCATGAGGGCCAGGGCTTGGAGTTTAACTTGACAAGACACACATTAAGTCCTTGATGTTTAATAACCTGCTAAATTAGCCTGTGGGTTTCCACAGAATGACAGAACAGTTATGGCTGGAAAAGCCCTCTAAGATCACCAAATCCAATGTCAACCCAGCACCACCGCAGTGTTCACCACTAAACCGTGTCCCCAAGTGCCACATCCACATGGCTTTTGAACAATTCCAGTGACTCCCCCACCGCCCTTGGGAGCCCATGACAATACTTGCCAACCGTTCCAGAGAATAAATCTTCTTTAATATTCACTCTAGACCTTCCCTGGTGCAACTTGAGGCCATTTCATCTGGTCCTGTCACTTGTCAGGGAGAAGGGATTGACACCCACCTCACTTTTGGGGTAACCAGCCCTACATGGGGTTAGCAGTCATTTGGACAAGACCATCCCCAGTGCTTGCTTGAGGTCTAAATCCACTGATGGAAAAATAAAACTAAAGCTGGGGATGTTGTTGCTGAAGAGCTAAAAATTCACCGAGAAGAAGAGCAGCTACACCCCAAAGGTGTCACCTGAGCTTCTCAGGTCTGAGTTAAACCTGGAGCTGTGTGTGTGGGGGGCTGGCAGTGAGATGGGCATTGGTGGAGTAGAACAGAGCAGAGTCAGGCAGGAGATCAAACCCCTGAGGTCCCTTGGCGAGGAGCAGTGGAACCCATGAGCGCTGGGCAGATTTAGGGTGTGTGATGGGGCGGAGGTGACATGGGGACAGCTCTGCCATGTCAGTGGGTCTCACGCTGTGAGCTGGCTCTGGGTTAGACCCACTTCACACCTGTGGACCCAGGTACCCCAAGAGGTTCTCCTGTGCCCTCCCAGAACTGCTGCCTTTCTGGAGGAGACGCAGTGAGCCACTGGAACCTCTCGGAAAATCCATGAACTGCCCCCAGCGCTCCGGCTCTGCTCTGAGCAGCTGCAGGAGCCCTGTGGCCTCTGCCTCCTTGCCCTGGCAATGGTCCCTGTGCCCTCACTCAGCCCTGCTGCTCTGCTCCTCCCTGCAGCTCCCCGGAATTACTCAGGGTTTATTTGCAGTTCCCCTGGCAGTCTTGGACAAGTGCTGTCTCTGCCGCCCTGGCACTCCTGAGCTCCCAAGGACCTGCTGGCTGAGGGCTTTGCTCCTTCTCTGCACTCACATCAAGCTGGGAAGCTTTAATTTGCTGCCCTGCAGTTCTTGCAGCCTCTCCCGTTCCCTGCTTGGCTGCCTTTCCATCCTCATGTCTGCTGGGTTGGATGAGTTTTGTTCCAAACTGTCCTCACCTTTATTTATGGGGCAATTTGCATTTTATTATTTTCCTGCACACACTTCAGAGCTTTCTCCTGCATTTATCTTTTCTCTCTGGGGTTCCTCGCTTCCTTCTGTTCAGCATCATCCACAGGGCTCTATCCTTGCAGCCCTGCTTCAGCTCATTTCCAAACACTTTGCTGTCTCCCTGCCCCTGTCTGAAGTCTAGACCACCTGGAGGCTCTCAGCAGGTGCCCTGATTTGCTGCCTCAGACCTTTTCACTCTTTAAATCCACAGCAGCTGCTCCTATTCTTAGCTCTGACCTGTGCCTTTTTATCCAGCCCTGCCACAAAAGTAGTTTGGGGTTGCATTTTCTTTTTTTTTTCTTTTCTCTTTGTTTTTATTTATTTATACTTTTTAAAAGTTATTTTCCCATGTGTGAAAGAAGAACAGCTGTTTCCACTGGATTCGCACTCTGACCATAAAGGGATCCTGGCTAGAAGGATGCCCAAACACTTCTTGCTTTTTGGATTTGAAGCCTTTGACAGATTCTCCTTTCTGTGTTTTCCTTAAATCTGTAAAGAAAAATGCTCTGCTCTGCTGCCTCCTGAGCATGTGGGGAGCGTGTCTTCCCCAGCTCCTGCCTGTCAGAATTCCTGTTTAATTCCCTGACCTTTCACTGAAGGGCAGCTCCCAGCTCCCCAGCTGGCTCCTCAGACTGACAGGGGAGAGAAGAGGATAAACTTCTGGGACCAGCAAACATTTGGGACCCCTTGGCAGCTCCTGGCTGGAGCTCCCTTGCCAGAGTGGTGGAATCCTAACTCAGAAAGGAGCTTTCGAAGCAAACTTTCCATCACTGAATTTCCCTCCCTTGGAGAGGACTATTGGACCGTGGAATTCCTCCTGGGCAGCAGTCAAGTGGCAGATTTGGGAGCACATGTCACCTGCTCCAGCCTAAGGACTGGGTTAGAGCTGGGTTCAGTTAAGCCCGAGTGACTCCTGTGGCTCTGGGTCTCTGTCTTAGAGTGACTTTTGTCTTAGAATTTATCCTTTGATAGTTTATCCTATATTGTCTGCCCATGCCCAGAAAAGTGAATTGTATGCTTTTCTATGTCTGTAAACAGAGCCTAAAAACAGAAAGAGAATCAACCCAGCCCAGACAACACTGTGTCCTTCACAGAGAAATAAAGAGAAAGCAGTTTTTTGTTTTTTTTTTTTCCTCAAATTAATTCCGGCTGGCTCTCAGCGCTGCTCTTTTTGGAGAGAGACGAGAAACGGAATTTTTTCTTCTTTTTTTTTTTCCTCCTCTTTGGAATTTTATTTCTTCCCCTTCTGGACTTAGAACCTCAGAAGATCAGGACTCCACTGAGAAGTGTTTCCCTGACCTGCAGAGGAGTTTCCCCAAACAAACACCTCTCCACTCCGGCAGCAGAGAGGACACACCCTTAAGAAAACTTTGTTTCAAGTTTTATTTTTCCCTCTCTCACAGATAGCGATTCATTTGTCTAGCATTAGTGTCCTTTTCCTGTGTGTTTTGTTATTTAGTTAAATAAATAGGTTTTTTTTTTCCTTTTCACTTTCCTCCGAAACATTTTCTTTCCCGAACCTGATGAGAAAAGAAACCTGCATTCCATAAGAAGATATTTCCTCCTCTACATTTGTCTCAAACAGAGACAGTCTCCATCACCTCCATTCCCTGCAGGGCAGGGAACAGCTCAGCCCCTTCCAAACCCCCTCCAAACCTGAAATCTGTAGTAATAATAATAATAACAATGGATTTAACAATGAGATAGAGGGATACTGGTGACTTCTCACTGAGAATGAAATGCCCCACGTCCAGACTCGTCCATATTCTGTGTTTCAAACAGAAAGATCACTTTTTTTTTTTGGCTGTAAATGCTTCTTATTGGAAAAAGAATGGCTTTTTTTCAGCACCTTTCCTCCACCCCTCCTGCCCCCTCAGTTTTCTCCTCTTTCCCTCTCAATTCCCAATTTTTTATAACATTTTTTAATTAAGTCTTTAAAGTTATGGGGTTTATTTCTTTTTCCTCCCTTTCCAGCCTGTTTCCTAATGACAGGACATTTCTTTGATTAGTCTTTTTTCCCAGACTGTCCAGCTCTGCCTATTTCTCTGCCTATTTGCTTGTCACTCCCTCCCGGTTTGACACCACTCCTCCAAAACCTCCACCCTTTTCACACTGTTTTACTGATTTCAAAGCATTTTGAGGCAGGACAGGATCTGTGAGTTCAATTCTTGATGAAAAGACTACAGTGTGTGCTCGATCATTGCTCCCTCCTTTGTCCTCTAGGCTGGGTTCCTGCAGGGATAGGTTTGGGAAGGGTTGTGGCTCTGGAGGGATTTGGAAATTCCGTCAGAAGAGAAATGTGATTGGAACATGAGGAAGATCCAGTGAGATGCAGCTAAGGAGGGATTAAAAGCCATCTATAAAAAGAGATTTTATAGATGTTTACTGGGCAACTTTTTGCTTCCTGCCCTTTTATTTGTGCTGAAAGGGGAAGCATTGGGACCGTATACTGGTAGGTTTTTTCTCCTCCATGAAAGGATGTGGAAATGAGTCCTGAGAAAAATGATGGGGAGAAAAGATTATTCCTTCTGTTCTAACTGGTCAGTGAAAGGCGTTTAATTAATCCAAAAATGTGCTATTTGTAAAATTGATACCATGCAGAGTATAAAACCCAACAGATCCAACACTTGTCCTGAATGTGTTCTCTGGGTTTGGAAGGGGAGAGCAGGAGCCTTCCTCAGCAGGGATGGGATGGGATGGGATGGGATGGGATGGGATGGGATTTGAGGNTGGGATGGGATGGGATCCATGGGATGGGGATGGGATGATGGGATGGGATGCGATGGGATGGGAAAGGGGAGCTTGGATCCACTCTGGAGCTGGGGAGAGGTGGAGCTGGGTCACCTCCCTCCTACCCCCCCTGCCCCCAGCTGGCTTCTGGTCCCGGTATTGGCTGAGCAAGGTCAGATGTGTCTGTGGCTGCCTTTTGTCACCGAGTCTGGATGACCTCAGTGGCCTGGCCCTGGTGGGACTGGGGCATCCTGGAAGCAAACAGGACACATGAAATGGGCAGATGAAGCACAGCCATGATGGACTTCTGTGCTTCTGGTTGGACTTGATGATCTTGGCGGTATTTTCCAATCTTAATAATTCCATTACTTTGTGAGATTGCATATCCTGAATGAAACCCTGAACCCCTGAAGCCACTGGAGGACCCTCAGCTCCTGGTCATTTCTCTTGGGCTCATCTGAAAACACCTCCTACCCCTCCAAATCAGAGAATCACGGAATGTCCTGAGCTGGAAGGGACCCACAGGGATCACCCAGCCCAGCTCCTGGCCCTGCACAGACACCCCAACAATCCCACCCTGGGCATCCCTGGCAGCAGTGCCCAAAGGCTCCTGGAGCTCTGGCAGCCTCGGGGCCGTGCCCATTCCCTGGGGAGCCTGGGCAGTGCCCAGCACCCTCTGGGGGAACAACCTTTCCCTGATCTCAGCCTGAGCCTGCCCTGGCCCAGCTCGATGGGTTCCCTGGGTGCTGTCTCATCTCCCAGGGAGCAGGGACACTGTGAGCTGCTCCATGGCCAGGCTGGACCTGGGTTATCAATCAGCCTTGGCCGCTCTGAGCAGGTCAGGGCAGAGCTGTCCCTGCCTTTCCCACAGAGAAGAACCAACAGCATTGAATTCTCTTCCTCAGCTGCAGGTTTTTGTGACACGTCCTGTCTCTGAGACCTCTCCCCAACGTGCCTGGAGCTCACTCAGGCAGAGGGGCTGGCAGACAAGCCCATGTGTTCACAGCAGTCTTTGTTCTTCATGAACCCAGGCTAAAAATGAGTTTTGCTCAGTGCGAGCAAGTTCACATTCTTTCTAAGGATTCTTTGATGATCAAATGTTTTCTTATTTTATGAAGTTTTATACTCCCTTCCCAAAATAACAAATTTCCTAATGGAATCAGCCAGGTTATTATTTCTGACAGCCTCCGCCAGAACTCAACAGTGTCAGTTCTCAGTCTGGCTTCTCAGATTTGACCAGACTTATCCTGGCAGGAGGAGCTCAGGATCCTTAGTGGCCAAATCTACCACAGAACCACACAATCTCTCAGGCTGAAGCCATATTTGGGTGCTCTAGTCCAAGCCTTGCTTGAGTAGGTTCACCTGAGCAAGTTGCCCAGGGCCATGTTGGGTTTTGGATATCTGCAAGCTGGAGAGTCCACAGCCTCTCTGGGCAACCCGTGCTTGACCTTCTCCACATTGATCAAAAAGTCTTTTAATCAACTTAATGGATTTTTGCTGGACTTTTTCCATTAAATCCATGCTTTTCTTGTTCAGGGGGGCACAGTACTGGGCCCAGAACTCCAAATGTGGCCTCTCCAGTGCCTAGCAGAGGGAAGGACAACCTCCCCTGAGCTGCTGACCATGCTCTGCCTGACACAGAGTCCTTGGAGACACTGTCCTTGGAGTCCTTGGAGCCCAAGGACACACTTTGGCCTCCAGCACTGCATCCCCAGCTCACAGGGAGCCTGAGATCCACCAGAGCCCCGCGGCCCTTCCCTGCAGAGCTCTCTGGGCCCCAGCCTGTGCTGCTGCCTGTGGTTATTCCTCTCCAGGGACAGGGGTTTGCATCCCCCTTGAGATTCCTTCATGAGATTCCTCTCTGCTCAGCTCTCCAGGCTGCTGAGGTCCTTTGAATGGCCCACAAGCATCCCCACCACCATCTGGGGTGTCTACTACTGCTCCCAGTTGGTGTCACCCCAGACTGGCAGATGGGACACCCTGTCCTGTCAGGGGGGAGGTGTTCTTCTCTGGACCCTGACTCCTGGCCCAGCTGTGTTCCTTATTTCAGTGTCCCATGTCCCGAAAAGATGAAATGAGGCTTCTTTCTGCTGTTTCAAAGCTTGTTTATTTTTCTTTCTTATCAAAGTTTCAGAGGCACAGACTGTGCTGTGACCTCCAGGAACATGAGGGCAGAATGGCAATGGCTACCCAAAGCAGGTAGCTTTTATATCTATTATCAACCAGTTNGCTTGGTTCACAGGCCAAGCCTTTTTTGTGGAGCTCTGAGGGTAAAACAAACACCCAGAGGAGCAGGAAAAGTTCCCAGGCTTTTCCTGACTCCAACATGTCCCAGGCCATTAATGAAGTTATTAACTCGGATTGACAACAGCAGTGACCAGGGTGCACCTTTAGTGATTCACCCCCAATGTGACCTTGTGCTGCTGATGGTGATTCTCTGGGCCCTGCTCCTGAGCTGATGGAACACTGGTAAAAATTTCATATTGGTTCTGGCTCAGTCTCTTCTCCCAGGGAACAAGCAAGAGGACGAGAGGAAATGGCCTCAAGTTGCACCAGTAGAGGTTTAGATTGGATATCAGGGAATTCTTTTTCACAGAAATAGTTGTAAAGCATTGGCACAGGCAGCCCAGGGCAGTGGTGGAGTCCCCATCCCTGGAAGTGTTCAAAAAATGTGTGGATGTGGCACTTGGGGACACAGGTTAGTGGTGGATGTAGTGGTGCTGGGTTGATGGTTGGACTTAATGAACTTAAAAGTTTTCCAACCTTAACGACGCCACAATTCTGTGATTTAAATGCTCATTTTTCATCCTGTTTCCTATTTCATCCACTTTCCGATCATATTTCAGGAATTCCAGTCCATTTTACCAGTCTATTTTACCTCTTTTATTTAAAAAAAATGGGAGAGGAATGTGAACAGTAACCAGTGAAGCCAGTGTGAGACAGTGAATCCAGGACGAGCTGCACTCCTGTTCCTCTGGGATCACTGCTGGAGAACAACCCTGGGCTCTGCTACTCAGCAGTTCCAACCAGGAGCTGTCAGAGCTGGCAGCTGTTTGACACTCTGGGCATTTCCTGGTGCCTGGATAAGAATTTATTGGAATTTGAGAGAGTGCAGGATGCGGCCTGGCATTAAACCTCCTCGATGAACGAGGTTAGCTGACAATTACTGCTCCGTAAGCAAGTCAATGAGAGATTCATTTCTGTCCAGAGAGACTAATTATAAAACGAAAGCCAAGAGGGAAAACAAATATTCAGGGTGGATAAAAAGGAAATTGTTTGGGGAAAAATAATCCAAAATGCCTCAACATATGGGTTTCCTAATGCTGGCTTGGCAACTCTGATATTTAATTTGTTAGAGAGCAAGAGGGACATCTCTCTTGTGGGTCTGACCTTCTTCTTGTTCTTTTTAAAAGATGTTTCAAATACTGAAAGTTAATATTTCTTGGAGAAACATGATGACTAATCAAAATCCAGAGGTTTTTAGCCACATAATGTGGGACATGGACGTGTATCAGTAGTTCTTTGGCTCTGTCTCTCATGTGCCTTTCCCTTCTGTGGAAAGGCTTCCTTGAAAAAAAGCTCTGCTTGAATTTCTCAAGGTCCTGCTTCCCCAGGCTTGGAGATTTTCACCTTTTGAGTTGGTTAGCACAATTTGCATGAAGCAAGAAGGCTTAAATTAAGCAAGAATGACTAACAGAATGCCATTTGGTTTCACCAGTTAATAGGTGGGGCCTCACAACATTTAACTGGATAGCCTTGTGCATTTAATATAAAGAGGAGCAGATATCTATCCTCACTGAGTGTTCCCAGCTGTTTCCTCTAACCTGTACCTCACAGATCAGTCCCCAGTGTGGGTGACATGAAACCCCAAGGATTTCTCCTCCCAGAGCTGTGGGTGCCTTCATGCACGAGTGTCTTGGGGTGATTTTATGATGACCCTCTATTCCCTAATAATTTTCTTTATGCCCAGAAATGACTGCTGTAGCTTCAGAATGGACCACAGATTGTTGCTTCATTGCCTTCACTAGATTATTTTTGGCTAGTTTAGGCAAGGAGCTTTTGTTTTTTTCCTTCCCCTGGCCTGAAAGCTTTTCACCAGCTAATCCTTTTGGTGGCTTTTTGTGTTTTTTTCCCTTGAACTGTTTTGGATTGGCTTTTTTTCTCTTTTTTTTCAGAGAGCTGGTGGTGAGGGGGCTGCCCTGAACCCAAGACCTCAGAGAAGCTGAACCAACACGAAAAAGAACAGTAAACTCCACCAACTTCACCTGCTGTGAGGAAGAGACCCACGCCAGAAATCCAACAGGTTCCCAGCTGCTGTGTGAACTCTTTCCTCCCCTTCCCCGAGACAAAGAGGGGCAGCTGCCATCTGTGCCTCATGGCCACGCGGTGAAGTGAGGTGTGGAGGGGTTAAGGTTTTGAAATTCCAATCCTTTTCTGTGCCTTGCAGGCACCCCCTTCTTTTTGTTTTGTTAATAAACAGCTCTTTTTTTTTTTCCACTTTCACCTGCTGGTATCCATTTCTCTCACTGGCAGAAGAAAAGGGAGTTATTGAAGCCCTTTCTCTTTGGGAGGAAATGCTCATTCCAGGGCGTTTTCTCCTGAAATTTGTCTGGAAACTGAGACAGCGAGGAAGCATTGTCCAAAAGCCAAGGTGAGGTGCAGGAGGAGCCTGTTCTGTTCCGAGTACTGCCAATGTTACCCGACCAGGCCCTGCTGAGAGCAGGAGCAGCCACTGTGCCCTTTTCCATCCATACAGCTGGGACAGATGTCTCTCCTGGGCAGGATGGCTTGGGTAGCTTTCCCTCGATGGGTGATCACCCACCTGAGCCAGTGCCAGCTGTTCTCCCCTCGGGCTGTGACTTTCCCACCCTCAGATCCATCTCAAGCATCACAATTCCAGTTTTTTCCTGTGTAATGCTTTATCAAAGCCCAAGGCCCCCTCCTGCTCTCACCTGCGTGTGGGAGATGAGCCACATGGATGTGGCTGGGCCCATGTGCTTTGTCTGAGAGGAGGAGCAGAGCCCATTTACTCTCCATTTTTTTTTGTGGGGGGTTTGGTTTTTGTTTTGTTTTGGTTTGCTCATAGGTGCACAGCCATCTGCCCCTCTACTACAGAGCTGTCTGCCATCTGTCCTCGCAAAATAAAATAACTGTTAACTCCAAATGCTCGTGAGCTGCGGAGTTAACAGCTGAGATGTTCCTGAGCCTGCAGAACAGGAGGCAGCACAGCCATCATTAGCTCCAGAGGCCTTCACTGAGGGGTTTGTGTCTGTCCCAGTGTGTTTGGGGCACATTCAAAGGGAATGTTTAAAGAATGGGAAAAGCAGAGCTGCAAATTTGGGCACAACCCCTGCCTGGGGACAGCTCTGGGAACACCCTGGCAATGTGTGTGCCTTCAGCCTGTGTGGGACAAGGGCTGACATGAGGCTGCTGGGCCCATTTTTAGAGTGTCTCACATGACTGCTCAGGGAAAACTCTGTATGGAAAGCAGCCCCTGAGGAGCTGCTCTGTGCAGGGACTTCTCATCTAAAAGTCTCAAAAAGCTGAACCAAAACACATTAATTAATCCAAGAATTTTTATGAGGGGTAAAACAAGATAAACTCTTAAGGCAGAGAGAATTGGGATTGTTCACCCTGGATAAGAGAAGGCTCCAAAGGGAGACCTCAGAGCCCCTTCCAGGGCCTAAAGGGGCTCCAGGAGAGCTGGAGAGGGACTGGGGACAAGGGATGGAGGGACAGGACACAGGGAATGGCTTCCCAGTGCCAGAGGGCAGGGATGGATGGGATATTGGGAAGGAATTGTTCCCTGGGAGGGTGGGCAGGCCCTGGCACAGGGTGCCCAGAGAAGCTGTGGCTGCCCCTGGATCCCTGGCAGTGCCCAAGGCCAGGCTGGACATTGGGGCTTGGAGCAGCCTGGGACAGTGGAAGGTGTCCCTGTGATCCCTGCTGCAGCTTCTCTCTGCCTCGCCATGGTCACTGGGCTACTCCTCCTGCCTTGACTTTCACCCCAATTAATAAATTAACTAAAATCTAATGGCATCAGACTGTTATTTCTGACACAAACCATCCTGTGATTCTGTGTTTCCATTTTCAGACATCTACTCCCTGCCATCACCAGCCATCCCTCAGGCCAGGAGTCTCCTGTGATCACTCACACAAGACTGGGATTTTTTCCAGTTTTTCTCCATTTCCTGTTTGTAGGTAAGGGGCAGCCAGCAGCAGGGCCTGTCCTGCTCCCCACACCCCCCTCAGGGGTGGGAAGGGCTCTGTGTGCACCACAGCATTTTCAGAAATGAAAAACTGGCCCCAAAGGTTCTTGGCTGCCTGCTGGGAGAATGGGTTTGGAATACAGGTGAGAGCTCTGTGGGCCTAAAACGCTCAGGGCAAACTCCTGCTTCAATTTCACTCCACTAGGGACTCCTTTTCACTTCCTTTCACTCCCAAGGTTTTTAATAGCTCTGGCCTTGATCTCTTCACCAGCACATGAATGACAGCTGCAAGAGAACTATAACATTTTAACTGACATTTGTGTTTAGAAACTCATCTATAATTAGAGACAAGTGAATCATCTGCATGAAATAATTAATTCAGGCCGTGCTGCCTTTCTTCCTCTCTGTGATTTTTCCAGGAACAGGTTGCTGCAGCCTTGAGCCCGCTCTCCATTCAGAGCTGGGGGTTTCCTCAGGCAGATTTCTCTCGCTCTGCTGCCTCAGCACCAGGCTGGGATTTCCCTGCGTGCTGGTCCCTGCCATGGGGATATGCTGCCATTCCCAGCCCTGGGCAGGGAGAAGGAGCCATGACACGGATGGGAATTCAATACCTGAGTGCAGGAGCTGTGGTTTGAAGAGGCTATGCTGAAGCAGAGTGTGGTGGGCTGGTGCTGAGAGAGCTGAGGGGTGGACCAGCCTCTCTGGGCTCCTTGGCTTCTGATCTGTTTGGAGCTGAGCCCCTCTGAAATCAGAATCCTGGTGACTCTTCTACCTCCTTCATTTCCGCAAACATGAGACGTGTGCAGCCCCACAGCTCTGCTCACCACCATCTCCTCAACTGCTGCCTGGAGAAAAGGAGGCTCAGGAGAGACCTTCTGGCTCTCTTCTGGACTCCCTGACAGGAGGGGGCTCTGCTCCCAGGGAACAGGGACAGGAGGAGAGGGAACAGCCTCAGGATGTGCCAGGGGAGGCTCAGGCTGGATATTGGGAACATTTCTTGCTTGCAGTGGTGGTCAGGAATTGGAAGGGGCTGCCCAGGGAGGTGGTAGAGTCCCCATGCCTGGAGCTGTCCAAGGAACAGCTGGATGTGGTACTTGGTGCTCTGGTTGAGTTGACAAGATGTTCAGTCCCAGGTTAGAATCCATCGCCTGAGAGGACTTTTCCAAGCTTTACTGAGTCTGTGATTTGTGCACTGTGACTTGGGCTCACCCCGGGGACCTTCACTTGGAATTGATGTCACTGCTGTGGGCCTTGCCTTGGCTGCAATGCCTGAGATGGACCATCCCAGTTCCTGAAACCCCTGCAGAACCTGGTGGTCCAAGCAGCTCAGGTGTGGACCCACATCTCAGCCTGCAGCACTGGTCAAATGTGGGGTGCACAGTCCCCAGGGAAAGATGGGAGCTGGTTCCTGAGCACCCCCATGGCCTGGGCCTGCACCCAGCATGGAGTGGGGGGACAGAGCCAGCCTCTTTTATGGTGAATTTCACAAAGAATTACTCTTTCTTATTTAGACTTCAGCACTTTATATGCACATTTCTCTGCTTCCTAACATTTAAGCTTTAAGTCCCTTTTTTGCTGTTTTGCAGCAAAGTTTATTTCTTCACAAGAGCCTGACACAACGCCCAGTGAAGCCAAATTTGCCCTTAGTAATTCTTATGTCTTTAACAATTTTAACATGGCCTCTTAACCAGGTCCTGTTGTTTTCATCTGGGACTATCAATAAGCAAGTGCTGACAACTCTTTCACTTTTTATTAACTTGCTATTAGTGGCCCAGACAAAGAACTTGCAGTTTGTGCAGAGCTGTGGAGCCTCCTCTAATCCAGTCTCTCTGCTCCACTTGCCTGGGCAATCAGCCACAGCCTGAGAGCTGGGAGGGGATGAACTTCATCTACCAAAGAGCTGAAATGACAGAAAAGGACAGAAGCTGCAAAGCAATTATTAATCGATGTGGTTTTGACTGAAGTTCTCTTGTGTTGATCATCATCTGCTGCAATGAGTGAGGCTCATAATGCTGAGCCCATGTACACAGCGAAGTTATTTACATGGCATCCCTGGAAATGGAGATCAGATGGCACAATCTGAGTCCAGCTGTGGCACTTGTACTGAGACATGCCACCACACTGCCACCACCCCAGAGGGATCCATCCCAGGGACTCAGGAGACACCACTCTGTGGGATGCACATGCGTCTATGTGGGTATAAAATTAAAAGCAGTAGCTGCCACTCTGAAATCCTGCTCTACCAGCCAATGAGGGTTTTGATAAGGTATTTTCTATTAAAATCTGCTGAAATGCTTTTCTAAATCCCTCTCCATCTTCTGTGTGAAGTTGCTGTAATTCATCCTATGGAGGTTTTTATACTGCACCATATGCTTTCCAACCAGAGCTGTTTTACACAGTTAACAAAACTGGGGGATAAAATTAGAGAAGGTCTTGCTACACTGTCCTGTCATGGTGTTTTGCCAGCTGACAGCCAAGCTTGGAATCAGCTGTGGGCGGGCTGGTGCACGCACCACCCAAATTCAGAGCAGGGTCTGTGAGGAGCAGCTCTGCTGGGCTGGCACCACCCCAAGCTGTGGCACTGCCTGAGCCAGACTCTGACCAGCAACAACTGGGGAAAACCCCTGCCTGGAGATGGGAACCATGATGGATATTGGCTGTGGGAGTGGGCAGGCCCTGGCACAGGGTGCCCAGAGAAGCTGTGGCTGCCCCTGGATCCCTGGCAGTGCTCAAGGCCAGGTTGGACATTGGGGCTTGGAGCAGCCTGGCACAGTGGAAGGTGTCCCTGCCCATGGCAGGGCTGGAACAAGATGAACTTTGAGGTCCTTCCCAACCCAAACCAGTCTGGGATTGCATGAATACATTGCCTGGCATAGCCATGGTCCAACCTGCTGATCTCCTTTTTAAAAGGACATTTGTCACTGCCCAGGTGCCTTTGGATTTTCTGTCCATCCCACCATCTACTGTATCCTTCAGGAGCAGTGTGGGACCAGCTCTTCCTCTTTCTCCTTCCTCCCTGCCCATCTTCCCAAATTCTTCTTAATCCCAGTTCAGAAGTTTCTTCTATGTAAATCTGCTTGGAAAGGGTCATCTCTGCACTGTCAACATCTTCTTTCTGTGAATCTCTTTGCGAGGTTTCTAAACCAATCAAATTATTTCCTGGATAATTTCTCAAATTCTGGTGAAGTACCTCCATTCCGTATGTTGCTGGTTCGTGGATAAGCAATTTTGAGGCTGCAAGAGCTGCATGTTGGCTCTCTGCAGTGATCTCTGATCTGCTGAGCCACTTGTTGCTCCTTTAGTGGGAGGGTTTTTATGTTGGCAGTGAAGGGCAAGGTTTCCTGGTTGGGATGAGCCCACTTTTTGTGTTGTGCTGCAAGTGGAGCAGTCTGGGGCCTTCAGAGTAAGTTTTAATTTGAATGAGTAAAGAAAGATGTGTTCGTGTCTTCTGAAAATGCCTCATTCTCTCAGAGCAGCTCACTCCAGGACAGCCCTGGCTGGGATTTTTTCCCCTTTGCAATTGGTTCAATTACCCAGTGAAACTGCAGAGTATAATTCTGTATTTTTGTATTGTGCAATCTTATGAAAATCCTCTGTAAATACAATCACATAAAATAAAAACAGATGTTAGATTGGGTATCTTCTTGCTTGTGTGTCTGTCTGTGGATCCATCCATCCATCCATGGATCCATCCATCCATCTATGGATCCATCATCCATCCATCCATCCCTTCATCTGTCCATCTCTTCATCCATCCATCCCTCCCTCCATCCATCCATCATCCATTCATGGATCCATCCATCCATCCCTTCATCCGTTCTTCCATCCATCATCCATCCATCCCTTCATCTGTCCATCTCTTCATCCATCCATCCCTCCCTCCATCCATCCATCATCCATTCATGGATCCATCCATCCATCCCTTCATCCGTTCTTCCATCCATCATCCATCCATCCCTTCATCTGTCCATCTCTTCATCCATCCATCCCTCCCTCCATCCATCCATCATCCATTCATGGATCCATCCATCCATCCCTTCATCCGTTCTTCCATCCATCATCCATCCATCCCTTCATCTGTCCATCTCTTCATCCATCCATCCCTCCCTCCATCCATCCATCATCCATTCATGGATCCATCCATCCATCCCTTCATCCGTTCTTCCATCCATCATCCATCCATCCCTTCATCTGTCCATCTCTTCATCCATCCATCCCTCCCTCCATCCATCCATCATCCATTCATGGATCCATCCATCCATCCCTTCATCCGTTCTTCCATCCATCATCCATCCATCCCTTCATCTGTCCATCTCTTCATCCATCCATCCATGGATCCATGGATCCATCCATCCTCCATCCATCAATCATCCATCCATCCATCCCATCATCTGTCCATCCCTCCATCCATCCATCCATCCATCCATCCATCCATCCATCCATCCATCATCCATCCATCCATCCATCCATCCATCCATCCGTCCATCCCTCCATCATCCATCCATCCATCCATCCATCCATCCATCCATCCATCCATCCATCCATCCATCCATCCCTCCACCTCTCTCCCACCTCTCTGGGCAGTCAAACCATTCCCAGGTAAATCTCTGCATTCCAGCAGAGGCTCCCTCATTCCCAACAGCCAAGCCCACAAAAAGCAGATTCTTGCCATGAAAGTCATTTGCTGCTGGGGGTGAATTACCAGCCCTTGCAAACATTGTGTTCCTGATGTAATTTATCCTCATTTAGCTGCTGTTATTGTCCTGTGCTGTCTCTGAACAAGGCAATCCTGGGAGCGTGGGCTCAGACACATTCGGGATGTTAGCAGGGCAGTGTCTGCACCACTGCTCCTCTACCTGGTGACACTTCAAAAAGAGTTGTTTCGTGCTCTCATGTTCTTAGTAAATAAGGATTTTAATGTTTGGGGTTTTTTTTTCAAAAAATTATATTTTAGCAAGTGTCCTGGGTTGTAATGTCAGATGTGCCCAAAAGTTTCTATTCTATCACCATCTTCATGAACTGTGGAAACCAGTTGGGGCAGTGCTCCCTGCCTCCTCCTTCCAGAAGGAAGGTGAGGTCTGAGGAGGTATGCTGAGGTCTGGGATGCCACGAGGGAGTTTTTGTGTGTTGTTTCAGGGGATGTGACTCCAGCGTGACACCAAACATCAGCACCACACAAGCACTGCCCCGTGGGCTTCCCAGCCGGGAACTGCGCCGGCTACGGGCTGTATCCACGATCCTGATACCCTCCCGCACAGACTGCAAGGGACCATCCCCAGTTTTCCCCTCCGAGTCCCTCTGATGATGAAGGCAGCTCCACAGGGAGCTGTTGGCACATTGGAAATTACTTTCCCAGGTGGATAAGTCCCCTAAGACTCTCTGTACTCCTTGCCTTCCTCACTCGGCAGTGCCTCACCGGACTGAAATGCACGCTCAACTCTTTCCCTGGGATCCTGCTGAGCTCCCTGGGGTTTTCCTTTGCTACGGCTCCTGCCTGGAAACACGCAGGTTTAAACTCCGCCTCAGCTGAACTCCTCCCTTTAAGCTGACCGCTTAAGCGCTGCTTAAATTACCGGCAGCAATTTGGAGCTCCCGTCCCTGGTTATTTCCATGTGTTTGTTCCCGGGTACTGCCTCCTGCTCCAGCTGCACAAGAGGTAACAATTCGGAAAGAAAAAAAAAAAAGAGAAAAAAGAAAAGAAAGAAAGAAAAAGAAAGAAAAAAAAGAAAAGAAAGAAAAAAAAAGAAGATATAATTGCTCCAGGTTTAACAGCCTGGGGTGGGGTCTGGTCCCGTCCCATCCCATCCCAGGCAGGGTCTGTTTTGGGGTTGGGGCTCTCAGGCAAGGGGATGCAGCGAGTCCTGCACTGTCACACTGCTTCTGCTGCTGATACTCCTCGTTTTGGCTGCCGCAGATGATCCACTGGCAGTGGGAATGGTGAGAAAGGAGAGTTATTCTGGAGGATGCGGCTGTAGGAGCTGAATGAACTGAGCAGCACCCAGGCACGGCTCAGCATCTGAATGTCCAGGGCAGGGAACAGAGCTGGGAAGGGGCTGGAGCCCCAGGAGAGACTGAGGGAGCGGGGAAAGGAGCTCAGCCGGGAGAAAAGGAGGCTCAGGGGGAACCTTGTGGCTCTGCACAACTCCCTGACAGGAGGGGGCAGCCGGGGGGGGTCAGGCTCTGCTCGCAGGGAACAGGGACAGGAGGAGAGGGAACAGCCTCAGGCTGGGCCAGGGGAGGGGCAGGGTGGATATTGGGAACATTTCTGCATGGAAAGGGTGGTCAGGCACTGGCACAGCATCCCAGGGCACTGCTGGAGTCCTTCCCTGGGTGCCCCTGGGCTGGCACGACAGAGATTGGCCAGTGAAGGAGAACAGCTCAGCTCTGCTCTTTGGTTTTATGGCTGCTGTGGTGGCCGCAGAGCTGTGGGCAGTGACCCCATGGACAAAGGGGTGTTCAGTGTCCAAGAGGATCTATGGGCTCTTTGGGAAGACTGCTCTGCATTCGTCCCCCAGGGCAGTGGATGTGGGGACCCAGCGTGCCTGCTGGACAGCAGGGCTGGGACAAACAATTGTCATCCCATCCCCACCAAAAGTGGAGAGCTTTCTGGATTGGTTCACTTCTGCAAGTGGCCAGAGCCTTCAGCACTTGTTTTGGGGAAAAGCAGCACAGTTATTGAATCAGAAACATCTGTCTGTGCGTGGCAGGGCAGTGGGGTCAGGACCCCAGGCACTGCTCCATCAGTGTGACAGACAGTGACAGGGCTGCACAGGGGTGATGGATCTGCCTTAGCTCCTAACCACTGAAGGACACTGGCCCCTTCTTCTCCCTAAGGCTTAGCCCAGCCATTTGAGCCAGACCAAAACCTTTGTCAGGAGAATAAACGGCAGTTTATAGCTTGGTTGTTTCCAGATGACCATGGCAGGGATGGTTTGGTGTGAGGGTGAACCCAAAGCAATAACACTGCATGGAATCCCAAGAGATCCTGAGCTGCAAGGGACCCACGAGTGGCACCAAGTCCAACTCCTACATCCACGAGGACTGAGGACATTCCCAGGAGCAGTGTGAGAACTCTCCCAAGTTGGCCTCATTACCATAGGCAGGACCTTGCAGGTGGGAAGAGGTCCCAGCCCATTCCATGTGTCCTTCCCTAGGAGCAGTTCAGCTGAGGAAGCTCCTGGGTGGCACTTCCCAGCTCCTGGGACACAGTGACCACACAGGCAGTGCAGCCAGCTCCACATCCTCATCCCAGCAACACCCAGATCCCAGCCTGGCCTCTCCCTGCCTGCCAGCAGCATTCCTGTCGCTTTGGCTCTGCCTCTTCCTCGTGAGCCTTCTCCAACAGCAAGGAATTTGGGAAGAAGCACTGGGATTACCCTGTGCTGGAGTTCCCTCCAGGAAAAAGAGCCTTTTCACTTGTCTTTTCCATTGCTGGGAACTCCAGGCTTGTTCTGGTTTGGATGGAGCAAACAAGGCTCATCCTCAGCTGTAGGTGCCATCTCCAGGGAAGCTTTCAAACCTTCAGGAACTCCTTATACCAAATATGTTACTACTTTTATCTGATGTTTTTCTGATCTGCTGCTAGCAAGGAATCCTACATGCATCGTTTCCTAGCTCTGTTTGCTCTAATATGCTCAAAAAAAGGAAGCAGAAGGCATTAAAGAAGTTCTGATACTTGACAAACCGGTCTGATTCTTTATTTATGTGAGGCTGAAGCTTTTGGCTGACATTTTTTCACAATACAATATGATAGAAAATATTCATTTGGATGCCATGTTCCATTTTTAAGTAGGAGATTCTAAAGAAAGGCCTTAATTTCAGCTCAGAAGTTTGCTGTAATCACACACCCCGACTGCAGAAATGGGAGCAGAGGCTGCAAAGGAGAGCAGAGCTTTTTTATAACCTTTCTCATTTCTCCTAGGGCGGAAAACTTGTGACAATCTTCCTTAGACTCATTCTCCTGCACGGCTTGAGTGATGGTCCCCCCTGAGCTCGGAGTTTGTGCCTTTATGAAAACAGCTCACAGTGATTAATTTTTGTTGTATTTCTCAGTGCTCCTTGGTTGGGGTTTCATTCATGAGCTGATGCTCAGTCCTGCAAATGGATTCATTATTCATACGGATGCTGGAAGTGCAGGGAAATAATTTTTACTCTCCAGTGTTACCAAAGAGTGTTTGTTGTGACGATTGACTGCTAATTAACCATTCCTTGCATGTGCTGGGCCAGGTGGGACAGCTTCTGTACCTTTATTGGGGTACTGAGACATTTTACCGTGAGAGCAACAATTAAAGGTGAATGAAAACCATCACGATTCCCTTCAGCATCCAAAAATAGTGATATGCACGCTGGGAAAGTATTGGGAAAACATAAAAAACCAGAGAAACCAGCAGAAAATAATCAACAGTTACCCAGTGCACATGTGTTGATGGGCGCTGGAGGGTTTCTGCAACATTCCTTGTTTTTTTCAGAGAAAGGAAAGGTTGGAAATCTACTTTTGGTATTCTGAGATAACTGCATGGATTCGGCAGCTGAGGCTTGACGAAAAAAACATGAGCTATCAGCAGAGCTGAGAGGGAAGTTGTGAGAGATACAGACAGCAGGCATTCCCAGGCAGGCAGGCAGCAAACACGCCAGCTGTGATATCCCTGGCACTTCCAAAAGCTGCCTCCTTTCCAGATACTGATGAGATGGAGAACAAAGAGCCTCTCTGAGCTCTCCAGGCTCAGGGTGGGTTTCACTGGCACTCGGTGGCTTCGCAGGAGACACTCCTTCCTGACAAAGTGAGGGAAGAGCTGCCCGTGTTCCACACAAAGCAAGTTTCATTTGGACAGAAATGAGCTCCGTGCCACAGATAATGGGGTATTATTGCACTCCCTGGATCTCCATTCATCCCCAGCCCATGTGACTCTGGCTACAGCCAAGTCAGTTTGAATTAATTTTTCAAGTGTGGCTTCGTGAGACAATGCATCAGATGTTTTAATAAAACTCAGACTGGCTGCTGCTATTGCAGGCCTTTCATGCACTAATTAGGGGCTTCTATTATTAAAAAAACCCACAGCAATCAACCCTTCCAATAATGTCTTTTTGCAATTCTGATACACCTTCCATCCTCCTGCGTGTTTATAGATTCCTGCATTTAATATTTAACATGCACTACTCTGGTTTGCCCAGGACTGGGGATGTGTCACAGCCAGCCCCGTGCCAGCCCCACTGGGCTCTGCTTTCTTTGAGGGGGCTCTCATATCTGCTTTGCCTCCCCCACTCTTGCCTTGCCTCTGTGAAGCAGAAGGAAATGTCAGCGGGGTTTGTTCATTCCTGAAATACACTCTGTGCCCTTCTGGCTCTGTCAGCTGCATCCCGTGATCTGCTGGGGCTCTGCTTTTGCCTTAGATACTGTTCATTAATTTATTTTTCTTCTCATTCTCAGTATTTTCCCATCCAGTTTCTGTGAGGGTTAAAGCATCCCAGGTATTTCCAGTCACTGGAGTGGCTCCACAATCCACCTGAGCTGTCCAAACCTCCTCACACGAGGCTCTTGGTGATCCCTGGCTGTCTCTGTTCCATCAGGCTTGGGCAGATGGAGGAGGCTTCATTTTTCCTGTGGACAAACCATGATCCCAAATGTTGGATGTTTTTTGCTCTTAAAAAGGGTATGCAGAAAAGTGGCAGTGCCCAGGGAACATTCCAGCTCCTCAGACAAGGATGTGAAAAGCTGCTGGACACACCTCAGGTGAGAGTGAGATGGAGCCAGTGTGAGTGTCCAAAGCAGCCTTGTGCTCCCCACAGCTCTGGAGCAACCTGGTTGGTGTGGGAAGTTCTGTGGGGCTCAGTTTCTCAGTTCCCAAATGTTAGGATGTCAGAGCTCACTCCCAGGGCGCTGCTGAGCAGCCAGAGTGGGGTTCAGGCTCAGGGACACTGCTGAACTGCCCTGGAGCTGCCCTTCTGGGCTGGGGCTGAATGCAGAGCTCTGCCTGGATGCACCAAACCCCTGGACCTGTTCCCATTGTGCTGGGAAAGGTTCATCACCTGGGCAGGGGCTGGATGGAGCTCTGTGATACTTAGATATTTCAGTGGGGAGGGAAGAGGCTGGGCTGGAGGAGGAGACAGAGGCAGAAATGGATGCTCTGGGTCTGGGCAGGTGCATTCTCTATTCTCTGATGGGCTTGATCCTCACCTGGTCCAGGACATGGACCTGACTTGGGAAAGCAGCAGTGGTGCTGTGAGCAGAGCAGCAGTGTGAGGAAGCCCCAGCCTGGGATTGACAACAGACAAGTCCTGTGTGACATTCGTGGTTTGTCCCCACCCCTGGACATGCTGAGGGCAGGGAGGGCTGTAACACAGAGGAACTGAGCCCCACAGAACTTCCCACACCAACCAGGTTGCTCCAGAGCTGTGGGGAGCACAAGGCTGCTTTGGACACTCACACTGGCTCCATCTCACTCTCACCTGAGGTGTGTCCAGCAGCTTTTCACATCCTTGTCTGAGGAGCTGGAATGTTCCCTGGGCACTGCCACTTTTCTGCATATCCTTCTTAAGAGCAAAAACTTTCCTGGAAATTCTTGCCAAGGATGGGTGTGTCTGTTCCAGCTTGGCTGCATTCTGTGGGCTTCTTACAGGAGCTTTGGACACAATTCTGGCCTGATCCCAGCACCCTCCAAGCTTTCAGGCACATCGGTCTGGTTGTGGATCACATAAACTTCCTATGAGCAGTGACCCACGGGATCACAAAATCAGGGAATCACAGACTGCTGTGAGTTGGAAGGGACCTTAAACCCCATCCAGTGCCCCCCCTGCCATGGGCAGGGACACCTCCCACTGTGCCAGGCTGCTCCAAGCCCCAATGTCCAGCCTGGCCTTGGGCACTGCCAGGGATCCAGGGGCAGCCACAGCTTCTCTGGGCACTCTGTGCCAGGGCCTGCCCACCCTCCCAGGGAACAATTCCTTCCCAATATCCCATCCATCCCTGCCCTCTGGCACTGGGAAGCCATTCCCTGTGTCCTGTCCCTCCATCCCTTGTCCCCAGTCCCTCTCCAGCTCTCCTGGAGCTGCCCTTCAGGAAGACAAACATGACAGAACCAGGACAACTGCAGTGACACGGTGACAAGAGGGGACACCTGTGCAGCTGAGAGATCTCCTGTGGCAGATGCTGTGAGAGCAGAGTCACAGCTGCTCCCACCACACAGAGCTGGGTTATTTGGGAAAGTTTCAGTGCGAGCAAATGAATGACTCAGCATCATTCCAGTGAGCAGCAGAACAGCTCCGTCTCTAATAGAAACAACTCAATAAATCAATTAACAAATGCAACCCTGAGTAGCTCACTTGCAGGTATTTAATATGAATTGCTCCATGGAACTGCTAAATCTTTAGAGAAGAGGCAATTAGCTCTACTGCAGCTCAGTAATTACTGACTGTAACACTCTCCACGATATTTCAGTGGAAGCTGGAGAGCAGAACTGCCAGAACTGGCAAGAACGAGGGCAGCAGAACCTGTAAAAGCAGCTCAGCCCCGAGAACAAAACCACTCAGCACTGCATGTGTGTTCATGTCCCCGGGACCTGCACTCTCTCCTTGGATGCATTTTCACCTGCAGGAATCAGGAACACATCCCCCAACACAGGATTTTGCCAACAAATGCAGCTTTCAAAAATTGCCAGACCAGATTTTCCTGCTAATTTTTTCTCCCATTGGGAAAATAAAATTAACTACCTAGTGCTGGTGGTGGCATCTACCACCCAGATGAGAGCTTTCCCTTGGGTCCATGTGGGGAGGCTTGTTCTGGCAGCTTGGTGGCCACGATTTGGGTGTGAGCAGAGGTGCCAGAGTGAACCTTTGCCCACAGTCCTGTGCCATGAGCCCTGGGATGAGCAGGGAGGTTGCACCAGATGTGACACTACGATGCTTCCAGCCAGACCCATCCTGGGATTCCCTGAGAGTGAAGAAGGTGCTTGAAGCTCAGCCCTTTGGTCATGGAGAAGCTGTCTGAGCTGGCCAGTGGGAATGCAGGGGATCTTCTTGTGCTGGAAAACTGCACAGGATTTTACCTTTTCAGCCCATCTGGGAATGGACAGCCAAAACTGGGGTTGCTGTGGGAAGGATGCTGCATCCACCTGCAGCCCAAGCACACCATCTCCCCTGGATGGAAGATTTCAGCTACTTTCCTTTATCCTCAGGCAGCTGTTGTGCTCCTGGCCCTGGTCTGGAGGTCACAGGCTGCCCATGGATGGTGGTTTGTGGCTCTCCCTCAAAGAGTTACCCAGGCCTTATGCCCACACAGGGTAAATGGCCCAGTTGAAGCACAGGTTGTGTTCCAATGTTTTGTTTGTGGTTGTCCATCTTCTGGAATTTTTTGAAGTTGCCCTATCGGTTTCTCCTTGCTCCTGTCTCTTCAGGAGCACCCTGGGGAGTGGAGCCTTCTCCTTCCAGTCCAGGTGAGTGCATCCAGCACTGCATTTGCTCAGGGAAGCCATGATGCTGCAGGAGAACAAGTCCTGGAAAACCAGCTTGGCTCAGCCTGGGCTGTTGCCAGGTGCATCCAGGGTGCTCCACGAGATCCTTTGCCTTGGAATCAGTGTCATCTTCTGAGAGCAGCGTCTTTGGCAGGTCTGTGAACCAGCCTGAAGCTGAGCAGGCTGCCAGGAGGTGCTTGGTAAGGAGCATTTTCCTGAGGGCAAATGGGTCCTGCTGCTGCTGCTGCTGCTGCTGCTGCAAACACCCCTGGGGAGTGTTCCCTGTGCCAGGTGTCTCTGTCAGCTTGGCCCTGCCTCCATCCAGCCTCCTTGGACAGCATTCCCAATGCTGCTGGAGAAAGGGGATGGCCCCAGGGAGGGTAAAGCAGCAGAGCCCTGTTTGCACCACATCCTGCACATGCCAGAGCTGTTCCCGGGGCTGAGGAGAGCTCGGCTCGGGCTTGACCTTGCTGTTCCAGCCCTGGCTCATTGGTATGCAGAGAGCTGAGCTCAGAAATGAGTGGCTTAAATGCAGCACCACACCAGGAATACATTAGGCAGAGCCATGGAACAATGTCCCCATAACTGGGCACCACAGAGTGCACAGACCTCACCCCTGCCTGCTGCACTGACTCCCAAAAACCTGCCTCAACTGCAGAGAGAGCTTGCTGAACAGAATCCCTGAATTGCAGAGGGTGGGAAACCTCTGTGATGGGCACAGAGGGCATCAGATTTACCCTGGGTACCCCTAAGGTACCAGGATTCTGTCCAGTGTTGGTGCCAGCACGCTGGCAAGGCATGGCCTGCAGTGTGAGAGCTCTCCACACTCCACACACAACAAGCTCTGGTCGGTGTTGTGTGTCCATGAGCTAGGCTGGGCAGTCCTTCGTGCACAATTCCTTCCCCTCAAGGAGCCCTGGGCTGTCAGAGCTGTGCTCTGGGCACACCTCCAGTGCTGTCCCTTGTCCTGGGAGTGGAAAGGACTCCTTCTGGCCTTTGGACATGGGAACAGGAGAGTGACTGCCAGGATCCAGGTCCAGACCCTGTTTATCCAGGTGGGGTTTGCTGAATTCCATGGAGGAGAGCCCAGCAGTCCCAGGGGAGTGCAGCCTGCACAGAGGGAGCAGGAGCTGGCTGTGCTGGGTGAAGGTGCCAGGGAGAGAGAGGAGGGAGCTGTGGGGTGCACATGTCAGGGTTTGTGCATCCTCCAGGACATGGAGGGACCCAGCAGGGATCACCTGGCTTGTGGTGATGTGGAGTTCCAGGTCACAGGGACAGTGACAGTTTCAGAATGGAACCGTGGCAGGAGTGCTCAGGGTGTGCAGCCAAGCTCCTGCAGGAGGAAATTGCAGGGTGCAGGGGCAGAGCTGTGTGTGAGGGAGGGTCTCAGGGGCAGAGGCAGGGCAGGAGCCATGGGGTGAGGTTGAAGAGCAAGGGGGAAGGACCCCCTGTGCTGTGCTGTGGCCAAGGGAGGCAGGGGCTGCAGGGACAGGGCAGGGTGTGTGCTGTGCCTCAGCCAGGGTGCATG
Organism: Vireo altiloquus; assembly: GCA_013396875.1. Lineage (NCBI taxonomy): Eukaryota > Metazoa > Chordata > Aves > Passeriformes > Vireonidae > Vireo > Vireo altiloquus. The sequence continues at coordinate 434,516 of VZRF01002343.1, forward strand.
AGGGGCACAAGACCTGCTTTGCACACCTGGTTTGCTCTGGTTGTATTTATTAAGGAAGTAGACAGTAATTTTTTCCTTTTTCATTCCCCCCAGCTGCACTCTGAGCAGCTTCCCCCAGCTCAGCCACCTGTGACAGCCTTACACACCAAAGGTGCTCCTCAGAGGACCTGGGAAGTGCTGCAGGAGTATGAACTGTGTGTCCTGTGGATCCCTGTGGGTCCTGTGGGTCCTGTGGGTCCCAGGGCTGTGGATGCAAAGTGCGGTTTCTACCACGGGGAGCTGGGCTGCAGGGCCACGGTCCTGGGGGTGACTCCTGTAGGGATGGGGTGATCCATCTGAAATTGTTCACCCTTGGAGGTGCCCTAGCAGGAAGATGCAAAGTTGAGTTGACCGAGGTCCTTAAGAAGAAATGTGCCAGTTTTCCCTCCCACAGCAGCTCGGCCAGTCCAGATCTGCCTCACCCGTCCCAAACTCTGCTCATGCAGCTGAGGAAGAGCCTCACGAGGGCCATTGCCCCGTGCACATGGGTGACAGACAGCAGAGGCATTGTGGGCCTGGCCCACCTCTGCTTATTCTCGTTCCTGATCAGCCAATCTGTCTTCTCCCGGCTGAGGAGCAGCTGAGGGCACTGGGTTTGCTCAGCTGGAGTGAAGTAACCTGAGCTCAGACCTCACCAGGGGCTGCAGCTCCTCCTGAGGGCAGCTCCGATCTCTGCTCCCTGGGACAGGGACAGCACCCAGGGAAGGGCTGGAGCTGGGCCAGGGCAGGCTCAGGCTGAGCTCAGGGAAAGGTTCTTCCCCCAGAGGGTGCTGGGCACTGCCCAGGCTCCCCAGGGAATGGGCACGGCCCCGAGGCTGCCAGAGCTCCAGGAGCCTTTGGGCACTGCTGCCAGGGATGCCCAGGGTGGGATTGTTGGGGTGTCTGTGCAGGGCCAGGAGCTGGGCTGGGTGATCCCTGTGGATGCCTCCAGCTGAGGATGTTTCACAACTCTGGGTCTCACCAAGGCTATGCTGAGCAGTTTTGTGTTCCCGGCTCCGGGGAAGGGGATTTGTGTCATTGAATAGCCTGAGAAGCCAACACCGACTTCAGCATGGGGGTCTGTAATGACACAGCAATGAGCTGTCTCAGGCCACCCCGGGCAGGTGACACACGCCTGCTCCCATCCCGTGTCCTGCGGGAGCATCGCCCGGCAAGGAACCCCAAAACAGCGCCGAGGGGAACATCGGGGGGCTTTGGGGCTTTGAAGATGCTCATTGCAGCCGGGTCTGACCCCCTTGGCAGGGCTCTCCTGCCTGTCCCTGCGCCGGCAGGACGCTGGAGCCGTCCCCGCAGCCCTGGCTGGAGCGGGGAGCGATAAAATCCAAGCGCAGCGCAGGCAGGATCTGCTCCACGAGGTGCCGGCTCCGTTTCGCAGGACGAACATTGCCGCGGCAACGCGGCTCAGTTGCTGGAAGAGGCCAGAAGATGTAGCTCTCTGGCACCTTTTGTGACTCCAGATGTCTCTGAAGCCCTCCCTCCCACTGCTGCGGCGCTCCCTGATCAGAGTCGGGCAGCGCGGGCTACAGAGACAAAAATAGGCTGGGATCGTGAACCTAGCAAAAGTTTCCAGGCGAGTTTTACTCCAGTTTGAGAGGAGATCTGAGGCTGAGCACTGAGAGGTTTCTTTTCCTATCAGAGGGGATTTAAACTGATCGCATCAAGCCCTCCCATTAGCCACCGATGTGATTAATGTCTCCTGTATTGTTACAAAGTGATTCCACATTGTAGATCTTTCTGAATGCCTCCTGAATTTATTATTTCCTTGTCCCAGTTGCTATTGGTGACGGCCTTGGTAAAATCCCTAGCAACATATAGAATGCAACATACATGGAAATTAGTTGAATACTTATCAGTATTATAGTCATAAAAGGACCTATTTATTAAATATATGGCTTAAGTGACACCTTAACAGCCAGAGGTACTAAATGACATGGGTAACATTCATTTGTATGTTGGTACATTGGTATGATAGTGCTCCAGCTACAGTGAACTTTATTACCAACATCAAATTAAGATATATTGTGGGTAACATCATTAGGGCTGCTTGGACTGAACTGAATTTAAATAATGTCTTTAAGATGCAGATTTTTTCCACGGCTTCAAAACGCTCCCCAGTTAATCCCCTGTGGCCCAGAAGTGCCAGCAATGAGCAGGAGCTTCCACTCAGAGGAGTGCCCTGATTTAATGATGTCCTTCTGCTGAGATGAGCTACGGGTCCTGAGCAAGACCTGGAAGATGTCACCGCACTGAATAAAAATTCCCGGGGTGCAAGATCAGTGTTTTTGCAGAGATGAATGGAGATCTCACCGCTTAACTCATCACAGGGAAGGAGCCAAGATCACAGGGAGAAGAACATTTCTGATTTGGCTCTTTAATGCCAGGGAGAAAACATTGGGACTGGAATTAGGGAAGACACTTGTAGAAGGCAGTGGAGAGAGCTGCTGAAAGCCAGGAAGGCTTTTTAGCACTCAAGCAGCAATCAGGTGGTTTTTCTACAAGAACCACTGTAACTGAGCCAGGAGTTATGGAGTGTGAGGCAGGAGTCAAAGGGTGATGTTTTTCAACTGAACTTATGGGCTTAATCTTAAAATTTTAAAATTTTACATAGCTCACAACAGTCACTAGCTCATGACACATGTGTTGCAGCCCTGTGAGATGTGTCTGCACCCTGATCTCCTCTGGCCCCACGGAGAAAGAAATCAGCCTCTTCTCACAGGGCCTGGCAGGGGAAAGAATGGGAATGTCTCCGTGTAAACCTGGCATCCCAACACCCCTGAAGCTGCTCCAAAATCCTCTTGATCTCTGCACACTTGCAGGGACAGTGACTCCACCACTGCCCTGCAGCCTGTGCCAGTGCCTGACTACCCTTTCTGCGAAGAAAATTTCCCTCACAGCCAACCTGAGCCTCCCCTGGCACAACCTGAGGCTGTTCCCTGGGAGGAGAGAGTGACCCAAACCTCCTGAAGGGTTGAGAGCAGTGAGGCTGCAGAAAGCAGTAAAGGGTTGGGCTCTGTGTTTCTGCTGGCACTGTGCAATGGCACAGACATGGGACAAGGGCAGCAACCACATGGTCTGCATCCCAAACCTTAGAAACCCCTGGTAAAGCTGAATTATCATCTCCTCAAACATTAAAATCTTCTTCCAATGGCTTTTCACAGCTGGTTTTGGCCTGGCCTCCCAAAACCTGGCAGATAGAGACGTGGAGCTCGAGGAGGGGCTCAAGCCCTGACCCAGAAACACCCCAAAATCAGAGACCCAAAATTCAACAAATTAAATCAAACAGAGACCAGGTATTCAAGAATTTTAGTTTCTCTCCTGGAAAAGCTGCCTTTGACCTGGGTTTATTCACAACCCTTCTCCATTCACAGCCTGGGCTGTGACTTGGTTGTGTCTATAAAGGTTCAATGCTTTTAGGTCACAGAAATGGCCCCGCTCATCCTGACCCTGTCCAGAAGACAGGAGCAGGATCAGAGTCTTCCTCTGCTCAACAGCTTTTGAAAGAAGCTGAAAGAAAGGTCAGTTTGAAGCCACACATGTTGCATGTGGTTAACATTACTTGGAATTTTGTGTACCCAAAACCTGGGTTGTCAACCCACAGAGCCTTACCACAGCCCACCTGCCTTTGCCTTCAGCTGCAGCAGGAGCCTCGAGGCCTCCCAACTTCCAGATGGGCTGGAAGCGAGGTCAGATGGGCTGGTAAGAGACTCTTCAGCTTCGGGAAGGGATCCACAGCAGGTCCCAGCTCTACATCTGGCTTCTCACAAGTATTCCCAAAGAATGGGAAGGATTTGAGCGAGGGCTGGCAACTCCTCTTGCCTGTGTCCTGCAGCAGTACTGGACACAGTGCTGTGGGTGCCACGGTATGGGATTGCCCATTGTTTATTCAGGACTGCAGATTCCCTGGAGCAGAGCTCTTTGGGCACTGCTGTTCTGAGAGGTTCTTCAGCTAGAACAAGTTCACCCTGCTGCCCTTTGATGTGGGAGAGCTGCCAGCGAGATTGTGTTACCCACAGGAGCAAGGAATTCACAAGGAGAAAAAGCCAAATAGTTGTAATCCTTCTAAAAGCAGGCTTTGCACTCCGGGGCTGGTTTCAGGGTTTTCGAGGCCCAGCCTCTCTTTCAAAGCAGTGATTTTGCATTCCACAGCTGGGGTTTCTGATAACATCTCTCAAGATTGTTGTTGAACTCCTGCTCCCCATCATATTCCGCTGCCACAAGGGCAGGGACCTGAGGATCACGGAATCATTAATGTTGGAAAAGGCCTCAACAAACCATCGAGTCGAACTGTCAGACCTTCCAGCTCTGCACCTTGGTGCGAGGGGGAGCTCTGTGAACCAAGTGTGGCTAACAGGGCTCCTGAGGACTTCCTGCAGCAATACCTGGGCCTGTTTGATCAAAATCATCGTTAAAATGCACGGTCCCCTTTCTCTCTGTGCCTGACTGCCAAGCAGCAAGGCCAGGGCAGGGTCCCCAGCTGGCCCCACACACGGACGTGGTACGGGGCTGGTGCTGCTCATTCTGCTCCAGGGTGATTATTGTTGTTCCTTATGCCAGACCTCATTGCATCCACGAGCTGCTCTGCCTCTGTTTATTACACAGCCATTTGCACTTCCTGTTAATGTGCATTTGCGATGCAAGAAGCGTCCCTGCCTAAATTTGAGGCTTCTGCTGGCGTGTCCGTCAGCCAGCGTGCGCAGGGACAGAGGGATGTGTGCGATATGTGAAATGGCTGCTTTGCCTATCAATTTGCACTAATTGCAGAGGCCTAAGAGCACAGTGAGCTGTGCAGTCTGGCACGTCTGTCCCACCAAGGGCAGGACAGCAAAATGTTGGTAACCTCTGGTGTGGAGATATTCACCTGTAAAAGTCAGAGAATCTGCAGGTTCTGCCCTGAGGACCTGATGGAAAACCCCATTGGTGAGTGTAGCAGCCAGAGGCAGTTAGAGAGTGGCTATGCCTCAAATTCTGATGGCCAGGGAAGTTAGAACAGAATGTGCCAGCTCCTTTCTGGAGCCCATTTTCCTGCTCTGGTCCGTGGTGACCACACAACGCACAGTGCAAGTGCAGAAGTGGGGTCAAGGAGTGGGCAAGATCAATGGAGGGTGTACTGCAGTCATGACTTGGCAGTGAGTTTTTGAGAAATTTCAGAGACAAGATGGAAAAAACAATTTCTTTCTAACCTGTCTTCAATTCTAAATAGTTAACTCCATTTCTAAAGGGAGCTCTCTGTAGTTCCCAGGAGAAAAGAATGTAAATATGAGAAATGTTTATGGTAAGGTGTTTGCCTGACCAATAGAAAATGTCCTCTCTGTTCTTGTTGTGCATTCCATTGTGGTGCTGGACAGACACACAGACACACAGAGGTGATCACAGCTCCTGAACCTACTGTAGGAAGCTGCTTGATCTCTCTCTCTCTCAATCATCTTTTTAATAATATCTATCTATAAATAAAGCCTTCTGATCATCAATCCATGAACTCTGAGTCTTTTGTCGAAGAACCAAACCCTAGCCAGGGCCAACAACAACATCGTCTTTCTACAGGTGTACTACTTGAAAACAAACCAGTGGGAGATCGCAAGTCAGAATTATAATTTAAGAAAAGAATGAATGCAATAGTACAAGAACACTGACAGAGTCAGGATACAACCTGACACCCTGTTAGTCAGGGTGGTGGTAGCAGTCCAGATGAAGTGGTCCTGTTGAAGCGGTGATCCTGTAGGAAAAGGGTCTGGTCTTCACCTGAAGGTCCCACAGTAGCTCTTGTCCTCTGGGAATCCAGTAGGTAATGGCTGTCTGTGGTGTTGGAAATCTCAGCTTATATCCAGGATGGAATGCTTGGTTCTTCCCTCTGGGTGGAACATCTCACAATGGGATGGTGAGTCAAGAGGCAAGGCATTGATGGGCCATTAACAGGAGATAGTCTGGAGGGAGGATATGCATAATGTTAAAAATGTTAAATAATGTTAAAATAACTTTGCTGTAAAGATATAGTTTTTAGCTCTGCTGTAAGGATATAGTTTTTTGTTCTGCTGTCAACAAAACTTAGACAAGGAAATGGTGACTGCTGACAGTATTCTTGAACTCTTTACTTGGCTGGGATAACATCCAGTGAACATATGATGGGGACCCCACTGCTGATGTGATGGGTTAATGAGCTGAGTGGTTAATTGCTCCTGTTACATTTAATAAGTTACAGTTAAAATTAGATTGTATGTTATGAAACGCTCTTGGGTGCGTTTGTGTTCTGCCAGAGGTGGAATTCCAGTCCCAGCAGTGTCCAGGTGAGGCTGCTCAGCACAGGAAGCAGGAACTGCTGACACCTTTGGGATGTAGCTGAGCACAGATGGGGCTAATCAGGTGTTGGGAGGGATTATCCTCTGCCTCCTCTCCTCTCATTCTCTCCGTGTATCCATACAGATTCCGCTGAAGTGACTCCAATTTACTCCTCATCGGGGATCGAAGAGTCAGCTCTTGCATTTTGAGCTGTAGTAAACTATTTTTAACAACCATGGCATTCATCATGAAAGGCTCTCTGTCTCCTGCTGCAAGGAAGGAAGGAGTGAATAATGAATGAACACAGAGCTGTGCTGGCCAGGGGAGTGGGCTGGGCAGGCTGAGAGGCTGCAGGTGTGCAGGGCAGGCCTGAGGAATCACATCCTGGGAGCTCCAGCACTTCAGGAGCCCTGACTGTTCCTCCAGCTCAGCACAACTCCAGCCTTTAATTGCTCCGACCCAGCTGCTTTGGAGCTTGGATCATTAGGTGCATTTCAGCTCCACGGTGAGGCTTTGGCCTTGGTTTGAGCTGGGTTTTGGGTTGCTTTGTCTGCCCTATACGCTAGACATCACCATGGCCTTGCCCAGCATCTGGGCTGTTGGCCCTGGTTGCCATCACTGTGTCTGCTCCTCTTGCTGGGGTACTGTGGCACTGTCACATTGTCACCTTGTCTTGCCTGCCCCCAAAACTAGCCCCGCTGGACCCCACATCTCTGACTGCCTGGGATTCCTGGAGCTCTGAGGTGAGACCTCTGCTCCTGGCCCTGCCTCTGTGCCCCAAGGCTGACCTCCAGATCCTGCAGGACCTTGGGACAGGTCACAGCTGTGACATTGCCTGTAATCATAATGACCCCTGAACACTTCAGTGGGATTTTGGAAAGGCTTTGGGCACTTTATTTATCAGACGTGGCCAATCTTTGCTGCCTGCCTGGAAGAACTGTGCAGAGCCAGGAGCTGGACTTGATGGTCCTGGTGGGTCCCTTTCAGCCCAGGATTCTGTGACTTCATGATTCCATGACTGTGTTTCAGATACTGTTTGCTCAATGAAAAGAATGGGTGGATGCCCTAATGAGGGCAATTAGACCCTCTTGATGCACTTGGAGTCTGAGCAATCTGCCTTTTTTAAGGACTGTGAGAACTTGCTTGAGGCAGAAGGCTTCAAAAGGCACTTCCCCATGCCCTGGTTCCTGTTGCAGCCGAGCTCCAGGTGCTGGGAACACGGACAGAGGTGCAGAGGTGCTGCCTGTGAGCTGTGGCCGTGCCTGTGTGTGGCACTGGTGACACAAACGCTGCTGTACCCTCAGGAACGGTGCCCTTCAGCCAGGTTGGATTGCTGAGTTCTGCAGGCCCATAGCTGTTTCAGGTCAGGTACTGCTGGGCTTGGCACCAGCTCCCGTGCAGGCAGTGATGAATGGCTGCACACTGCTCCTAACGAAGGCGGGCATTATTGGGTTATAAATCAATTAAGTGGTTCCGAGGAAACCACAAGAAGAAGCCACGAAGAGAGAGAACAGTCTCTGCTATCTGGGGAAGAATGGGAGCCATCAGGTGCCCTCAGCCATCAGGTGTTCCTGGAAAGGAGCAGAACCCCCCTGCCAGCTCTCCCTGCCAAACAGTGGTGGCTGAGGGGGGAAACCTGCTGTGCTCTGTGGGGTTTGAGGGTCTCCAGCTGCAGGCTGCCCCTTCTAGGAGATGAATCCTGCTCTGCCTGTGCAGTCTGGATTGGTTTAGGTGGCCAGAGCTGGCTGTCGTGACTGTTCCCAGGGTCTGGCAATCCAGATGAACATCCAGAGAGAGAGGACACCTCACCAGGGGCTGCAGCTCCTCCTGAGGGACAGCTGTGATCTCTGCTCTGTGAGTAGGGATGGGAGCCAGGGAAGGGCTGGAGCTGGGCCAGGGCAGGCTCAGGCTGAGCTCAGGGAAAGGTTCTTCCCCCAGAGGGTGCTGGGCACTGCCCAGGCTCCCCAGGGAATGGGCACGGCCCCGAGGCTGCCAGAGCTCCAGGAGCCTTTGGGCAGCGCTGCCAGGGATGCCCAGGGTGGGATTGTTGGGGTGTCTGTGCAGGGCCAGGAGCTGGGCTGGGTGATCCCTGTGGGTCCATTCCCACTCAGGATATTCCATGATTCTGTGATTGTGCAGTGCCAGGGTTTCCCTGTCTGACAGACCCCTCTCCTCCAAGGGAATATCGGTGGGGCTCATGGGCACCCTGTAAGGGCATAGCAGGGTCAGCTGATGGGGGCTGGTGCCAGCTCAGGGGCTGGCAGGATGTTGGATGTCAGGATGGTTGGGGCACTTGAGACCAATTTCCCTTCTGAGTCTCTGTGTCAGAAGGACACTCCCAGCCTGTGCAGCAGGGGCCAGCTGGGAGCACGTCCCTGGAATGCTGGATGAGGTCCATTCCCATCCTACCACACATGGCCAGGCCAGAAGAGTCCTCAGGGACCTGTGTTAGTCCCACCCATCCACCCCTGTAACCCACGGCCTGACAAAACCTCAGTTTCCAGGACTTTTCCTGTGTCCAAACTCAACACCATCTTTCCCTGGAGAAGGGTAATCTCACCTAGGAGAGTTTGATTCCTGTTTTCTATGCAAGAGGCTGCAGCTGCCTCCCGTGCCCTGTGTGATGAGGGGAGGGAACAGTGGAAAATGGGCACAAACACCATTCTTGGGCAGAGATGTGGCCCAGCTGTGCTGGGGGGACCAAAGGGGACAAGCACATGAGCATCTCTGAGGCTCCCTGTGTGCAGCAGCTGCAGGATCATCACTCCCTGAGCCACCTGCAGGGGCAGGCAGGTAAGTCCAGCTCCCCTCAGCAGGTTGGTCCATGCACCTTGTATCCAGCACAGGACAGGTCCTCTCACCTCCCAGGCAGAGATGAGAACGTGGAGTGTGCAACCTTTTTTTTCCTGAGGTGGTTTTCAATCCGGTGCTCCTTCGAGCATGGCTGGAAAAGTTTCCAGTTTGGGACTGCTGAGTGATGACAAGGAACCACTTCCCTGGGAGTCACGTGGCTCCTGTGCTACTCATTGTCCTCTAAGTTCTTGTTTTGCTCTGTGTGAACAAACCTCCAAGAAAACAGCAATGCAGCATTTTCTAAATTCTAATGAGCTGCTTCTAATAGTTCTCTAATGAGCTGTGGCAAACAGCAAGGAAGCCTTGTTTGCTTTAATCTCTTTAACTACAGCCTATCCTAGAGGCAAAGCAGCTCAGGGGACAGCGAGTGGGCTTGAGGCTGGACTGGCACCTCAGAGATCAGGGCTTGTGCTCTGGTGTCTCTGGTGCAGGCCTGGAGATGCCAGCATGGGCATTAAGCCATGGGCTGTCAGAGCTGTGGTTCAGTAGGCATCAACCTGCAAAGCTCTGCCTCCTGCTCACAGGGGAGATCCTGGCTTGACTTGAGATTTGTCTGCCCTTGAACAGTTAAATTTTGAGGAAAACAGAACATTTTCAGGGAGCGGAGGTGAAATGAGGAGCAGATATAAGGGAGGTCTCGGGAAGATCTCACTGCAGCTTCCAGTACATTTAGGGGGCTCATAGAAAGGAGGGAGAGGGACTTTTCCTACGGGCAGACAGTGGCAGGACAAGGGACAGTGGTTTAAAACTCAGAGGGCTGGGTTAGATTGGATATTAAGAGGAATTTCTTCCCTGGGAGGGTGGGCAGGCCCTGGCACAGGGTGCCCAGAGAAGCTCTGGCTGCCCCTGGATCCCTGGCAGTGCCCAAGGCCAGGTTGGACATTGGGGCTTGGAGCAGCCTGGGACAGTGGGAGGTGTCCCTGCCCATGGCAGGGGTGGCACTGGATGGGATTTAAGGTCCATTCCCACCCAAACCATTCCTTGGTTCCATGGTCTGTGTTAGCTGTACCCATCTGGGCTGGTGCTTGGCCCTGTCCCTGGCAGATTGTCACACCCAGGCAGCTCCGACCCTCGTGCTCTTGGGCAAACAGAGCTGCCCCTCCAGGGCAGAGCTGGCACAAAGATCCTCACAGGAAAACACTTTGATAGAGGCTGCCAGGTCTCATCATCCCAGCAGGGCAGGAACTTTCCCAAAGCACCTTCTGTGCCTGTTTTTGCCCCGGTGGTGGTTTCATTGTGCTGTCTGAGGACATCCTGTGGACGCCCTGGTTGGGCCCCACAGAGCTGTTTCGTGCCCAGGATGCTTTTTCTTCTCAATCTCTCATTTCAGGACAAAATAACAAACGACTTCATTGCTGCTTCAGGTTGTTTATTTTAGGTTATCAAGGGTTCAGGAACACAGTGTCTGCACTGTGCCAAATGGCCACAGACACCCAGAGCAGGGAGATTATAGAGTTTTATCATCAAATAGGAAGATTCTACATACATTATTTTGTTTCTAAATCCAATAACTATCAATATTATTAACAGGTCTCTTCTAAACTAAATTCTCTCTACCAATTACTACATGATAGGAACTGAGGTCACAGAAAAGGGAAGGAGAAGGAGAAGAGGGAAGAAGGAGAAGGACAAGGCACTGACACCCAAAAATCTCCATCTTGGTCCCATAGTAATACATGAGGCAATTCCTAAAACTACAAACCCATTTTTCTGTGGCACATCAAACATTGAGCTTTTCATTTCTTTGGTGCTTGCTGCTCACCCAGCAGTGGGGGCAGTCTCTCCCAAGGGCTCATTTCGATGGCAAAGCCTTCTTGTGGAGCTCTGGGGGTAAATTTGGTCCCCAGGAGAAGAGGCAAAGCTGTTTGACTTTGCTGGTCTCCAACAACATCCCTTCAACTACACCCACAGGTTTCCGAGTTTTGGTCTGTTTTTGGAACCCAGCAGGCTCCTTTAGGCTCCAGAGCAGCCTGAAAGGCCCATCCAGCAGGAGAAGGTGACATTGAGAGGGTTACTCTGAGCACCTCAGTGCGTTTTGTCCTGCTGGGTTTATATAGGATCAGTCTGTTTTGTCCTTTGGGATATTAAGGAAGCCTTCCAGAGAGGATGAAGCCTCCAGAAGAGCTGAATTGTGCCTCCCTTTGCCAATGTTTATGAACAGAAAGAGTTCCACCTCATCACCTAATCCTCCAGGAGGCAATTTTTCTCCTCCTGATGAGGGTTCATCCAGCCAGGGTACAAGAAATAAAGTGCTTAGCTTTCCTGCATCTGCACGGAGAAGCCCAGAAAAGGAAGCTCCACCTGCAAATTCCTCCGGGAAAGCCTTGAGGAAATGCTGGCATCTTCAGTATTCCGGTGCTGAACTTCCCACCAGGGCGAGTGCTCAGGTGATAACTCTTTGCTTTTGATCTATTGGATTTTGCAGTGACTTTGGTATGGTGATGAGACTGCAATATCCCATAATAGATGGCTGTTTCTAGCAAGAGCTCTGCTATAATTGTATTTATGAGCAGAATACTTATAGAGGCCTTCAGGGAGCTTCAAGTGTAAAAACATTGCTATAACAACATATAGACAGCCAACAGCCCAGCAATTAATTTCTGGGCTGAGAGTGGTGTTGGGGGCTCTGTCCTGGTTTGGAACATCTGTTAAAGCTGCAGAGGCTCTGCTGGAGGCCATGAGGAGCTGGACACTCACTCCTTCCTCTGTGCTTTGTGTGCCTAAAATTGGCTTGAAATAAAGTTCGCTAAAGATAAAGGAGACCACTGAGGTTCTAGTGTGCTCTGGGGGAAGCACAGGTTTTTGTCACAGAATATCCTGGAAGGGACCCACAGGAAGGTAAATTTAAAAGCTTTATTGTGAAACAGAAGCAAATTTTAAATAAATTTACTTAAATTTACTAAATTTACTTTACAGGGATCACCAAAACAGCTCCTGGCCCTGCACAGACACCCCAGCAATCCCACCCTGGGCATCCCTGGGTGCCCAAAGGCTCCTGAGTCTGTGGAGTTTGTGCAGTAATTTCCTCCCAAATTTCCTCCCAAATTGTCCTCCCAAGGGAAGAGGCAGGCCCATTCCCTGAGGTCCAGGCACCAGGATGGGAAGTGGGATCACTTTCCTACACCTGATCCTGACTTGCTGAGTGTCCACATCTCTGTTTTCCTCTCTGCTCTTCCCCTCCTCCTCCCCAGTCCCAGGTGATGCCATCGTGATCTAGGTCTGGTCATAACTCCATGTCAATAAAGTCCAAAAAAACCCCAAAAATCTGCATCTCTTGACAGGAATCTCAGTGCCTATGTTAGTCACTGCTTTGGCTGAAATTACCTTAATAAAGGGATATCTCACACAATGCCAATCCCCCATAGAGTGGCATTAATCAGCCTTGTTCTGCAGGGGAAAGAATTATATTGCTGTTAAAGATCACTTATTTACAGTTTGATTAGTAGGGCGAGAGGAGAGGAGATTGTTTTCATCATTTCATGAAAAAAAAACCCAAACCAACAGGCTCTTCAAATAATTATGAAATTTTAAATTAAAACTGTTGAAGAAAGTTTTCATTCTGTGGATAAACTCTGTCTTGGAAAATGGCAAGGACTTAGGACGTGGGAAAGGACCTCAGAATGTCCATAGTAAGATTAAAAATAAATTCTGTTGTTACAATATGGACAGTTCCTGTATTATATATTTTAAAAAAAAAGTAATTAGAATTGACTTTTGAGAGGGAACTTGGCTGAACTGGGAACTCAGGGCTGAGCTCCAGTGCTGGAGGGAGGCCCAGGTGGGACAGGAGATGGAGAGTGAGTAACACCTGGACCAGGATTGTGTTGGGAAGGGCAAAACTCTGCTGGAAGATGGTGTCAGAGTAAGAGGAGCTTCCACCAATGTGACAGCAGCAAAAATAGGTAATAAGGAGATTGGGTTTGCTGCTGAATGAGAAATGGGTGACTCAGTGGAGACAGAGGAGGTGGAGAGACTCCCTGTCTCTTCTTGTCTTCTCCACTGATGTCTCCCAGACCTCCGGGATTAGAGGAAAGGTTCACAGAGAACAACTCCAGCAGTGCAGGAGGGCTGAGACATGGATCTCTTGGGAAATCCGATCCCTCTGGGTTCCTGGGAGAAAAGAGGGGTTGTCTTCCAGGAAAATAAAGATGTTGGTCATGGGGCTGGTGCTCATGTGACAGCCCAGGAGAGGCTGAGGGAATTTCCTTCTTCAGCCTGGGGAAGGGAAGAGTGAACCTAAATACCAACCAGCCAGTACTTATAAGGAGGTTTTGAGAAGATGGAAACAAGATCTTTACTGAGAAATTCGGTGGGGAAATAAAAGTCTGTGGTTAGAGTCTGAAGTAAGGGAGGTTTTGGTGGAATATAAGGAAAGAAATACACATAAAGGCAGTGAAATGTTGGGATAGACCCCCAAGCAGATCATGGGATCCTCTTGGAGGATTTCAAGCCCCAGCTGGACAAAGACCTGAGCAGCCTGGTCTGATACAGGATTTGGGTCTGGAGATGGAAGTGAGGACTTCTGATGTTGCCTCCTGTGAGGCAGCTCACAGTAATCAGGGCAGTCTTTGGGTCTCTGATTAAAGGTTTCAATGTGAGCCTGGTGTGGGGCTGCTCTGTCCCCCTCCTTTGGGGGATCTGGCTCTGTGTCACAGACACCCTGACAGCCCTGTGCTGGGGGGCAAAGCCCTGGGCAAGGCTCTGCCCCGTGTTTGCTGAGTGCTGGCACAGCTGTGGAGAGTGCAGGCTGGGGAGGTCACTTCCCTTGCCAAAACAACGTCCCCAGCACGAGCAGAGAGTTGCAAACACTTTGGAAAAAGCTTTGCCTCCTTGTTCCTCTCTGAGATAGCCCCTTGGAAATGGAGCTGATGTCCTCGTTGTCCTTCTCTCCTCCTGGGTGTTGGCCCAGCTGTTGACTTGAAATATGGCTTTGTCCCCAGGAAAAGGACCATCACTCCCTTGCAGAGGGGAGGGTTTTGGCACCCCTGTGTCAGTGCAGCTGTGCCAGGCTGTCTGCAGATCCCGGAGGGAGCCCACACCCATCTGGCTCATCCAGAGAACATTTGTGCCTGCTGGGGTTGGTTTGTGGTGCTGGAAGTTGGTGGCTGGGTGGGCCTTTTTTGGGATGCTGCTCCAGGACAGTGGGACATCCCTGTGTGCCACAGCTGCGTCCCTGCCTCAGCTCCCTGCTGCCCCTGGGGGAGCTTTGACACACGAGAGGACTGCAGCACATCTGCAGGATGCTGCAGAGCCTGGTACCCACCAGGGAGACCCTGCAGGGTCCTGGCAGTTTGGTACCTCACCAGGGAGACCCTGCAGGGACCTGGCAGCCTGGTACCTCACCCAGGGAGACCCTGCAGGGACCTGGCAGTCTGGCACCCACACCTGGCACTCTGGTACTCACCAGGGAGACCTTGCAGGGACCTGGGAGTCTGGTTCCTCACCAGAGAGACCCTGCAGGGACCTGGCGGCCTGGTACCTCACCCAGGGAGACCCTGCAGGGACCTGGCAGTCTGGCACCCACACCTGGCACTCTGGTACTCACCAGGGAGACCTTGCAGGGACCTGGGAGTCTGGTTCCTCACCAGAGAGACCCTGCAGGGACCTGGCAGTCTGTACCCACCAGGGACATCCTGCAGGGACCTGGCAGTTTGGTACCCACTCCTGGCAGTCTGGTACCCACCAGGGAGAACCTGCAAGGACCTGGCAGTTTGGTACCCACCGGGGAGACCCTGCAGGGACCTGGCAGTTTGATACCCACCAGGGAGAACCTGCAGGGTCCTGGCAGTCTGGTACCCACCAGGGAGACCCTGCAGGGTCCTGGCAGTCTGGTATCTACTTAGGAGACCCTGCAGGGACCTGGCAGTCTGGTACCCATCAGGGACATCCTGCAGGGTCCTGGCAATCTGGTACCCACCAGGGAGACCCTGCAGGGTCCTGGCAGTCTGTACCCACCTGGGACATCCTGCAAGGACCTGGGAATCTGTAGCCACCAGGGAGACTCTGCAGGGACCTGGCAGTTTGGTACCCACTCCTGGCACTCTGGTACCTCACCCAGGAAGACCTTGCAGGGTCCTGGCAGTTTGGTACCCACCAGGAACATCCTGCAGGGTCCTGGTAGTTGGAGGCCCCTCATGAAGGGGCTCATGAGCTGCTCCTGCCTCCTCCTCGGGGGGCTGCTGGGAAGGTGCAGAGCCGCTTCCATTGGAAACTGCCACTAATTGGACCTTATTAAAAATTTACTTCTGTTTCACAATCAAGCTGGAACATTTATCTTCCCCCAGCCAAGGGATTAATTACCAACACAAATGGGCTGTGCTGCCAGGGGAGCAGCAGGGCTGGGGGCTGTCGATTCTGTGCCCTCAGTGCAGCCCTTCCCACTGGCTCTGTGGGAAAAGCAGCAGCCCCCACAGCCCCATGCAGCTCCACCTGCAGATTCTGCTCCTCCCTCGGAGAATCCAAGCTGTAGGATTTCCCATTTCCTCCAGGAAGGAGCTGGGATGCAAGGGAATGCCTTGGAAAATAATATTGGGCTTCTTTTTTTAATAAGAGCTGATCACCTGATTGAAGTAAGGTGCCCAAAGGTTGAGAGTATTTAAGGGTAATGGAAACCCCCAGGTATCCCTGCAGGATCTCCCACTGTCCTGGGGGAATTCCCTGGGGGTAGTTTGTCTGCGGGGGCTGTTCTGCAGCAATGCCATGATTCCATCTCTGGTGGAGATGTTAAAATTTTGACACTGATATTTTTGCAGAGGTTTTTTTCTGTTGGGTGAAACTGCACAATGCCAATGCCTGAACTTGGGAGACCTGTGGGATTTGGGACACAGACACAGGACTGGAACTTTGTACCAGGAAAAACAGGTCTTCATGGAATCATGGAATGGTTTGGGTGGGGAGGACCTTAAATCCCATCCAATGCCACCCCTGCCATGGCAGGGACACCTCCCACTGTCCCAGGCTGCTCCAAGCCCCAATGTCCAACCTGGCCTTGGGCACTGCCAGGGATCCAGGGGCAGCCACAGCTGCTCTGGGCACCCTGTGCCAGGGCCTGCCCACCCTCCCAGGGAACAATTTCTCTCCTCTTTTATTTTAAAGATGTTCCTCCTTGTCCTGTCACTTCCTACCTGAGTAAAAAGTTGCTCTCCCTCTTTTTCATAAGCCCCTTTAGGCCCTGGAAGGAGCTCTGAGCTCTCCCTGGAGCCTTCTCCTCTCCAGGTGAGCACCCCCAGCTCTCCCAGCCTGGCTCCAGAGCAGAGGAGCTCCAGCCCTGGGAGCATCTCCGTGGCCTCCTCTGGAGCTGCTCTAACAGCTCCATGTATTTCTTGTGCTGAGGATTCCAGACCTGGACACAGCCCTGCAGGTGGGGTCTCAAGAGCATCTTCCCTTTGGCTGAATGTTCCTTCACAGATGTCCATGGCATTGTGGTAAAGCAAAACGTGAATGTGGCTGGGGCTGAGCGGCTGTGGAGTGACCAGGTGGTTTTGCTGGGGGTGGGTTTGACACTTTCTGTTCCTGCATAATGAAAACTGTGCCTGTTCTATTTCCTGCAAAAACCAGAGCTGAATCTGAAGCAGCTGCTGGGGCTAAGCCTTCCTATCCCTGTGCCTCTGGAGTGGGGTAAGGAAGCAGAGTTTTGTCTTTGTGCTGCAGGAAGCTGTTGCATCCCAAACTCTCCATTGACCTGGTATGTGGTTCAGTGACTGGAATGGCACAGCTTCACAGAGTCATGGAATGTCCTGAGCTG